>CM031244.1:800397360-800564908 GCA_018340775.1 Taxus wallichiana var. yunnanensis | reverse complement strand
TTTCTTAACCAATTTTAAGTATTCTAAACTCCACAAATTGATTAAATTCTGATTATTATGCATCCATAGAAGTGCGGAAAACTTGTAGCAAATAAATAATCAAAAAAATAAAACATTCAGATAACAAACAAGATTGTTTACGGGGTTCGAAATTCCTACGTCCCCGGGTTCAGATTGAACCGATCCATTAATAATATTGAAATGCAAGTACAATAACTCTTACAAACAACCAATAATGAATCAAAACCTGCAAATGAGCTGATCAATGTCCCAAGAACTCTGAAAAATAGCAGAAATTGTCCCAAGAACGATCCGTGGCTCCTACAGTGTTTTCACAATGTGATCTCCCTGCAACTGTGTTAGAAAAACACCTACAAATGGAGATTTAAAAACATTCTATGAAAAAAATCATATATCTGAGATCAGATCTGAATTCTGAACACTTTTCATGTTTACACCAAGTCACAATTCGACCAGAAGTGCATTGAAATTCATGTTTTCCAACTAGCTGTCTTGAAGATCCCTGTTAAAATCTGCATTCAAAGCTTCCAAAAACAGGTTAAAACTCAACAAAAAGATCAAATCTTACATCGTTGGAATCATCTCAGAATTTCCTTCATTTCATCTTTTTACTCCAAGTTCCCAATCTGAGTGCAAGGCCTTCAAAAATGGCGTTTTCTGAAAACTGGTCCTTAAGCTGCTTTACGCATGCACTGCCTCCCTCAAGATAAGTCAAGCACCCCATTTTATAATGCGCCCAAGCCTCTAGGCGAGTTGGTTGGAGGATTGGTCTTGGACCCATGAGGTCAGGGGATCAAATCCCAACGGCCTCTATTTTTTGGCGGATGTGCATTTTAAATGGGATAAAATCCCAATGGAGCGCATGATTTTTAATATCCCACATTTTGTGGGTTGATAAAGTTTAAGGCTTTAATAAGCCTTTACACGCATTGTTTGAAGTGGTCATGGGACCACATGGGCTTAACCCCTCCAACAACATCGCTTCATCCTCCATCCTTCCACGTGGGCATAACTGCCCCTCCAACACCGCTTCATCCAATCCCAACAATATGGGATATAAATACCATACATGCCATGTGGAAAATATGATCCTCTAGGCTAGTTGTGGAAATATGATTAACCCATGAGGTCATGGAGATAAATCATAATCCTTCATTCCACGTGGATGTGAATAAATGGTGAATAATTACGCTTAATATAAATTTCGACACATATCATACATGTGGGTCCAAATGAAATTAAGGCTTTAATAAGCCTTTTACATGCATTGCCAAGTAAATGGGACCACATGGGCTTAACCGCCCTCCAACATCGTTCATCCTCCATCCTTCCACGTGGCAATAATCGTAGCCACCGCTTCATCCAATCCCGAATAAATGGATATAAATACGAACGATGGTGGCAAGCCACGTGGTGGCTTGTGGACCCACCACGTGGAGAATAATATAATATAACACCCACACATGGTGGCTCCCTCCGTAATAAAAGTCGAGCCTCTTGTTCCACAAGCACCATTTTTATGACATTCCAAAGACCGGTGATCGAAAACCAACAAACAACTCCCTTTTGCCTTTTCGCCACGTGTCGCAGCAAGCGATTGGTCCATTATTGACCAGCTTGACTAGAGTTGACTTTCTCTTGACCAACTTTGACCAACATATCTAGAGCTCCCGATGTCCGCTTTTCACGCTCTCAAAGTCGCTGGAAAGCTCTCGAGATGATCTTCTGCACTAACACCATTTAGGGATGTTTAGGAAATTTTTCAAAAATGATCCCCTCGATCACACCTCCCCACCGAGAAAGGCTTTTGTCCACAAAAAGTTGTATCAACCCACAAAACATGCTATCTCTTCCTGCATTGCACAAACACATACAAGAACCCAAAATAACATTATAGGTTAAATAAATGCAAATAGTTGATTAGCTAGTCACATAACCGATCAGATAATAACACCCAATTAAGCTAGTGTTCAACTGAAACGCTGCAACCCTGTCAACTCTACGCACAACTGTGAACTGTCATACCCCACTGTAATGCCATCACAAATAATCACCACTGTATAATAACACCCATTCTATTACGGAAAGCTAGTGTTCAACTGTCACTTTGTGATACGGCCGATTACCAAAAATTACAATTCCATAACACAGATCAGTATACAAGACATCTAAACTGCCCACAATTAGGCTAGTGCCCACTGCCCATCTCGAAATCAGAATAACCGCAAGTATTCACTATCAGAATATAATAGACTATCAACGCCCAAAAATAGCTATAGTCAACAACTGAATCAACATGAATATGCCAAAACACTGTATCGCCATCACAAATAATAAGTCAGATAATAACACCCATCTATAATGAAGCTAGTGTTCAACTGACACTTTGTGATTATGCTGATTACAACTGCAAGTTTCAAATTTAGACATGCTACTGATGCCTATCCCTGCATAGTGTTTTCAACAATGGAACTACCAACCAATCTGAGAAAACAAAACATGAGTATGATGAACCTATCACTCAAATCTTCTCTTCAGCTTGTTTCCATTCATTTTCAAAGCTTAAATATCAACTTAGGAACAAATCCTTATCAATCAACAGGAATCCCTAAAATATAGCTCTAAATTTTTTTGCTTGCCTACTATCAACAATTTACTGTAGTGCAAATATAAAGTTGAGGAGTGTTTTTCCAAACCAATCACTTGGGTTTTTCCATTTTGGTTGTTTTACCTCCTCAGTACCACAATGAGTTTTAGTTAGGTTTAGCACTATTGGTTTTACAATATTGTTCTTTTTAACAACTTTCCAATTTTGTTGTTTAGAAACAAACCAACAAACCTTAACATCATGACCATTCCTATTACAATGGGAACAAAATTTAACTTCCCTATTTTTAGGAGTCTTACCCATTTTACCATTCTCGTAACTCGTCTACGAGAATGATTCCCTGCTTTAGGAGAGGTAACATTCTTGCCATTTCTCGCTTTCCTCGGTGAGATTGGTCTTTAGCACCTACCTTATCATTCACAAAAGGCATTAACTTCTTAATCAAATTTTTCCTCTTCCAACAATATGCAACAGAATGATTAGTACCTTCACAAAATGTGCAAGGGAAAGCATATTTCTACCTACCAAAGCTATATTGTTCCAACTGAAAGAGTGTATTAGAAGTTTTAGGATTTGATTTTCCCTTAGTGCTATTTTTAGTGTAAGTGGAAGGAGGTGGAATCTGATTACCTCTTTTACCTATTTTCTTACACCTTTCATTGTTCCTCCTGATGGCGGAATCCTGCAATTCTAGTGGTGTAGATCCTTGGCTGTTGGAAGCTTGTCTTCCTTCAGCTGCTTTGGAACTTTCTCCAATTTCCATTTTCCCACTAGAATAACCCAAACCTGCAAACCGAGGCTGATCCTCTACCTGTATTGGGTTAGCATCACCTTGTCCATTTTTACCAAGGCCCGTTCCATTAAATCCCATCTTAACCATTAGCTTAGACCCAATTCCCTTAGTGTGTTTTTCAAACTGACCCAAAGGAACATCTGAAACTGAATGAGAGGAAGAATTAAAATGTGAACAACTTACAGTGCATTCTTCTCATAGTACTTGCATCTGATTTGGAAGGCATTTCCTTCTTGTGTTCACCTTGTTGCAGCTTTTCCAAGAGGGCATCCTTGGTTCGTATTTCTTCCTGCAACTCTTTAACAAAGCCCATCAACTTCTTGCTCTCTTCAAGCATCTTGTTGACATACTCCTCTTTCTTGGTTATAGAGGATTGTGGCTCAGATTTTAACCGCACTATTTCCTCTTCCAAGGAATAAAATTTATCTCTCAAGAAAGAGTTTTCTTCTTGGAGTTGGTGGTTTATGGCTTCAAGCTCATCCAGTTGCTCCTGTTTGGATGACTTGCCCATGATTCCTCGTTCCTGCAAACACAACCTGTACTTCCAAAACTGCACACTGCAAAAGAAGATTAACAAGCCCCAAAATGTCTACACAGAAAAGTGAAATCAATATTGAAACTAAAGCCAAATTTTCAAACACAATTAGAAGCTAATCCGGCAATCTAACTGCTCTGATACCAAACTTGATCTGAAAACGTGTGTTGTATTTTTTCACTTTTAAAAGTTTCCAAAGATCGTGATTTTCTTAACCAATTTTAAGTATTCTAAACTCCACAAATTGATTAAATTCTGATTATTATGCATCCATAGAAGTGCGGAAAACTTGTGTAGCAAATAAATAATCGAAAAAAACTGAAAACATTCAGATAACAAACAAGATTGTTTACGGGGTTCGAAATTCCTACGTCCCTGGGTTCAGATTGAACCGATCCATTAATAATATTGAAATGCAAGTACAATAAATCTTACAAACAACCAATAATGAATCACAACCTGCAAATGAGCTGATCAATGTCCCAAGAACTCGAAAATAGCAGAAATTGTCCCAAGAACGATCCGTGGCTCCTACAAGAGCTTTTCACAATGTGATCTCCCGCAATCGTGTTAGAAAAACACCTACAAATGGAGATTTAAAAACATTCTATGAAAAAAAATCATATATCTGAGATCAGATCTGAATTTTGAACACTTTTCATGTTTACACCAAGTCACAATTCGGACCAGAAGTGCATTGAAATTCATGTTTTCCAACTAGTCATGCTTGAAGATCCCTGTTAAAATCTGCATTCAAAGCTTCCAAAAACAGGTTAAAACTCAACAAAAAAAGATCAAATCTTACATCGTTGGAATCATCTCAGAATTTCCTTCATTTCATCTTTTTACTCCAAGTTCCCATTCTGAGTGCAAGGCCTTCAAAAATGGCGTTTTCAGAAAACTAGTCCTTAAGTTGCTTTACATGCACTGCCTCTCCTAGTATAAGTCAAGCACCCCATTTTATAATGTGCCCAAGCCTCTAGGTGAGTTGGTTGGAGGATTGGTCTTGGACCCATGAGGTCAGGGGATCAAATCCCAGCGGCCTCTATTTTTGGCGGATGTGCATTTTAAATGGGATAAAATCCCAATGGAGCGCATGTATATCCCACATTTTGTGGGTTGATAAAGTTTAAGGCTTTAATAAGCCTTTTCCACGCATTGTTTGAAGTGGTCATGGGACCACATGGGCTTAACCGCCCCCTCCAACACCACTTCATCCTCCATCCTTCCACGTGGGCATAACTGCCCCTCCAACACCGCTTCATCCAATCCCGAATAATATGGGATATAAATACGAACATACGTGCCATGTGGAAATATGATCAACTCGACCATGGAGAATAATATAAGCCTCGAACATTACCAAGAATAACATGGTGAATAATTACGAGGTAATATAAATTTCGACACAAGCAATATAATGACATTCCAAATGAAATATGGCAATAAATACCACTTGTCGACCCTCGATAGGCAAATCGAGCGAATTCGACGAGTGGTGGCGAGCCACGTGTCACAAAGTGCGATTGGTCCATTATTGACCAATTGACTAGAGTTGACTTTCCCGTTGACCGAACTTTGACCGCATATATCTAGAGCTCCCGATGTCCGCTTTTTCGCGTTCTCATAGTCGTTGTAAAGCTCTCGAGATGATCTTCTACACTAACACCATTTAGGGATGTTTAGGAAATTTTTCAAAAATGATCCCCTAATCATTTGTTGACACACGCAACGTAAGGAAAAACTAAAAACTTATTAAATGAATTCAATATTGAACCTTAGACATATTTATGTAATAGTTCGAAATTTACTTAAAAAAAAGTAATAAATTTCGTTTGTTTTAGCCTGCTCTAGTCCCCTTACAAAACGTTCGTTATTAGGTTAGCTATATACTTTACATGTTTTTAGCAATTGACATGATATCATCATAAAATGATGCAAATATTAGATAAGAATATACAACGCACTAGAACGCCCTTGTTTACGATTTTTTACTGGAACAGTATCTAAGATTCCTCGAATTATGTGATATTTCACGCCGGGTAAATCTTTAACTCTTCCGCCTCTTACTAATACTACAGAATGTTCTTGTAAATTATGGTCAATACCAGGTATATAAGCAGTGATTTCATATTTAGAGGTTAATCGTACTCTAGCAACTTTACGTAAAGCAGAGTTGGGTTTTTTGGGGGTGATAGTGGAAAAGTTGACAGATAAGTTATCCTTACCGTCACTGTACAAAACCGTACATGAGAATTTAACCTCATACGGCTTCTCGTTCAATTTTTATTTTTAGATAAATTGGATTTTATTTATTTTCGTTATTCGATTATTCCTATGTCCCAAAGGGTAATTTTTTATTTTTTGAGTTAGCTTTCGTGTTCTAATCAGACACGAATGAATAAAAATACATCTAATATATGAAATTTTTGTGAATATGAGATTGATTTTCCCCTCTTTTTAGGATAAAACAGGAAAAAAGAAGTGAATGGAATGAATATTGATTCTTCATTCCGATCGAAAAACTAGATAGTCATATGGGTGATATCAAACAGTTTGCAAATCTGCAGTAAGATGATTGAGCCCCATCCCCCATGTACAAGAGTGAAAGCATGCACAATCAGTGAAAACTGCCCAGTTCATATATTAGTCGTTGGGGCCCAACAGCGGGGAGGCGAAAAAGTATGAAGTTACTATCATACATACCGAAAATTAAGCAAAGGTAGGTGGTGAGAAACACCAAGATATAAAAAGATTAGTGAAAGAAAAAGATAAATTATTTCCAGACCAGAGATGTTTCAATATAAATGGGATGACAATAAGGACTTGGCATTGGTAGGGATGATCAAGTAGTACTTCCCCATAACCCCGATCTAAAATATGTTTCTATCTACTCTAAAAAGAATGGCTATCCAGAACGAAGTAATCCTTTACACAGTTTTCCTCTCTCCCACAAAAAAAAATAGTGAAGGTTGAGATAGATTCAAAAGCTTATATTATTGTAGCAGACAGAATCTCATTGGTCCAATTTATCTAATATAATATATAATAAATTGGTGCTTGTTTTCTTTTGGTTATTGCATTTTTTATTTTTCAACGGCCATTGAGAAGCCGTATGAAGCGAAAGTTTCACGTACGGTTTTGGAATAGAGATAAGAACATTGATGTTCTATCGACTATAATTATCCAACAGTTCAAGTACAATTGATATAGTTGAAGCACAGTGCAGATATGGTTTTTTAGGATGGAATTTGTGGCGTCAACCTATAGGGTTTATAGCTTTTTTCATCTCGTCTCTAGCAGAATGTGAGAGATTGCCCTTTGATCTACCAGAAGCGGAAGAAGAATTGGTAGCGGGTTATCAAACTGAATATTCGGGTATCAAATTTGGTTTATTCTACGTCGCTTCTTACCTAAATCTATTAGCTTCTTCATTCTTTGTAACAGTTCTTTACTTGGGCGGATGGAACTTATCAATTCCATTCATACCCATTCTGGAACATTTTGAATGGGATTCAATTTCTGGAATTAGCGAGGTCGTTAATATCACGATCGGGATCCTAATTCTATTAACTAAAGCTTATCTGTTCTTATTTATTTCTATCACGGCAAGGTGGACCTTGCCTAGGATAAGAATGGACCAATTATTGGATCTTGGTTGGAAATTCCTTCTACCTATTGCTTTGGGTAATCTATTACTCACAGCTTCTTTCCAACTTATTCTATTGTGACCAACTCTATCTTCTTCTTCGTGAAGAGGTTGTGCATTCTGTAATACATCCAAATTTATTAGATAGATCAAATCTATGAATTCAAAAAAATCATGCATAACTTCCATACCAAGGTTAGCACGATTAATGATATCGGCCCAAGTGTTAATTACACGACCTTGACTATCAACAACAGATTGGTTGAAATTGAATCCATTTAAGTTGAATGCCATAGTGCTGATGCCTAGAGCAGTAAACCAGATACCTACTACTGGCCAAGCAGCTAAAAAGAAATGTAGAGAACGGGAGTTGTTGAAACTAGCATATTGGAAGATCAATCGGCCGAAATAACCGTGAGCAGCTACAATATTGTAAGTTTCTTCTTCTTGACCAAATTTGTAACCTGCATTAGCGGACTCATTTTCGGTGGTTTCCCTGATCAAACTCGAAGTTACCAAGGAACCATGCATAGCACTAAATAGAGAGCCGCCGAATACGCCAGCTACACCTAACATGTGAAATGGATGCATAAGAATATTGTGTTCAGCCTGGAACACGATCATGAAATTGAAAGTACCAGAGATTCCTAGAGGCATACCGTCAGAAAAGCTTCCTTGACCGATAGGGTAGATCAAGAAAACAGCAGTAGCAGCTGCAACAGGGGCTGAGTATGCAACAGCAATCCAAGGACGCATACCTAGACGGAAGCTAAGCTCCCACTCACGACCCATGTAGCAAGCTACACCAAGTAGGAAGTGTAGAACGATTAGCTCATAGGGACCGCCGTTATATAACCATTCATCAACAGAAGCTGCTTCCCAGATGGGATAGAAATGCAGACCAATGGCTGCAGAGGTAGGAATAATAGCACCGGAGATAATATTGTTTCCATAAAGAAGAGAACCGGAAACAGGCTCACGAATACCATCAATATCTACTGGAGGAGCTGCAATGAAAGCAATAATGAATACAGAGGTTGCAGTCAATAGGGTAGGAATCATCAAGACACCAAACCAGCCAATATAAAGACGGTTTTCGGTGCTAGTGATCCAATCGCAAAAACGATTCCATAGGCTTGCGCTTTCGCGTCTTTCTAGAATTGCGGTCATGGTTAGAACTTGGTTTATTTAATCATTAGAAGCTCCCAAGCATATACGCTTGTTGTTAAACAGTATAACATGATTCATATCTGTATGTCAACCAATATTTTTAATTTATTTATGAATCAAATAAGATTATCTATAATATAGAAAGTATTCCTCAATTAGTATATTTGTATTTCTACTATTTGTTGATGAATACTTCATCACTTCTCAGTATGATCTACGAATGTTGTGATTTTCACTCTCTTTCTTGTCAATAGTAGTAGACAAAATTATCTCTTGGATTGGATACAGAATCAAGTAGAGTCTATAGAACCCTATTGATCTGGGTTGCCCGGGACTTGAACCCGGAACTCGTCGGATGGAGTGGATTATCTACTCCTTATCATTTATTTAAATGAGTAAGAAATCTCTCCCCAAACCGTGCTTGCAATTTTCATTGCACACGGCTTTCTCAATATATTAATTTATAAATCATTTGGATTCCCGGGTGTAAAAAGCCCATAGTGAGTTAATTGATCTAATAAGCATTTCATTGGTCAAATCATTTTTCTATTTGTTTATTATGTATCTTTTGCCAGTAATTAACCAGGAGATTTATCTGGATAATATCTGAATTCCAATTTCGTTCTCTCTGTGAACAAGTCTTTGAAAAGGACGAATAAATGAATTCTCGTTCCTTTGAGAACGATTTTGTGAAGAGTTCCGAACCTGATTCTTCCCGAACTACACGTATCGTACTTTTATGTTTACAAGCTAAAGTTTTAGCACATGGAAGTAGAAGTATATACTTTATATAATATAAACCATCTTTATTAATGGATCCACTGTAGTAATGAAAAATATTTCTACACATTCGATCGAATCGATCGAGGATATCATCATCTGATAGATTGGTCCAGGACAATCTACTAATTGGCTGCCCTGAGATGTCACAGAACCTTTCTTTAGTCAAATATAAAAGAATGGATCTAATCGGAGCTATTGGATTAAATTCATTGGCAATGATATCGCTAATCAATAAATCATCTAGCATTTTGGTCCTAACCACGAGAGTTTTCATTTTAAAACTCAGAAAATGACCTAAAAAATAAAAATAAATCTTGGATAGTTCAAGAATACATACCCTATACGGTTGAGACCAAAGATGGAAATAATATTGCCAAAAATTAAACAGATGATATCTACATCTTTTCACTTGAAGGTGAGTACCTTTTAGAGCTATAAGGGATCTTTCTCCATATCTAACATAGTATATGAAAGGATACTTCAACAACCAGATCCTTTTCGTTGAAATTTTGACCGGAAATATGACAATATGTTTGATCTTTTTATCAAAATGAGTTCGATCGGGAAAAGATCCATACAACAACGATCGTGAATGATAAAATTGTTTCAGAAGCGAAACTAAAAAGGATTCACATTCATATACATAAGAATTCCACAGGAACAGGGAGAACCTCCTATTCTCCCTCGGTGGAACCAGAGCTTTCTGCAAATTTTCTGCACTAAAACTATTTCTCCATTCGTGTAGAATGGATCGTAATAGATGCAAAGAAGGAGCATCTCGGATCCAGCGACGAAAAGTCCGAACCAAAATTTCCGGATGAATCGAGTAGGGTACTCGTATATCTGATACATAATTGGAATATGGGAATTTATCCTCCATAAGGGTAAATATGCAATGGATTGATCGGATACTCTTCCATCCATCCATTCCTTCTATAAAATGTTTTGATTGCATTGCCAATGAAACTTCCAAGATAACTGTCAAACCTTCTAGTACCAATTCAGAATAAGAGTTCCTATTGCGATTAATAAATCGATTTGGATCACAATTCCTGAATAAACCAATTGAATTTGAATCATTTTGTTGACGTATCCGACGAATCAAACGCTTTACAGTTGGGAAACTAAAAAAATTAGAAATTGAAAGTTCCGTCGGTTCGGAGGAACTCGATTTATCTAAATAAAGATCATGAGCAATTGTGTAAAGATCTTCTCGAAAAAAAAGTGGATATAAAAAGCATTGTTGCCAAGATTTATGCTTGTTTCCATATCTTTGTAACTCATCCATTTTAAGAAAAACCCGGGCCCTAAAATAACCTCTTGGATTATGAAATTACATGGTGCGATTTAGTCGGGAAAGAATAGAGAATCCTATCTGAATATTCTCTTTACAATAAATATTCATTCGTCATGAGGAAGAACGAAAATATTTTATCTTGGCAGTCCGATCGCTCTCCTGACTCAGCGAAGAAATTTCGCTGGTCAGTACACTATTTCTCTTACACATTTGTCTTTGAGTACTTAGGATTCATTGCGGGTGTAGAAATCCCTGATCTAATACAGGGAAAAACTCCCCCTATCGGTTACTAAAGTGCTCTTAACTTCTGATTAGTAAAAGGAATTCCTCGTTCAAATGAGGAACAGAAGCTCGGTCTTCTGGTTTTTCTTTATGATTCAAGCCATCTAGCTTTCTCCATTGACTCACTCACTTAATCTACTCAGAACCATGTCTCAAATTAGAATGGAACAATGCTTTCAATGTATTTTAATCTTTCGTCAAAGCATCCCCACTTTGTGGCCATAAATATTTTAAAATCCACGCCTAAATAATTAAAAATACTAGAATGGATGCCCTGCACATTTATGCTTTAAAAATGCATGTATTTTAATGTGTTTGGTCATTTTTGGTTGTCGGACATAGTTTGTTGAATACAAAAACTACAAAAAAGTGGGACACGTTATATGCTTTGACCATATAATGTATTATCAATGTATTTCCTTCGTAAATAATTTTTCCATAATCACCATGAAGAGTTGCTCCTCGAGTACCCAAGTAGGGTTTAGCTAATCTAATGACTAAAGACTCCTCATGAACGGCTATAATTTGACCAGATGCGTGGAGTGGTTCATCTTCGGATATCCATACACTTTCACAAAGAAATTGTCCAGGACTAACTACTGAAATTTTTTTTTTACAAAAATAGGATAAGGAGGAGTACAAATTAAATTTGACTAAATTGGAAATAATATTCCTGCATGAATCCAATTTATAAATTCCCGCCTTTTCATCCATAAAATAGCATTTAGCTACTTGCAGAATATTTGAGTAATTGCCAGAAATTGAACGGTTATTTAGTAAGAATGTATTATAAGTTATAAAATGGGAGTATGGGAAATGATTAGCAATACTATGTAAATGACCCAATAGAATCTTGCTTTAAACTTTCTCTTCATATCCTTTTAGTTAGTAATTGAGCGTGATGGAAAGTAGTAAAACCAATTCATTGTAGCATATTATAATGTTTCCATGAATAACTACACTACAACATCTTTGCATTGCACTCTAAGAATGACACAGTTGTGATGAAAGTTGTGATATGCTCGTTAGGTCTTTGATTTCTATATCCATAGAATTTCATAAATTTCTTTCTTGATCCTTTTGGAAAATCATGAAGTGGTGTAGCTAAGACCAACAGACCAATATTTTATCCCCATGGCATAGGTGTATCCATTTATTCCTCTTCATCTTCTTCGGTGGAATTATGATTAGTGGTTGCATATTTGGTTCTTCGGTATGATCTTCAATAATATTTTCAGAACTTATCTTCTTACCTATATAATGGGAAGTATGAAATACCCTCTTTATTGCTCCTCAAATGAGGGATCAATAATGTCACTTGCACAATCAGATTGGGTGTACCTTCTTTATGCGAGTTTGTATCAAAAATTAGAAAGGGATGAAAGTGGAAAATTGCAGATTTTTCAATAGGATTGCAACAAGGCTTCTTGAACATTCAAATAGTATTTTTGTTATTTTTCAGTTTTTTTATTTTTATGGATTTTTGGAATATGTATTTTTTGGGATTTTCATAGATCTTTTATGGGTGCACAAAGGGAATATCTTCCCCAATGGAGTCACAAAATATTTTTGACAAACTAATTTTTCGTGTGAGAAAATTATTAGTTTCCACCAATGGTCACGAGGCTAAACCCTCCTTCTTGTGTATCTAGAGGCTCCCATTATTGAATGTAAACTACCTTAAATTTGTGGGGTGGCCAATTGGACAAGTATCACATAGGAATACTCCACTAAATCTATGGAAAATTCTTGTATGAAGTACAAGGAGGAAATTACAAAGAAGGGAGGTAAAGGGAAATTTGGAGAAATAAGGAGAGAGAGGGTTAATGTTGTGAGTAGGATTATAGAATTCACATACATCAACCATAGTAATTCCACATCCAATTAGAATAACACAACAATGTAAACAATGATAAGACATAAAAAATCATAGACACATAATTCCATTGATTCATTTATCAAAGGTGCAGACACCTTTCTTGGTTTTACAAGATTATTATAATCACAAAGCTTGAAGAGAGAGAGAGAGAGAGAGAGAGAGAGAGAGAGAGAGAGTCGAGGAACATAATAAAATGAATAGAAGAATTGTAGCTTTTATTACTTAATGTAGTAGTGGTAATCTCAACAAAATACATTCAATCAAAAATTGCCAACCTTTGGAATGGAGAAGCCATTCTAATTTATATAATTACAAATTGTCCCTTCATCTAACCCCACATGACCCTTCACTTATCTTCATTAGTGACCCTTCACATTTCTAGGAGGTGAGTTTTTTTCTTATTACTTGAAAAAATACTATTACGATGTTGAGTTGAGGGTCACTTAATTGAATAGGAGAAAATAGAAAATAATATATTTTTAATGAGAAATTATAGCATGGAGAGATAAGAAGGTAGACAGAGAGATAAGGTCTAGATGATTGGATGAGGATGAAGCTTTGTCGATGGAGAACTTGTTGATTCAAAGTATGATGATCATAATTTCCTCCTTTTGCAAGATACATAAATGAAAGAATACTAACATGTTTACACTAATAATATATTTTGATATATATTAAATTGAACTATACATTGGCTATTAAATAGCCATGGATAATAAACCAACTTCGAATAAATAGAAGTAGATACAACAAGGATCCCGAGAATAGTCACGGGTAATAACAACCATCTATTGATAAATTATATTGTTATAACTATATAACAATATAATAACTAATTACACATAATTACTAATTACAACAATGTAAGAACTATATAATTTCCTAACATTCCCCCTTAGTGTGAACTTGGGAAAACCTATATTTGTACCTACACTTGCTTTCATGATTAGGTGATTTTCACAAGACAATCACAAACCCAACAGATGGTTTTACAACGATTGACCACAAATCGATATTGGTGGTTTTCAAGTGGTTTACCACAAACCACATCATGATGTGCCAAGTACTATTTTTAGCCCTCATCAATATCTCACTGCAGGGAATAACATAGGAAACACAACTCACCAAACTGAACAATAGAACACATACTTGGAAAATTTTCACATTTCATCCTATAAGAATCACAATGTTCTTAATTACAACCATTTGTCGATTATTGCACTTTGGATCTCAAACAACAAATGAAACTACCACTACCAAATGAAGTTTCCTTGAATTTAGTCATTTTAGTCTCAAATGAAAATGGAACATTAGTGTCATGTTCCCCCATAATGTGAAATTTCCACACGCGAACATTGAGAAGTAAATTGTATCGAAGTACATACTACTGAATGGATCTTTCTAGTTAGATCTTGTTGCACATGGTCACCATTGTAAGTGAACGTATTCACAAGTGGACCATCTTCCAAAAAAGTATGGTAGTCAGAGGATCACGTTAGTCGAGGATCACCGACAGTCATCTGCGCTCCAACACAACTCTTTTCCAGTATCCACCAAACACCACACAAAGCAATGAAAACACAACAAAATGAAGTACACTGAAAAAACTAAAAACCACATTGAAAATCATATACTCACACTATATATATTCCACCACATCTATTATGTGGCCTCGTCATTGGTGACTGATGAGAGAATGCTACTTGTCCTTCATCCTCATGTTCCTTCATCCTCCATCATAAAATCTAAGCACGAGATGCTTCCATATCGTGCGGAGCACATGATGCTTCCATAACTCCATTCCGTATTTGCTCACCGATGTCACTTACATGTCCTAGACCATAAGGAATGAATACTATTGTATTCTTAGATGATTCCCCAACATCTTTCATGGTGTCAAAGTACTTGAGTCATCATCACTAAGTCCATAACATCCTTGGTAGAAGTACCAGAACCTTATGAGATAATGTTATCACATTTTATCGTAGCCCATCTGTGACTGCTTGTCACTACCATGAAACCCCAACACCAACAATATATTTTTCCTTCGCATTAGCTTCTTCCTTTTTAACCTATAGGATCTTCTCTGCTTCACCTTTATACACACTTGCAAGTTGTAGCCGTTGGGCTGCATTAATCTCATTCGTTTCCTTTCGCATATAAGTATCTAGAATAATATAAACCACAAGAATTTTCTCTATATTATATCCATATGATCCCATTACCTTTTCAATTTCGTCCAACACAACTTTAGAAACATCACCCCTTTTTCCTCAAATAATTCGTCCATGGCCATTTTCGGCACATTCGCTCGTACTACATTAAAAACATAAGCTTGGATTTTCTCAAGAGGATTTTGCAACTCATAAAATGCATCATCAACATTCTGTTTCGCAACACGGAACTGGCTGGAGCAAAATAATTGCGCAAATACATTTTCCTTTGTTTTTGTATCAACGCGGACTTCCAGGAATTGAAGGTGAGTAGACAAAGTGCCAGCGATACATTCTCCCAAAAATGGATTGATACAGTGCAATCTTGGCTCTCCAATCTTCACAAACCGACCCCACTTCTCAATAATTCCCACAGTCTCCTGATCAATGCAAAACTAGCACAGAAAAGCCCCCATTTCTTGAATTCAACTCCTCCACCTGCAATGATCCAAAATTATGTATTCTTTCTTAATATTGGTTGTCTGTGAATGTCCACAGAATTTGAAAATATCGATATTGAAGCGGCTACCTTGTTTAGAGCTTTAAAAACAAATCATGAAGTAACATATAATGCATCGAGGGCGTAGATCTAATGTTATTCAATGTGAATCCAATCAGGAGAAATCTGAGTCTTAGTGTCCGCCAAATAAGATTAGATCGAAACAAATAACCAATAGTTGTGTGAGTTGCAGATTGCATGCAATACAAATCAAAATTCAATCGATGCAGATTATGGTCACAGAAAACTATTTTGATCATGCTAATAAAATTATTCTATAAGCATTCTTATTAAAAATTTCTCCATTGAACTCATGATTTGAGACAACGATTTAAATGGCGTCGCCTCTTCACAAACTATTTCTCCATCAGAATAGGATCAATGCTCTGGTACCAACTAAAAGAATACTAACACGTTTACACTAATAATATATTTCAATATATTAAATTGAATGATACATTGGCTATTAAATAGCCATGGACAATAAACCAACTTCTAAATAAATAGGAAGTAGATACAAGAGGGAACCTGAAATAGTCACGGGTAATAACATGATCCACTAATAAATTATATTGTTATAATTATATAACAAAATAATAACTAATTACACATAATTATTCCTGTAATTATTAATTACAACAATGTAAGCACTATATAATTTCTTAACATAAACATTCTAGACTACCAAATGAGTGTTTAGGAACACTTTGTTGTGACACATTTGAATGCGATCCCGAGATAACTGTAGGCTTTACTTATGATGTTTCTTTCCCGATCACTAAGTGAGATTGAGGATCACTTTCTTGCACCTTACAATTTCACAATTATTGACCCCAATGATCAAAATTTAACTCTATGATTCTTGAACCTTTTCATGCTTTTCCTTCACTTACTGAAATAGGCCTTCATCATGTGGGTGAAAGGATTACCCCGATTTAAATTCTTGATAATTTTCCACTTGGTTAGAATGGAATGATATTATGGCAATGTCTTTCCTTCTTGAGGCATGATCACACTAAAAGGTTTGAATGAGTGTTTAAGAACACTACTAATTGGGTGGTACCAAATGAAACTAAGATGATTACCTGTTTTTATGACTATGACGCTCTGAATGAAGATCATACCCTTTTGAATTTCCAATCTACATAATATTCATTGAATGAAATCAGCTCATACACATCCTTCTCACATGTTCCTCGCGGGAATGGATGATTTCTCAATCCTTCACACATGATGGTCCTAGATGCCTTGGTAGCTTGTTTCTTGAAGAATATTTGAATCACAATGGTGGATTTAGGATATGGAGATCATCAACTCACCCCTTAAGTTACACATTTCACCTATGAGCATGATGAACTCTCCACTACTCACTTTCCTGACCATGAGTGAAAACATCCTTATGGTGTTTGAACACCCTCTTTCTTAATTGCTCCTCATGGAGATGTTTTCCTCTTCTTGATAAAAAGACTAATCCTTAGATGGAACTTGAAGGAATGAATGAGAATGAGTTTCATGTTCTTGTCCTATACAACTTGCACTAAAACACTACAACTTCCACCTCTCTAATTTGTAATATATGAGCTCATTATCAAACATGGATTGAGTTTTTAGAAACACTTCACAAGGTATACATTGCTTGAGATAACATCCTACCTTAATCATAGTGATATTATCTCATCATGCTTATGATGACCATCCTCTTGATGAATTTGAATTTCAATGGAGCTCCTAAATATTTTAAAACTTTTTCCAACCTCATAATGTTCTTGGTTTCACTTACTACACCTTGATGTGCTTTGGTATGCTCCTTGTCATGAATGTGATCAAGATGATGCTTTATGATCCTTTGGAAGCATGTGTAGGGTTGAATTTCTTGTTTGAGCCTTTGAAACATATTATTGACCTTGTAAATAATAAATCCATCAAAAATATAATCAAAATGGGACTTACCATAACTTTCTGGGAGGAAATTGGAAACTTTCTAGTTTTAGTAAGTTCTAGCTACGATCGATACTTTTTAGCAATTTTGTATTGTTTTCAATCCCCGATGTTTCTTGCCTATTCAGGGGACCACATATGCTGATAATTCACCCCATTTTATGAATTTATATTCTTATAAATTTCATGTAATGAACACACTATTTTTAGTAAGTGAACCACTTGTGTCGATTAACAAAAATAGTCTTGAAATTATGGGTTTTATTCTAGGATTCCTTGCTCCAAGTTTCAGATGATTAATTCATATGGATGAATGAGAAAATTATTTTATCATTAGAGAGAGAAGAATAATGATAAAAAATTAGTTCACCATACCTTGAAAAATTAGCAACCGCATCGAAAAATAAATGTCCTGGACGAAACTAGATCTTTTGAGGATCCTTCTCTCCAAATTTCGTAGATTTTTGTTTCTTTGGATATTTGGGAAATTGAAAAATTATTTAAGGAGGGAATAATGATGACAAGAAACACATTCTTTAATATCCCTAAAAATCAATTTCTTCATGTGGCTAAATATGGTTAGGATGAAACTAGATTTTATGAGGATCATTTGCTCCAATTTTCAAGTGATTTCACCCACCGGATCCTCGGAAATGAAGATGGGTATCACCATCCTTTAGATTCTATGTCATGGAATAAATTAATGGAGTTTTAAATATGTTATAGAAACAAAATCACTAAAATGGATAATTATGTGGAAGAAGTGAGAAAAAATGGTGCGATATTGTGTTTTATTTCACTTTTACGTTAGCTTAAAAACCATAGATCGACTTGGGTTAAATATGGGTTTAAATGAGGTTTTAATATGGTTTTCCATCGTAAAAAGTGACATGGGAGAAATAAGGGGAATAAAATGTCTCCTTCAAGAAAGATGAGGACAAGTATTAGCACGAGAGTGAGGGTGAGTGAGATGGAGGAGCTAGGAAAACACCATGCGGAGCTAGGAGAGGTCACATGAGTTATCAAGAGATAGTGTTTAGGATTAGGCCCATTTTATTGTCCCCTCTATCCCCTTGGACATGGGGAAAATGGGGAAACAAAATTTCATCCATGGGAATCTTGAATGCAAGTTTAATCATGAGGGGATAAATGGTTAAGCATGGGGCTAAAAAACAAGCCTATAGAACTGACAAAGGTCATGTGAGTGTCCTGGGGATACAAAATGAGAATGAGGCACATTGTATTATATCCTATGTCCTCTTATGGGAAAAGGGACACAAGAGACACAAAATTGCACCTTGGAGAAATTTGGTGACACGTGGCACAAAATAAATGGCAAAGTACTTCACACCTCTCCCTAACTCACCTTAGACTCAACCCGGGTTTGTCTTGACCGCACTTGGTTGGTTGGATGGTTAAAATAATGTAATGGGGAAGAATTTATTTACCCCTCTTTTCCCTTGGGTGCAAATGGACAAGAGGGATAGAAAATGTGCCTTACCCCATTTGGAAAGCCAATTTTTACATTGCTTTACCCGAAATAGTCTAAAAGTATGAATTCTTCACTTGGGGGCTCTAGATGGAATTTTGAGATGAAATGCTATATTAATCTGACTCCAAATAATAGTGTAATACTAATGGGATAGGTTTAAAACCTTAATTCTTCCTGAAAATCCAAAAATATGACCCCTTTTGGATCGGGACAACGAGGTACACTAGTAAGTTTGAATTGTATCAAGAAACTATCAATGCTTTGATCAAAATTGATGCCACCACCATATAAAGGATTATAAAATATTTAAATTTCCTAATGTTTTCCTTATAACTCCTCACAGAGCTCCCATAATCATCTAGAGAAGTCCATGCTCGCATTTTTACTATTCATTTGTTACACCTAAAAATCTGATTTTGCATAGACTTCCCTGAATCACCAAATATTCCTAAAATAATTTTAATACATTTAATTCTCTTGAATATAACATTTAAATGTTTATAAACTTTTGAGAAACATCCCAGAGAATGCACATAGGCCCCAAAATGGCCAAAACCGCCTTTCTAGGCTTTCTAGAGAACTAGTATTTTGTTGCACTTCATTAAATGAACTTATGAAAAAATTTACACCTTTTTGAAAACTTATAATTGTTTATTAAATTCATTAGGAGAACCTCAAAGGTCAAGATGATCATCACACGTAAGAAGAAAATTGACCAATAGAGGGATTCGGGGTGGTTTTGAAGTATGTTACAACCGTTTTCACAAAGATTGCACACTCGTAGAATATTTAAGTAATCCTATGCAACATGGAAACATCCCCCAAGGTGTGGGACCTTTTCTCCTCGGGATTAACCTATCGAGAATTCAGGATTCCTTCAAAACTTGGTGCACTTGATTTAGGATCAAGATGCAAGGCTATAACACTTGAAATAAAACTAATCTACTTTGTTCTTTGAGAATAGGGATAGAGGGATTATCATATAACATATAAAATGGTGATGCACCAAGAATCAATGGAACAAAAAGATCTACTTCATTTACACAATTAATATTTCGAACAATACATGACATGCACATCTCCTAAAAATCTTCTCAATCACTGAACTGATGCAACATAAAACTTTAAACAACAGAAGGGATTTTAAGATTTCTACAACTCAAATATGAATATTTTTATTATAATCTCACCAATAATTGAAATAAGATAACTGATTTAAAGGCAATTTAATTCACCACATACAAGGAATTGAACATTCACAAGTACTTAACAAATCATAGAATTGCACAATATACCAAATATTTGAAGGCAAAATAGTGTTCTGAATATATATAAAAGGCTTGAAGCTTGTTCTTGGACTTATCAAAATAATAGATCCCCTTCACAATAAGATCTAAAATTTCTTAATCCATAATGCATCTATCTATTTATAACCAAGAGGGTTGAGCGATTATAGCTCCACCCTTTAACTAAATTTACTAAAAATAGAGTGCATTAATAACTAGGGAACAACCTCCCATGAAAATAAAAAATTAGTTGCACAGGTTGACCAAGTCAACCCTACAACTTCCACTGTCCTAGAGCTTAGAGACTGCTCAAAAATGGATACCAAGCCTAGCTAGGGCTGGTATCACCTTTATCTTCCTCTGGTTCTTCTTCCCGCTCATCCTTAGCTAACTTGTTCTTGTGGTCAAAGAAACGCTTAATAATCCCTTATATCTCTTATTCTTTAGGTCCACACATGTATCGATTTATCACATCTGCACACTCAGTCTCTTTTGGAAACTTTGGTTGACAATTTCCTAATCCTATTAACAACCTTCTTAAGTTGATTCACAAAGTTCTGATAAGAAACCAACTTGTAAATAAAATCAATGCTAAAATATTTTGTAACATCTTCATCTTCATTCACCAAAATTTTAAAATTTGCAATGACTTGATCAATAGAAGAACATCAATAGTCTGATTTAGAAATTTGTAGTGGATTTTTTCAAATTCCTCTGTAATATCATTCAATCCATCTACCGCTTCAACTCATTTTTCCTCGATATTTGAAGTTAGATCTCATAACACTTGAGCTATAAATTTCTTAGCCTTTTGAAACTCAAAAAAATTAAATCATCATGAGTCACCCCTTCCTTTAGAAGTAAATATGAACTGACACTTCAGATATCTTTCTAGGTTTCCATAGTAAGATCTAAGTTGTCATTGTCCTCGATAATAAGTTCATTCACTTTATAATGAAAACTTTCTCATCATACAAATCATTACACAAATCCATAACAGCTTTGATTAATGGATCTGCATCCCGAATCAATAACTCCATTTATCCTCCAACTACTCTTATTTTTTGCCCATTTTTTCCACTACATGGAAATATGTATCATCAAAAATTGAAGGAATAGTTAGAGTTGTTGTAGCTTGTATAGTTGTGTGATATTGCTTAGTAAAGTCGTGATCTTCTCAAATTTCCCTTTAAGCTCATCTTTAGTTGCCTTGTCCTTATCATATTTGTATAGCAGATTACCTAGGGCCACTTGAACATCTTGTTTAGCTCCTTCATGGGTGGCCTTTCCAAGAGAAAACTCAAGATTTGATAGTCCGTTCTTGATATCATTTTTTTGTCTTCCTTTCAGCAGAGAGTAGCTATTTCGATAAACCTTTCACCCGAATGATCAACCACTAGATTAGAGACAATCCTTGGTCATTTGGCCTACCTTTTAGGAGTCAAATCTAAGACACTTAAGTTAAAAACATTAACAATGGGTATTTTATTCTTCTACTTAGGTGTTTTCCTATGCAACCATTCGGCATAGAAGAAGATGACATAGAATACATCATTGGCATAGTCACAATGGTACTTGGAGAAACTTATAATACTAAAGCACTAGTTGCATCCAATGAGAAGATGATAATGAATTTGTGATGATGGAAGGTGGAGTGGAAAGAATGGCCTCTCCGTGAAAGTGAGATAGAAGTACAAATGGAAAGAGATTGTTGGAGAAGGGGAGCTGAAAATGGTGAATCTATCCTAAGAATCTCTCCACCCGAGAGTGCCAGAGGGAATAAAACACCTGAGACATGGAGGGAGATGTGGCGAGAGATAGAGGATAAATGGGGATGGAAGAAATGGAAGAAAAAGGGAGAGGAAGGGTGATAGATGGAGGGGAAAGTGGAACTAAAGGTGGTGAAGATGGGAGAGAAGAAGAGAGAGGTGACGCAATACCTGAGAAACACTTGGTGAGATACTTAGATCTATGACCTCAATTGACTGCAACTTTGGAGATGCAGCTTTGGTAGTAGGAACCTCAACAAAATACCCTAACCCTTTGAGAACAAAAGAGATTTTGTGTGGCTTAGTAATAGGCTTGAGATTTGACCTTTTACCTTTAGAGGGAATAGCTTGACCTCTTTGCTCACTAGGCTTGTACTGATTCTATAAATAATTGATTTGACACTTTGGGTGTGATTCCCAAAGTTTCTAACCATTCATAGGTCCTTCTCAAAATGGGGCCCACCCTATCCTTTGTGTTGTTGTATTCTTCAATTGACCAATCTATCTAGGGCAGCGATTGATTTGCAATATTATCTCTTTTATAAGAAGGATCCAACACTTGCTCATCATCCTTTAAACCTTTGGGAACAACTGCAATCCCATAGTGAATTACTTCCTTCAAGGTTAGTCTCTCAAATTCCCTTTCCCTTCTTTGTAGCTTCATCTCGGTAGTGTATCCAAATGTCGACAATTGAGGTATGTGCACACTAGTCGGCCCGAGTTCACCAAATGTATCCCAATAATCCAAATTGATATGCGGATGGAATGACTTTAGAGTCATCTGGGATATTTCCCCTTCCACATTTTTGGTTGTGTGTGTGTGTGTGTGTGTGTGTGTGTGTGTGTGTGTGTGTGTGTGTGTGTGTGTGTGTGTGTGTGTGTGTGTGTGTGTGTATTGCACACATAAATTTCCCTATGGTAATTGGAAATTGAGGTCAAGTCTTGTGTCAATTATGTTGGATTTTGTGATAATGAAGTAATTATCGAACTAACTCCATCAACACCCACTTTTCGGTCAAACATCTTGAAATTTATACGGAGCACCTATGAACCCCGACACTTTGATGTAAGTAAATGTTGGAAATTACATGTAAATGCTTCCCCACCATGGGGGTTCATTAGCTAGGCAATATCCTAGCATGTGGGTTCATATTGAGGTAATTAAAATTAATAAAAGTAAATTCAATATATCGGTAGACATGAGGGGGTGAAAGGGTTTAATTTATTCATATTCTGAATCAAGTATTGGGGGTAGGTTAGATAAGCGGGCCAAAGGAAAGCGAGTTTTAATTTTAATATAAAACTAAAACATTTGAACCCTAGTTTTTAGAACTAAATACCTTAACATTGCAATTTAATGAGTGTGGTCATAAATTTAAATTATAATCTCTTTTTGAATAAAGAAATCTCAATTAAGAGATTCTTAACCAAGAAATAATAAGATGGTATAAAACTAGGATTGAGTATGCTTTTCAACACAAGTGATATTATTTCACCATCTTAATTATTTGAAGAACTATTAATAAATGATTAAATATTTACATTTATAAGGTAATTTGTAATAGGTCTCGAATGGCTTCAAACTATATTTCGAAAGAAAATGCATATTAAAAAATTGAGTGAGAAATATGATATTTTTTTGTTTAATATATTAGGGTAGAAATAAAAAGGGGTAAATAAAATTATCATGGAAAAATGGGTAAGTAAGGTACATGGAAAAAATAGGGGGTATTTTCATTCTAATAATATAACAGGAGGGGGTATTATCAATTGAATAACTAGAGGTAAAAACTAGAATTAAGGGTATTCTTTAATACCCTTTAAACGCACGTGTTATACCATACTTTTACTAAGTGAACCCCTTGTGTTCCCCACTCTCACACTTCTTTCTAGGATTCATCTGAGATCCTTTGATTATACAAATTCTTGTCAAAATAATACAAGAGAACAACGAAGAAAGCATCTCTTACTCTCCAAAAGTGATTACTCTCTGAAAGTGATTAGGACCTTCCACCATGGTAAGTTGTGGGTAGTAATCATATACCTGAGCAGTGCTTCTAACTCCTTTTGTATTTAAACCTGGATACTCTCTCATTCCATCCGCCGCATAAACAAGATAAGAAGTCATAAAGAAGTTTCCCGAAGTCAACACATCTTCTAATTGAAAACATATTGAATTACTTATGTGCTCACCCCACTAAATAAAATATTTGTTCTTCTTAATTGTGGCTATATAAAGGAACATCCACTCTTGAAAGTCTTTAGCCGTAGGAAGACCCACAACCCTACTCAATAGCGTGATTATATCATTGACCTCTTGAATAAAGTTTGAGTGGGGAATTGTCTTAGGAAACCTTGACATTATACCTTTAGTCTTGGCCAAGTATCTCTTAGCAACGACCTTCATGAAAACTTCATTTTCATTCACCCAATGCTTGATTGCAGATTCCAAGGATATTTTTGCATATCCTTCTACATCAGGAGCTTCAAGAGATCTTCAAAGAAATCATTGTCTAGCTTGATCACAACCTTACCATCATCATCTTTTACAATGAGTATCCTTGTCAAAATGTGATGTTGCAACTAGTACAAACTTAATGCATTACATGGATGATGGAAAAGCAATGGCAAAAGAAGCCCATTGTCATAAATTTCTTACATCCAAGGCTTTTGTTTGGGGCCTTAAACCTCTACGCCGTAACTCGAGTCATGTCTATGTGCCCAAAATCATTATCTCCTATATTATCCATATTGGAACTACACTTCATTTTATCTTTCCCTTTTGATAAGGAATTAGACATCTACATGTTGGAGAATTCAAAAATTCAAACTTTAGAACCCGAGTGTATGCCTACAAAATCCACTTGGAATTCTGAAAATCCAAAGTCTAAAGCTCAAATCAAAAATTTCTGCCTGGAACTATCTTAGTAACCTCTGAAACACCGAAGTCACAAAACCCCAAAACCCAAAGTGTCAAATGTCCAAACCTTGGACCTCCAAAATTTGAAAACTAAGACTTCCAAAATCCTATAATGTCTGAAATAGATAATCTCCAAAGTCTTAAAATTGTAATGTCTCAAGTCCAAAATGATCTATCCTTCCGAAATGATCAACCTTTGGAACATGTGAAACCTCGAACTCCAAAATCTGAATCTACAAACTCCGAAACAACAACGGTTTCTCTAAGGCTCCAAAGAATGAAAAACTTTGACTTAGAAGTTGAAAGAATCGACTCTCTAGTGCGATAAGACAAAGAAACTTTTCCTCCCTATTGGTACACAACTCTACATTTTTAGAAGCAAACAACCAAAAAAATGGTAGCCATACTTGGTGATTGGAACAAGAAGAAAACCAAGGAATAAGAACAAGAAGTAAAACCAGACCTCAAAGGATGAATAAAAATGAAAACTTAAACAAGACTTACCCAAAAACAAGAAAACTCAAAAAGATTGCCTCGAAAATCTCTTTAGGGGTTCAAGGTGAAAGGTTACGATGAATCGTTAGGGTGTCAAAGTACTTTTGATCCAATAAAAATGATTGGTAAAAAGCCCCGTATTTATAGGGAGATCAAAATTAATTACCCTAAGAAGACACGCATGGGATAGTTGAGCAATAAATGTTTTCAGAGATCGACTTCAAATTTTTTTCTCAAACAACATGCCAATGCAACTAAACCTCTAAAGTCCGAAACCCCAAAGTTCTGAAATTCATATTTCGACTTTGGACTTTGTTGCTCATCTTTCATGCGAAACACCTCCCGAACCTAAAATATGATATACTCAAGTTTTGAATTTTGGACTTGAGACTTTGTACTTTGAGAGGACATTTTCACACAAAACAAAATAGCAACTCGAATCCCAATTCCAAAATTTGATTGGATCGACTTTGGAATTCGAACTCTCCTTCATTTTGCATGCAAAATGCTATTAGAAATCCAAATCCAAAACCCAATGGAAAAGGCATTTTTTCAAGACAAAATTTTCAAAAATTAAGGAACACAAAGGGAAAGGATTTTGCAAAAAAATGAATGGCCCTCCTAGAAGGGTAACTGCAAAGTTAACAATAACATTATGGCTTGGTTGTCATGGTTTAAGTTTTGACTTTTTGGGCTAGTCAATTCACATAAAAACATGTTGTTTTCCATGTGGTCATTATATTTTGCTTGAGCTATGGATTCTCCTTGATTCAAACCCTAGATTCCATGCTTGAGACCTATAAAGGGGATATCAAACATTGGGCTAGAATTCCTTATCACATAGTTTCTAATGTGATGAGTGTCGAAATAATTAATGCACTCCTCACATATTATTTCCAAAGTTAAAATAACGCATGGGTGAATGGTAAAATCTATTGTAAGTTTGTTTGGTTAGTTGAATATTTGTTTAGTTGTTAAAACAACTCATACACATTTGGAGAAATATTTTTTACGTTTCCTATTTATTAGGAAACTATATTACTATATATTTATAAGTATATTCCCATATAAATTTTAATATACGAAGAATATTTTTGTGCGATTTTCTCATACCTATCATTTAGTATTAGAGAAGATATGAAATCCTGAGACATTGTATGGGAAAAATTCATTACTATTTCTTGACTTCCCGGATCATGATAGATTATGTCTATGACAACATCTATATAAATTATATAATATCTATACATTATTAGCGTGGATCTTATCATTATTATTCTATCAAATTTTTCATGTTGATTATGGTTGATAGATATTTTGACACTTTGGGTGATCTGAATAACTATTACACATTACTTGTTATATATGTCTTATTCCCACGTGTTCATTATGGAAATGATCTCGGTGTATATCCCGAAAGATTACAACTCAATGTGTTTTCTACAATTACAATTTTAGGGAGTATTTCAAAGCTCGATGCAATTAAAATAGAGACCAGAGTTCCTCTCCATCCCTATAGTGAAGTACCACTATTTGAAAAAATATATTTCACGTTATTGGTTGCTTGATGGAGTTATAACATATAGGATATCTCTTGTACCATGTAAGAACACTACCTCCACTAGGAATCGACTCAACTTCGGTATATATCAGATTTTTTATCTTGTTGGAATCCAAATTTGCATGCATTGCTTCATGCATATCATTTGAAGAGATAAACTTCTCCCATGTTTTATTTCATGTTTTCATGGAAATTCAAGCACATATCCATCTTCAAAGTTCTTTCTTTTTCTTTCATTGTTTTCATTATTGGTAATATTTCGTGAGACATTTAACCCGCGATACCGCATTGATGTTTATCTATCATTATCAATCAATTGAGGATTTGTTATGGCCTATGATAGTGGTTGGGTGAGTGATTTTTTCAATATTATAAGAAGATAATCATCATAAAATCCATTAAGATGTTCATGGTTAATTCCAACTGACCACAATTCAGTTTACCTAGCAGATTGTGGATCACTGCCTTCAGCTGAGTTAAGATCCACTCCTACTCAAATCAAGGTTGTTAACTTCAGTCTTCCCCGTAGTTGCTGCTCTTCATACGGAGCTTCCTTTCTATTAAATTGAATATTGTTTGTTTAATCTAATCAAAAAAAAGTTAATATGATGCGTATCCATTGAATGCTCGGGTTTTTTTCTCCAACTACTATGTTTTCTTTTTAATCTGAAATTTCTATTTTTTCTTTTCGGTTGATCTATGAAGCTATAGGTATAAATTTCACATGGTACCAGAGCGGTTTGGAGCCGAGAAGAAGGATATATATTGCAGTAATTGAAGATTAGAGCTATTGAAAAGAATGGAATTTTCAGCCTCTGTTATTCTCACACCATACAACTATTTTGATTGGAAGCCAAAGATTCTTCTTCAACTCAGAAGTAGAGGCCTCTATCGGATAGTTATGAATATGGAGGTTGAGCCCAATCCTATAGTTGAAAAGACTAAATACTTCAACCACATGGATGAAGCATTTGGTCTGTTATGCTTATCCATCTCTCCAAAATTTTTGTTTCATGTTGAGGCATGTACAACTCCAAACCAAGTTTGGAATGCATTGGAGGGTCTATTTGGAAAGCAAGATGAGATGTGGGGTCATATCCTTGAAAATGAGCTCAACTCATTGGATCCAAGGAGTTTTGATAACATTCAATATTTCTTCACAAAATTCAAGGCCTTATTGCTTCAGCTGAAAGGTTGTGGTATTGAAAAATCCAAGGAAGAAGGCAAATTAATCCTTGTTATTCTATCAAAGTTGGGTCTAGAATATTCAGTATTTGTCTCTACTTTCCACACAGTTAGGCTCACAATAGGAGCAACTTGGAAGATGCCCACACTGGATACCTTCATTGAGTCTCTAATACATGAGTAAGATAAGCTTATAAAAATGGGCACATTGAAGAATTCCAAATCTCATGCACTTGTTGTGCATGCAAGTGAGAAGAAAAATTCCAAATCCAACCAGAAATTCAAAGGAAAAGTGAAGAAGGATTCAGATCCAAGAAAAGAAGGCAAGCCCAAACCTCTAGATGGATCTATAGGCTCAAAAGAAAAGAAGGAAAAAAAGGGAAATTCAAAGTGCAACTATTGCAACCATGGGTACCATCCAGAATCATCATGCATGAAGAATACCATTGATCTCATGGCATAGTCACTTCAGCAACATAATCTTGGTAGCCTTATCCTAGAGAGTGCCAAGAAGAAGCAGGAAGAAAAAGCACTAGAAGCAAGGGAAAATGCTCATGCCTTGATTGCTATTCATTCTTCTTCAAATGCATGGATCATCGACTCTGGAGCTTCACACCACATGGAAGCCACAAAATATGCTCTTTCTTCTTTGAAACCATATTCTGGTTCTCCTATTCTCATGGGAGATGGTTCTTCTGTAGAGGCAACTGGAATAGGGAGGATGGAGGTTGGAATTGGAAGTTTTGAGAATGTGTTACATATTCCAAAGCTTTATGTTAATCTTCTTTCTGTGTATCAGATGACACATATTGGAACTTTTAAGAGAGTTGAATTCACACCAAATTTAGTGAGCATCTATGACATGCAAGACAACTCCAAAATTGTTGTTGGTAAGGTGAATCATCAATCTCATCTATACACTTTCTCTAACTTTGTTTCCAAATCAGATTCTACTTTACTACTAACACATGCAAATGATGAAAGTAGAATTTGGCATGAAATATTTGGACATCTAAATTTTAGATACATGCAACAACTTAGCAAACAAGAGATGGTGAAAGGCTTGCCTACCATAGAATTTTCTAATGGAGTTTGTGAAGGTTGTGCTCTTGGAAAGCATCCACAAGAAAAGTTTCCAAAGGGGCATGCATGGAGAGCCTCTTCTCCATTAGAGCTTGTTCATAGTGATCTTACGGGCCCATTTCCTGTACCTTCCATGAGCCAAGCTAAATATGTGCTAACATTCATTGATGATTGCACACGATATACATGGGTATATTTTCTCAAATTCAAGTCTGAAGTGTTTGAGCATCTCAAGATCTTCAAAGCTCATGCAAGAAGCAATGGGAAAATGATCAAGATCCTCCACACAGATAATGGGGGAGTATGTCAACAATGATGTCCAACATTTTTGTGATGAAGTAGAATACAATTGCAAAACACAGTTCCTTACACTCCACAACAGAATGGGGTAGCTGAGAGGAAGAACCGATCTTTGAAAGAGATGGAAAGTTGTATGTTGCATGCAAGGTATCTTCCCTCCAAATTATGGGTTGAAGCAATCAATTGTGCTTCATACATACAAAATATATCTCCTCACAAATCTGTCATAGGGAAAACACCTTTAGAAGCATGGAGTGGCAGGAAACCGGAAGTCACACATTTCCACATTTTTGGATCACATGCATGGGCCCGTATTCTTGTAGACAAGAGGAAGGCTTTGGAGCCTAAAAGAAAAGAATGCATATTTGTTGGATATCCAGATGGTGTGAAGGGTTATAGATTGCTAGATCTTTCTACAGAAACACTCTTCATTGAGAGGAGTGTCTATTTTGATGAAAGTCCCATGCAAGCATCTCGGGAGCAACATGCCACCACTTTTGTGCTACCTACTCTTACTGATCTCAAGGATGATGCATATTATCATGCTGATCTGATTTTAGATTCATTTGAATCTGAATCAGATGAACATGTGCATGCATGTGCAGACCCAGATCTAGATCCAAATCCCAATTGGGCTTCCAGTGATGATTCAATATCTCCTGTAAGAAATCAAAGAACAAGGAGCTTGGCTGATATTTATGATGTGCCTCATGCATTTTTGCTATCGATCCCATCATTATGCCAATGCATGCCTATGTGATTCAAGCATCTGATCCTCAAACTTATGTAGATGCTTTGCAGGGAATCCTCATTAGGAAGTAGCCATGGATGAGGAGTACAATTCTCTCATTATGAATCAAACTTGGGACTTGGTTCCACTTCCATCCAATCGTAAGCTTGTAAGGTGTAAGTGGATCTACAAAATAAATAAATCAGCAGATGGTCTAGTGAGAAGATACAAAGCAAGGTTGGTAGCCAAAGGTTTTCAGCAAGTTCATGGCATTGATTATGATGAGACTTTTGCTCCGGTGGAAAAAATGGACTCCATTCGATTGGCTCTTGCCATTGCAACATCAAGAAGGTGGGAGATTCATCACATGGATGTGAAGAATGCATTTCTTCATGGTGATCTTGAGGAGGAGATATACATGGAGCAACCACAAGGGTATGTTCAAAATTCCTCATTGGTATGCAAACTCAAGAAGTCACTATATGGCCTCAAGCAGGCACCTAGAGCTTGGTATGCCAAAATGGATTCTTACCTTCTGTCTCAAAATTTCATGCGATGCAAATCTGATCCAAATGTTTATATGTTGAGAACATCTGACTCTTTTTTGCTCATAGTACTCTATGTAGATGATATACTAATAATAGGTGATTCAGCCACAACCATTGCTACAACCAAAGCAGCTTTGCATGATAGATTTTCCATGACGGACATGGGTCTCCTCAACTTTTTTCTCGGTCTTGAAATCAGCCATAATGAATCAGGTGTCCAAGTTACTCAATCCAAGTATGTGAGGGATCTCTTGGCTCGATTTCACATGAGTGACTATAAGCCAACAATCACACCTTTCCTATCGGGGGTAAAGCTTGAGGATGGCCAGGATACACCATTGGTTGATTGCACACTCTACCATCAACTTGTGGGGAGTCTTCTTTATCTCACTCACTCTCATCCAGATCTATCATATGCAGTGGGTGTTGTTTCCAGATACATGCAGGAGCCTCATGAGCTACACTGAAATTCACGAAGCGAATACTTCGTTATGTTCAGGGAACCATCAACTATGGGATTCATTATTCAGTTGGATGTACTTTGGATCTCATTGGCTATACTGATTCTGATTGGGTTGGTGATAGCATTGATCGCAAGTCCACTTCAGGATATGTTCTTAGTTTGGGATCTGGTCCCATTTGTTGGTCAAGTAAGAAGCAATCTTCCATTGCTCTATCATCCACAAAGGCCAAATATAGAGGTGCAGTCAACGCTACCATTCAAGTTATTTGGTTGCAGAATTTCTCACTAAGTTGGGTATCTGTTTTCATCACCCGACCATGATTTGGTGTGACAATCAAAGTACACTAAAGGTTTGTAGAGATCCAATACAATGACAGGGACAAAGCACATTGAGATCCACATGCACTTCATCCGAGATCTGATCCATGATGGTGTCATTGATTTGCAGTATTGTCCAACGTCTCACCAAATTGCTGACATCTTCACGAAGAATTTCACCGAACAAAAGTTTCACTTTCTCTGAGATCTTCTTGGGGTGAAAGGAACTTAACATAGTAGTTTTCTTGCTATGTTAGAATCTATTTTGAGGGGGGGTTTGTTCCCACTGGGTTTTCTCTCTTTCCTCATTCTTTTCTTTTCTCCTTAGTTAGAATTAAGGGGTGTTAGTGGTTAATTCCAATTGACCACACTTTAGTTCACCTAACACAGATTATGGATCACTTGCATTCAAATGAGTTAAGATCCACTCCTACTCAAATCAAGGTTTTTAACTTCATTCTTCCCCCTAGTTGTTGCTCTTCATACGAAGCTTAATTTCTATTAAATTGTATATTGTTTGTTTAATTTAACAAAGAAAATTTAATATGATGTGTATTAATTGAATGCTCGTGTTTTTTTCTCCAGCTACTATTTTTTATTTTTAATCCGCAAAGTTCTATTTTTTTATTTTTGGTTGATCTATGAAGCTATAGTTGTAAATTTCACATAAGAATACACCATTCAACTACAAAATATTTGTAAGAGATACATTTGCGCCATTGTTTTGGCTCACATAACTCATGAGTATAACAACATGTTGCATATTGACATCATAATAATAGTCTCACCACCCATTTTCTCCACTCTTCACACATCCAATTGGATTATAATACAAGAGGTTCTATAAATCATGGTTTTCTAATACTATGTTTAAGGTTTCATGTGTCATTTAATTTAAAAATTAGTCATTATCAATAGGTAATTGAAATTATAAGCCTTACTTAAATATTATTTTTACTTGAGTGTTAATATACCCTAATTCCTTGAGTATCAATAAGTCAAAAAAATTACATATAGTTTGGTTTAGTATTGATTTAAATTAGAGTCTACATCAAATTCATATTTGCATGTCATTATGTGATGTCATAGTTAGCTAAAATTTTAGTTATAACTTTTAGCTATATTAAAATTTAATAAACATTTGGTAAATTATTAAGAAAAAAATAAAAAATTATTATTGTGAATCAATGTATGTAAAGTTCAAAATTTTGAGATAAAATCATTTAGGAAATTATATAAAGTCATTTTCAAAAATTGAAAAATAATTGCCTTTCGGATACATTTTCGGTGGAAATTGGCACCCAAGTCAAATATTTCACATTGAGGGGGTTATGATGATAAATACAATGTGAAAAATAGTGAGCTTCAAATATTCATCAACTAAATAAGAAGCACAACATTGGAGAACAGAGGCACGGGAGGTTGGAGGTCGATCAATGACCTCTCGTTAGTCGCCACCGGTGAGGCCACAAAAAGTTTTGGTGGCATTTTATTTCAATGTGCTTTCTTTCAATTGCGGTGTACCTATAATTGTTCATATGTAGTTTACATTATGTTCATATTGTAATAAAGTGAGCATATTCCTATGCAATCCCTAAAGTGAAAATATAGTAGAAAAATAAAATCATAAGGAAAAAGAAACAACATGATACTTGCAAATGATGAAAAGGGGTTCATACCTTGGACAAGGTTCCATATTTGATGAGCATGGGTTCATATAGGATGAACATGGGTTCATACCAAGGTTTTGGTCAACCTTTGAAAAACCATTAATGAGCCAAGACTATCGGAACATAGGGGTGGAAAGCTTCATAAGGAAGTGCAATTATTTTTCTCCCATGTTCACACTAGGGGTAAATGTTAGGAAATAATTATTGTAGTGCTCACATATTATTTCAAGAGCTAAAATACTCCATGGGTGAATGGTAAAATCTATTATAAATATTTTTTTAACAACTTACAATATAGTTTGGTTGGTTGAATATTTGTTGAGTTGTTAAAACAACTCATAAACATTTGGATAATTGCTTTTTACATTTTCTATTTACTACCAGAAACTATATTCTATCTATTTGTAAGTTTTCCTTGTGAATTTTAATATACAAAGAATATTTTCCCTATGCAATTGGCTCATACCTATCGAGGAGCATTGCAATGCATTCCACAACTCTACGATGAGATATATCTCTAATGATATTCTTCACGTTATGGTTAGAAACATGTGATATAGACTAAAACAATATAATACGAGACCTTGATCGACATTTACACGTTATTAGCAAAAACATTAGTGTAGGAAAAATTTACACCTTGACAATAGTGTGTTATAAGGGGTCGTGTAATTTATTGAAAACCAAAATTGAACAAAAATAATGTCTACAATATTTACACTAAAGTATCTCAAGGGGTGGGATTTTACTCAAAGAAAGAAGTATAAAATAAGAAGTGAGAAGAAAGGAACGAAGGAATGTGTGAGAGAGAAAAAAGTGAACTTAAATTTTGAATAAGTAAATGTAAAGAGTATTCTAATTTGAAAATAAAACATATAAAATATTATTGATTAAATTCTGAAATTTTGCACCATGTGAAACAAGACACAAAAATGCATTTTCAAATGTAAGAGAGAATACCAAATCACCAAATAATGTTCAACATCAAGTCTAGAAATATTCCTTGTATTTATTGATATTGGGATGAATACAAAGCTTGATACATGATTTAACCTAAATGGCTAATTTTCTCTATAGGGTAGAAACCAAAGTTAGATTATCCTAATTAATTAGTTTCCAAAGCTAATTGCAGTAATATCAAGAATAACCATTTAGAAAAATAAGACTCACATCCAAAACTTCACCAAACACATATAGCATGACCAAACACATTTTTAAAAGCTTAAATATACCAATGCGCGGTGAATATGTAATTTACCTTTTTTATATAAGTTTTTAAAGTTTTTTACTGATTTATTTACTAGTCATATTTTATAATATTTTGTGCCACCAAGTGGGACACGCTTATATAATTTAACCCAATATGAATTGGATGATATACTATTCTCTATGATGATCTAGGTTGTTCGATGATTGACATAGGTGATTTAATTAAATTTAAATCTTAATAAAAGGATTGATATCTAATGAATATAATAGTAACAAGTAAGATATATCATGCAAGAAACAAGAAAGTGTGAGGAATGGTGAGCTAAGAATTAATTAACTTATATCCAAAGGTCCGGCTAAATTTGGGCTAGAAAATGAGTGGAATAGGCTACATCTCAACCGAGAAATCTTCGAGATAGTAAACTAGGACATGAAATTCATTTGGACAGGGAATGCTCATATATCTTGTGACACCTCCTAGGTCTTTAGTGTTTGAGTTGGGTGCTAGTGTCCTGAAACAACTCTAGATCTAATATTTTTAAGGTCTGATGATATTAATTTCCTTTCACTTTTTGTTGTATGCACATTGATGTAGAGTTCCACTATTTGACCCGAACATGTAAAACAAACCGTAGCTATCTAGAAAAATATCAAGAAAACATTACATGAAAAAATAATGCATATACTTGAGTCGGACCGACCTCAAAATCACCCCAATGTGTTTTTACTAATCATTTCACTACATTTCATACTCTTTTTGTGTGTTCTAATGTGTGTGTGTGTGTGTGTGTGTTGAATTGTGTCCCTTGTGCTAGAATTCTTGAAAGAGGGATTTTGAGAACCGATAGTGAAAACAATGCACCACAATGAAGTTGCACTCCGATGGTAACGTCAAGCTCCAACACAATAAGCAAGATTTGAATAATGGAAAGAATATGAAAATAAGAAAACAGTCTGCTCATACTCATAGATCAAAAAAGGAAGTACAAATAGGGGTGTTGTGTAACCCCCATGCCTAAACAAGGAAAGAATATCAATGATGCCATTGATGCATATGACGTGACTAATGCATATGATGCCACTAAAGGAGGAGTTACAATTCTAAATAAGGAATGTAACTCCTATGACACACTAACGCAAATGACAATGAAAAATTCTATGATAGAATCTGACACTTGTCATTTGACTTCCTAAGACCTATGACTCTCGCAAGGTGAGATGACTCACCAGGTGATGTGGATGATGACTAGGCATGTCACACACACCAACACCCCCCTTCATCGAAGTTGAGGAAGAGGTCATGGTAAGCCAAGACAAAAAAGAAGACTCCCTAGACAACTAGATGTGTCAATGGGGCCCGCAACTAAAGGCTTGATAAGGTGCCCATACACAAACAAAATATTTCTGTAAAGAAGAAGAAGGAGAAGGAGGAGGAGTATATAACTCAAGAAGATGGGCAGGCTGCAGCAGACCTCACCCCAAGAAGAGACCGCAAGTGAAGAAATTTCACCTCAATGAAGGGCTTGGTGAATATGTCTGTAACCTGATCAGTTGTTTGAACATATTGTATGTCAATGATGTTTTCATGTATCAGCTCCCGTATGAAGTGCATGTGAATCTCAATGTGCTTCGTCTACTGATGTTGAACTAGATTTCTACAAATCGAGATAGTGCTCATGTTGTCATAGTAGATAATGGTAGGCCGCCAAAAGTGGATGCCAAACTCTGTCAAGATACCCTGTAACCAAACAGCTTCTATGGCAGCGTTAACTACTCCTCTATACTGCTTCTATTGATGATATGGCAATGGCATTCTACTTCTTACTAGACCAACTGACAGGACTTGAACCAAGAGTGAAACTATAGCCTGAGGTAGACTTCTAATGATCTAGATCACCGGCCCAATCTGAGTCAGCAAAACTAACCAAGTCAATCTCACCATCCTAAGTAATGAATACCATCTGTGTGAGTGCCATGAACATAGTGAAGGATTGCTTTGCTAATTTTAAATGCAGCTCATGAGGCTCTGCATAAATCTGGACATGATCCCGACATCATACGATAGATTTGGTCGAGTGTGAGTAAGGTAGATCAAGCTCCCACCATTACCGATAAAGGGTACTATTAACCAAGGGGGAAGAGCAATCAAAACCAACTTGACCCCGGAAAGAAAAGGAGTAGGTGAGGACTTGCAATCAAACATGTGAAACCGAGCAAGCAAATCAAGAGAGTACTTAGGTTGCGAGATCATAATTCTTGAGTCGATTATGTAATCTGGATCCCAAGAAAGTAATGAAGCAATCCTAAGTCGACATGGATAACTTTTATGCCAAGGAGATCTTCACAGAATCAATGATAGATGAAGAGCTACCCATGATCAACAAGTCATCAACATAGAGAACAAGAATAAGCATGGAGTCATCCTACTACAGAATATACACATTTGGGTCAAAGTGACACCGAGAAAACCCGATGCAAGTAAAAAGGATTCCATCTTGGCATACCAAGCCCGAGGGGCTTGTTTAAGTCTGTAGAGATACTTATTTAACTTACAAATGAGTGATGGATTATGGACACAAACCGAGGTTGTTCCATATATGTCTCTTCCTCTAAGTCCCCATGAAGGCGGGTACTCTTAACGTCCATCTGGTAGACTTCCCATCTGTTAGTGGTAGTGATGGCAAGGGTCAATCAAATGGAAGTCATCTTCGCAACCGGAGAAAAGGTTTTGAGTAATTACCCCAACTACCTGGGAGAAACCTTAGCTACAAGTAGTGCTTTATACTTCTCGACTTCTCCATTAGCTCCATACTTTGTTCGATATATCCACCTACACCGAATGAATTTTCTTCCTTTTGAAAGAGGGGTAAGATCCCAAGTGTCATTCTTTATGAGTGAGGAATACTCCTCATCCATAGCAGAATCCCACTTAGGAATCCTAGAAGCTTCCTAGAAAGATGGTGGATCAGAAGTAGAGGTGAAGAAGGAGTGGGGTCCAATGAAACTTGAGTGAGTATGTCTCTCATCTGAAGGATCTCCAACTAAATCTCTAGCACTCTATAAAGTTTTCTTGGCCCAAAGAGGTCCCGAAGGTTCAAGCTCAAAGTTGGAAGATTCTTCACTCGAGTGAGAAGGGACATAGTCCTCATCATCACTACTATCGATTCGAAGACTCAAAATTTTGAGGATTAGGAGGAGTAGGGAGAGGAGGAACTCACTCAACAACATCATCATCTGATGAGTCAGAATCTAAATTAGTGGGCAAAAGAACCTTAGTGGAAGTCAAAGTCAAGGATGACTCATCAAACTTCACACTCCTCTCAATATAGAGCTCATGGGTTATAGGGTTCAACAATCGATATCCCTTCATGCCATCAAGATACCCGAAAAGATACAAGGTTTGGATTGTGGATCCAATGCCTTATGTTTCTTCTTGGGAATCCAAGCCATAGCCTTGGATCCGAAGACTCGAAAGTGCTCAACATTAGGCTTGTGTCCAAACTAGGCTTCAAAGGGTGTCATCCCTCTTACTTGCCTTGTGTGAAACATGATTCTAAATGTAATAAGCACAATTCACTACTTCAACCCAATACTGGAGGAAGGGACTTGTGAACCATACAAGTAGCCATATCCTTTAGAGTTCAGTCTTTCTTTCTGCAAATCCATTTTGGGAAGGGTCAAGCAATCGTACACGCAAATCAATCCCCTTAGAAGTGTTGAAATCATCAAACCTATTACTCGATACTCACCTCCATTTTTTGTTCAAGAACCTTGATAGACCGTTCCACTTGTTTCTCAGCAAGAGCCTTAAATTTTTGAAAATGCTCAAAGACTTCAGACTTAAGCTTAAGAAAATATACCCAAGTATAATGTGAAAATTCATCAATGAAGGTTAGTATATATAGAGCTCTAGTGAAAGAAGGAGATGGAAAGGGGCCAGAAACATCACTATGAACAAGATCCAAGGGACAAGTAGCTCTCCAGATTTTCCCTTATCAAATTTTTTTTCAGGGTGCTTTCCGAGGGTGCAACCCTCACAAATACCTTTAGAAAACTTAACTCGGGGTAACCCATTGACCATTTCATTTTGGCTCAATTGTTCAAGGTAATGATAATTTAGATGCCCAAAACACTCATGCCATAGCTTGTTAACCTCATTCGCATGAGTGAGTAAGGCATTGGGCATCAAATTAGAAGAGAAGTGGGAAAAGGTATACAACCGTGAATGGTGATCCACCTTTCCCTCAGCCACAATGTAGTCAGAGTTAAGCTCACGAATGATCACCGAGTTAGGACCAAATTCCACTCACATTCCTTCACCAAGGTGGGTGATTTGGTAAACTAATAGGAGATTGGTAGAGAGATTGGGAACACTCAACACTTGGTTAAATGTTCCACCTTCTATCTCTACTGATCCACTACTGGAAACCAACACATGAGTGTCATCACCCAAGCTGATTTGGGACATGCCGCATGGTTCAATGCTATAGAATTCAACCTCTAAAGAAGCCATGTGGAGCGAGGCACTAGAATCGATAATCTAAGTTGATGATGGAGCTGATCTAGCTATGAGGGCCTTACCTTTCTTCTTTTCACTTTTAGACTCCTTTGCTTTAAAAGACTCACCCTTCCGAGCATTTTTTTTATTGGATTCAGAACAATTATATTATTCTTCTCAAGTAACCGAGTCAAGTGATCAATTTGTTTCCAAAACAATGATGCTCATCATGGCTAGAATTCTTACAATAGGAGCATTTATACTTTTCCTATTTCATCTTAGGCTCAATTTGAAGTGTTAGTGTTGAGCTTAGTTGGGGGTTGGTTGGTCTTGGTTTATTTCTTAGGTTGGTCCTTTGTTTATTTCTTATTTTCATTTTTCTTTCCCTTATTCACCACAAGGGCATGTGACTTGGATTTTAGAGTCCCCATTTGAATGAGTTTGTCCTATTCTCAAATGAGTTGGGATGAAAAACTGTCAAATGAGGGCATTTTCCAGTACTACCCAAGGCGGATTTCATGGCATGGAAAGTTGAAACAAAGATAGAGTATTCAAGACCTAACTTAGAAAGAATTAACAAGATCAATTGAGAGTATTTCTTCTCCACTTTACATTCCTTTAGAAGCAGTCTAGTGTGGACAAACTTTGAGAAGAAGGCCTACAGGTTTTCAAAGTCACTAGGATTTAACCCTAGTAGTTCATTCTCCAACTCATGCGCTCTCATGTCATCTTGCTTCCCAAACATCTCGTCGAGTTTTTCCATGCTCCATCGGGTGTCGAGGAAGTTTCGATGTGGAAGAGAAAGTTCGGAAGAGATGAACATACAAAGAAGACATAAGGCTTCATCACAATGGTTGAACCATTTAGATATTTCAGTTCATCATTAGGTTTTGTCTCTAACCCCATGGTGACACGGTATAACCCTTTACTTCACAAAACCAATATAATTTTAGATTTCCATTCAAAGAAATTAAAAGGTGTGAGCACCGGTACTTTAGAGATATCCATAATGAAGAGATAGAACCAAAGAATGCAAAAGGAAGGAGAGAGAAAAGAAACAACCACCCCAGAACAATATTACACCCCCCAATTTTGGAACTTTATAGTTTAGTGCGTTGATTACAATCAGATGTGACTATGTGCCGAGAACCAGTCTATCACTCACCTTACAATCAGCATAATAACACGCAAGAGTGGAGACAAAAATCAAGGTTTGTTGGGCACAACAGTTTGACACACCGTAAGCAAACACAAGAATGAGTGAAAATAAGAAGGGGAAGAGAAATCCTTTTGAGAAATAGTGTCTCACATCGCACAAAATAATCCCTTTGCTATAAGACTGTGCATGCGGACACGCTCACAAGTCCACAAGCAATAAAAGGGATAGAACAAAGCTCAAGATGATTCAAATGAGTTGAAACAAGCAATACAAAGACACCCCCATAGAATGCAAGATTTTTATAAAATAGTTCATTTACAAAATTGATAATCCCATCATCTAGAATGCAAAAAAACATGCAACTTTTACTAAAGAAGTGCTCAAAACCAAGAACGAGTTAAAAGTTATAGCAAAAACAATTCTTGCAACTAATGGAAAAATGCTAATAAGCCTGCAAATGGATTAAAAAAGTTCCCTAAATGCATGCAAAGGGTGTCGTATGTATGCTCGTTAGAAATGGCATCAAATTTTAGATAGGGTTTATTTTAATTGCGAGGAGGATTATCCTCTTGCCAACCCAGTAACCTCACCCTCCATCTTTGACACTCAAAGGAAGGATAAAAATACAACCAAAATATACCCAAAAAAAAATTACAATGCCAAGATTAGTGTTATTCACCTAACCTAGGCTTATGATACTAACCAATGCCGAGTTGATTTAAGTGCTAATGCACTGAGTTACAAGGTAGGCCGAGCTAGGTCAGCGTTGACCGAGTTGAGTTGTTTTTACAAATTCTACTTAGTTAAAGTGGTAGGGGAACATTAAGTGGTGCGCGGAGGTGAAACCACGTGCCTAGGTTTCTAAGCTAGTGTTAGATGAAGCTAATGCAAATTGTTGCCACTGATTTGAATGTTGTAACGACTTTCATGCAGAGCCTATATGCCTAGAGATCCCAATGCAAGTTCGTGTAACGTCTTAAGCAGAGGAGCTAGTAAATTCCAAACATGTAGCAAGCGGACCAGAGGATGAGAAAAGAAGACACAAGCATGAGCAAGAGTTAGCAGAGCCAAGGATCAATGAGCCTGCAATGTGAGTTGAGGATGGCCACACTAGAGGTGGAACACAAACCAAAGGTTCCAGAGGCCAAGAGTTGCATGCGAGGTGGAGGGAAGAAGAAATACAAACCAGGCACTTTTAATCGTGTCTCAACGCAGGTGGATAGGTTGAAGCTTCCAATGCACGGTAGACTCCAACAACATGAAACCAAAATGGAAAAATCAACAGTGTAGCGAGAAAACGAGTTGAATAACAACCCAAACCAATGACCTCGAGAACAATGCATGACGTGAAGTGAATCGGTAATTAATGTAAGAGACTGAGTCGGTGAGATAAAATGGAATGCAATCAAGCATGAAAAGAGGAAAATACTATGAGCTACATTCCAACTCGGTTCTAGGATCCAACACAACACTTCTCAAATACCAAGAAATGACACTTCTTTTATCTTGTAGGAGCTGAATCTAAACACAACCATAACCAGCAAGTAACACACAAACAACCCAAAAACAACAGCCACTAGAATCTAGAAATATGCAAGTAGAGCACATGCAAAAGTGAGAGCTTGCACAAGCAACTACTCGGTAGAACAACGATGAAAAAGGTATAACACCCCAAACTTGCAACTGACTGAAACCTCAATGCAAGGTGAGCAATACAATTCCAAAGTAATAATCAAAAAAACTTGCATGAGGAAATAAGAAGAAACCAAAAGTAATAAGCAATTGATAAATGAAGAGTGCATGTTTTACTAAAACAAGCTCTGATACCATGAAAGAGGGATTCGTGAGAACCGATGTCGAAAACAATGCACCACAACGAAGTTGCACTCCGATGGTAATGTCAAGCTCCAATGCAATAAGCAAGATTCGAACAATGGAAAGAATATGCAAATAAGAAAACAGGTCTACTCATACTCATAGATCGAAAAAAGGAAGTACAAATAGGGGTGTTGTGTAACCCCCATGCCTAAACAAGGAAAGAACCTCAATGACGCCACTAATGCATATGACGTGACTGACGCATATGACGCCACTAAAGGAGGAGTTACAATTCTAAATAAGGAATGTAACTCCTATGACGCACTGACGCAAATGACAATGATAGATTCTATGACAGAATCTGACACTTGTCATTTGACTTCCTAAGACCTATGACTCTCGCAAGGTGAGATGACTCACCAGGTGATGTGGATGATGACTAGGCATGTCACACACACCAACAGCTACATCAAGATAATGGGATATAAATAAATTTCCCCAAAGATGAAAGTGTTATATGGAATTCAAAAATAGCCCCTACTTTGCATGAATGAATAATACAACACAAAAATGTAGTCCTTGAATTTTTTTCTTTTCCCAAATAGTAGATAGTAAGTTATAGCCCAAAATTTTCAACCTTTTCCCTAATAATAGTAATTCATGTGTGTGTGTGTGTGTGTGTGTGTGTGTGTGTGTGTGTGTGTGTGTGTGTGTGTGTGTATATATATGATTCCATTGTTTGAGTTTTATCATTAACAACCAAAAAGGCCAACCCATAGTGATGAGTAGTAATTTAGAAAAGATAAAAGAATGATGCAACATTTCAAATTTGAGAAATGAGGGAAAAGGAAAAAAGCACCCAAAGTGGACAGAGTGCTCGAGTGCTGATGTCCCTAATGGGCATTATTATTTGGGATTCTTGGATGATATAATGTAACATAAAAATTTGGGTCATATGTTGTTCAACGTCCAAAAGTAAAGTAGTCCTTCGAGAAAAGAAAATGATAAGAGTATCAAAAGGATAAAGTAATGTAAAAACAAAACAAGTGTGATTAATTTCTAGTTTTCTTACATAAGAATCATGCATATAATAATATACTCATAGGCATGATGTAAATAGAAAGTGCATTCTTTTGTGACTAAACTTTCCTCCACTTTATGCTAGTGAATGAATATTTGGTAGCATAAATTAGATAGGAAAAGCATACTGGCGGAGAGCCAAAGGGAATTATAACCGATAACATGCCAAATGAGAATCGTACTTGATACCGTGTTGAATGGAGATTATAGGATATGTTTTGTGGAATCTAAAAGAGGATAAGGATCCTATGGGTGACCTTGTGTGCATAGTAGAGATGATGCATGTGTTTGCTCCATGAATATTTCCTTTGGATGAGTTCATTGTGCTTGATATTCTCCTTATTCCATTTGTGTGTTTCCCTTTAGTAAGTTCGGAGCTGAAAAATATGTTAAGTGTAATTATTTTTAATGATAAATGAAATTTAACTTTAACTCGGGGTAAGTGCATGGAAATGGGGGACCAAAAGGGGGTCAAAAGTGGACACATTTTTCCTGAAATCGTTGAAAATTAAACTTCATCTAATAATTTGGCATACATATGCTCAAAATTTGACAAAGTGATAAGAATAAGTACCATAGATCTCGAATCCAGCTTTCTAAAATAATAATGTTTTTTGAAAATGGTGGATATTAAGAGAGTAAAATGTGGTGCACACACAAAGTATGTATATTTTGAGTCAAAAAGATAAGAACCTATTGTTTGTGTGCCCCCATTTTTTGATTTTATACATTATTTTTTAAATCCCTTCAATAGAAAGTTAGCTAATACCACGTACGAGGCACCAATAATTTTTCAGAATGTTTAGATGAATATATAATTTTTTTATTAATTTTTAAAGTGCACACATCCTGAAAATGAAATATTTGTGTATACACCCCAGTAACTTTGAGGAAAAAATTCATTTTTGTTATTATTCTTTTTAATGCGTGTAGAATGGAGTTTAGAAGAGACATTTTTTTTTAAATGGATGAAAAATTGTAAATGTTGCACCAAAACGTATGCATAGGTTTTGGCAAGAAAAAGGCATTAGTAAAAGAAATTATGGATGAAAAGCCTTAAACTAATCGGATTTTAAAAAGAAGTATATTGTCACCAAGGTAAAACTGATCTTGACATCATAGTATAATTATTTTTGGAATATTATGTTATAATGCATGAGATATCGGGTGTGCATGTGATATTTTGATGGTTTTTTTGTAAAACACGGATTTATTCACAGATTACACAATCCAAACCTTAGGTCCGGAAATCCAAGGAAAATCCAAGCCTATGGATTGGGAATTTCAAACCAAAATATGATGAAACATGAGTGCATTATAAAGAAAGCGCACTATAACCCAAGCATGTTATAACACGCTCACGTTCATGTTTGCTATGTAATATATGTGTTTATGGGAACAAACATTCTAATAGTGAAAGTTGACTTCTTCTGGATGATTTTAGGAGCTCTATAAGGAGTTGGGAGGAAAAAAATAGGCACTGGAAAGATATGTAAATCCTATACATGTTGGTAACATCTATTTTTCTCTAAGACTTAAAGGTTTCATGAATAATTTAAAAATAGTGTAGCTTCCCCTTTCGGTTCTAGATAAAAATGGCCCTAAATTTGCAAGCTCTAGAGAGATGATCACCACATGGTGATAGGTGAATATTTGTAAACATTGATAAGTACCTCTGAGAATGGGTACTTTCATAAATAGACTATTGTTTACCATGGGTAAGGATCTCATGAGGATGGGGCCAAATTTTGTGAGTTGAAAACACCTTCCTAACACCCCAGGTTGTGTTTTTGAGTGACGAAACTTCTAACATGAAAAAGTGGTAAAAAATGAGTTACCATGAGTTGAAAGCATGTTTCTAAAACCTCAAGTGATGACTTAAGTGTTTAAAAATTGTTATGAGACCTACATTGTGATGGGAATAAGATGCTCTCTTCTAATTACAAGGCAAGAGCGAGGATCACTCTCTTAATTTTCAAGGCCTCCATAATTAACCCTAGTGATCACAAATCAACTCCATGATTCTCAAACCATTTTATGATTATCTATCACTTACTAAAATAGGTATTCACCATGTAGATGGAAGGATTTTTCACTGAATGAGATTCTTTTCATGTGGCCACCTGTTGGACTAAAATGATGTGGTTATAATGTCCTTCCTCCTTTGAAGTGTGATCACACTACAAGGTTCAAATGAGTGTTTAAGAACACTACCAAGTGAGTGACATCAAGTGAAACTTGGAAGATTTCTCATTCTTACATATATCGTGCTATCTATAAATAGCATCCTCTTACCCCTCCTAGCTCCATAATTCTCCTCAGATGGAATCAACTTCAGGATACTCATACACCTCTTTGTTCATATGCCTCTCATCAAGAAATAAATTCCTTGATCTTTCACACATGATGCTCCTAAATACCTTGGTATCTAGACTAACTCATCTTGGCTTGTTCCTTGAAGAGGTTTTAACATGATGGAATATTCAAGATATGATGATCCTCAACTCACTCTATGAGCTTCCCATTTCACCTTTGAACATGATGACACCCTTTTAACTTCACAATTCACTTCCCTAACCAAGATGTCACCTGAGTGGAAACATGCTTATAGTATCGAGGCACATCTTCACTCAATTTATCCTTATGGAAATATGTTTCCTCCTCTATATGGAAGGATTTATCCTTGAATGAGACTTGAAGGAATGTTTGAGGGTGAGCTCCATCTTCTTGAACTCCAACTACATTAAAGCACTATGAAAGCCACTCCCTGAATTGCAAGATGTGAGCACATCACCAAGTATTGATTAAGTGTTTAGAAACAATCTAAAGATATATGCACCATTTGTGAGATCGAGATGACTACCATCACCACTCATGGTGATCCTTTCTCATCATGCTCATGATGATCATTCCCTTAATGACTTGAATTTCAATGAGGTTCTTGATGTTTTAGATCCTTCACAGACCTCATGATTCTCCTGATTACACATATTGTCTAAGTGACTATCTATTACACATTTTGATGCATATTATTTCCCTCTAAAATCATTCAGGACTCTTGGAATATTTCATAGAAGACAACATTCACCATTGAAGCTCTCATTCCCTACACCGGATGAATCCTAAATCATATTTTCTATCTTAAAATTTCCTAAATTACTTTAGAAAACTTAAATTTTATTCAAAATCACCCTCAGATGCTTTATAATTTCCCTTAACATTCCCAAAGTGTGTTTACCAACTGCAAAATGGCCAAAATGTCCTTTTTAGGCCTCTGGAGGAAGTTATCTTTCACTAAATCTTACTGAATTAATTTATCACCTTAGGTAATCATCCTTACACACTAAAAAAACTTTAAAACATTTTTAGCAAATGTCCTCTCGAGCTAGGGTGAAGGTTGAACTAAAGGCAAGCTAGTTAGAGGAAGGATGCACAATGACTGGAAGGATGCACATATTGATGTCTATCAAGAGGAAAGGGATTGAATATTGCTACACCCTTAGTCTTATAACTTATACTTTCATATTGTGATCATTTATCTACATTTTGGTGTTCTTGGTGTTCTATTGCTACTGATATTCAAATCTATTAAGTAATTTCATTACAAATATATAGTGGTAGTTCATGACATCTAACATTTACTTCCAACCTTGATTGTTTTTTATTAACTCTCATGGTTTTTCTCACCTAAATCTTAATGTTGGGAGCATATTAGGCATCCATAGATCTAGGTTATAAAAGAAGAAACTTGAATTTAATCCTCCTAAAGCTTATTCAATGGGTAAATGAGTAAAGAAGGGTGTGTATGATAAGAAATATAAATTTTCTCCCTATCAAGTTATCTAAAACCCTATTTTGGGGTTTCAATAAGAAAATATTGATATCTCAGTTGATAAGGATTCTTAGAAGATAAATCTACCTAGAATTGGGTTATAAAACTTAGGAGTCTTCTTGAGTCACACCATTGGGAGAAGACTCTAATACCATTTTGGAGAACACCCTTTTGATCAATTTTATCCATGTGGAATTATAACTTGAAGGTGAATCACATGTTCCCGACCTCTACAATGTATTGATCTCATTACCAAGCACTAATTAAGTGTTTAGAAACAATCTTGGGAGGTATGTATTTATTGAGAGTATGAGATGATTGCTAGCATCATCTTTGGTGGCCTTGGATCAAAATGTATGCTCAAAAATGTAAATTATTATTCAAGATCTGCAGTTCCTACTTTATTTCCTCCTAACTCCTTACGGAGCTCCCTGGAATGAGCTGAAGAAGTCAAGGTTCACAATTTGACTACTCATTCCTTGCACCTGAAAGCCTACTCTTGAAAAACTATCCCTGAATGATCAAAACTTTCCTAAATATTCCTAAACTGCTTCCAACACTTTCAAGGATTTAAAATACCACCTTTTCATACTTAATACCTTCTCGTAACCTTCCTTGAGGATGCACACAGTTCAAATGGCTAAAATTTTCCTTTCTAGGCTTGATGGAGAATTAGTCTTTTACTACACTTCAATGAATGGAATAATGGACCTTGTTAAAAATATTTGAAAAATTATACATGTTCACCCAATGCATTAATAATACCTTCAAGGACAAGGTGATCATGACATATGAGGCAGGTTATCCTAGAGAGGGATTCAAGAAGATTTGGGAGCAAGATTTCACATTGTGGCTTGGTTTTCATGGTTTAAGTTTTGCATTTTTGGGTCAATCAATTCACATGAAAACATCTCCATATGAAGATCATCCTCTTACCCTTCTAGGATTCAAAATCCTCCTTGAATGGAATCATATTTAAGATGCTCATACACTTCTTTCTCATATCCCTCTCATGAGAATATGTGACTTCTTGATCCTTCACACATGATGGTCCTGGATGCCTCAATATCATGACTAGCTCATTTTTATTTGTTTCTTGAAGATATTTGGACACAATGGTAGAGTCAAGATATGATGATCATCAATTCACTCCTTGAGCCTCACTTTTCACCTTTGAACATGATGATCTCTTATTCATCTCATAATTCACCTCCCTGCCTAAGATGTCACCTGAGTGGAAGCATGCTTATGATGTCTGGACACCCTCTTTTTAATTTCTCCTCATGGAGATAGGTTTACTCCTCCTGATAGAAGGATTGAACCCTGAATGAAACTTGGAGGAATGTTCGAGAATGAATTCCATGTTCTTGACCTCCACAATGTACTTTGAAACACTTTATAAATTCCACCTCCTTGACTTGTAAGATGTGAGTTCATTACCAAGCATTGATTAAGTGTTTAGAAACACTCTCATAAAATATGCATTATTTGTGAGCCTGAGATGATTTCCACCATCACTGATGGTGAGATTCTCATATCATGCTCCTAATGACCATTCCCTTGATGATTTGAATCTTGATGAAGCTCTTGATGTTCAGATATTTCATAGAACTCATAATTTTTTATTGTACCCATTGTCCTCATGATGCAAGGGCATAAAATAAAGAGGTTACAATAATGTCAAAATTTCTTATCATCATGTTTATGGAATCAAGAATTCATGAGAAGGGATATAAGATGCAAAACCAAGTGCTAGTTGGATCCAAAATGCTCATAACTTCAAATTAGAGGTTTTTCCCTCCAAGTCAAAAATTCAAAATCTATAAGTATGTAAAAAGTGACAAATATGGTGTCTAAGGTGTTTTGAAGGATTTCTAAGGAAGAGGTAGGAAGAAGTATTGAATTCAATAAGAAGAGTAGAGGAATATTGTTTTACAAGGTTGTTTTCGATGTTTTTAAGGTCAAATAGTGGAGATATGTTTGTGTTATTATCTATCCTGAATGTAACTAGAGGTTAAATAGAAAAACCTATTGAGACATTCTTGTAGCTACCAAGTAAAACATGATCTAGAAGATTATTATAACTCTTTTTACAAGTTTATTTTTGTTCTAGGTTTGAAGACAGGTGTACAACTAGGGCTTAGGTTTTAAAACCCAAATCGGGAATTTAGACCCCAAATTTGCAAGAATCAACAAAGAAAAGGTCCTTGAAAGGAATATGAAGGAATTTTAAGTTTTCTTTTGTCAAAATCAGAGATATCATTGATAGTTAGTTTGCACAACTGAACACAGGTTTGAAGACCTAAAGGGAGACTGAGATAGAGGGTTTTCAGGGAGTTTTTACAAAGAAGCACATATTGAAATATTGCATAGAGGAGAAGGCATAAATGGGTATCTAGAAACCCATCAGTATGGTTTGAAACCCCCTAGATTGAAAGGTACACTAGAAAATGCACAAGACCAAGGCTAGAAGAGAGTTAATAGGCTAAAAATTAGAAAAGGTGATAACAAGAGAAGTTTAAAGGGTTGAAATTTGAAAATTTTCATGCATTACACTGAGCCCAAAGGGTATCTAAGGATGTGTTTTTTTAGTTTTGGATATGAATAGATGTGCATAATCATGGATCTTGCATGGGAATGGCTCTTGAGAGCTAAAACAAGGCAGGATTGATTAAACTTGAGAGGATTAATGATTTATTTGATTAATTATCACTTTTTTGAATGGTTTCATGTTAGTATGAGCATGGTGAAACAATATAAAGAGTTGGAAGGAGAAAATGGAAGCAAAAAAGTCCAAATTTGTGCTTGATTTGGAATTAGGACACTTAAAGCTAGTGAGAGGAATAGAGTGGAAGTCTGAGCAAATGAGGTTTTACAAGAAAATGAGTCATTTTAACAGTTGATTGGGCTTGTGTACAAAATGTGAGAGCAGGATATGGGGGTTGGAAGGGTAAGTTTTAGGTTGATTATTCATTTTTTCATATTTGAGCCTATAGAGCTTGTTGGAAAGACTTCTAAAAACAAGATACTAATGAGAATGATTGAAATTGGTTGTTATGAGTTGATGAATGCATGCAAATGTGTTGGATCTCATCACCTCATGATGTTTTAGATCCTTCACAAACCTCATGATGACCATTCCCTTGATTATTTGAATCGATAAAAAATTACATGTGTTTTGATTTATTATGTGTTATAAGGAATTGCATGAGTCCATATATTCGAGAAATTGTTGTTACCTTTAGGAGTTGTGAGGTTTATAATATATAGTTTTGACACATCTAAAACTCCTACAAATGTCAATAACCAATCAAGAAGACCCCAAAACCTAAAAATGACTATATTATTTCACAAAATAGATATCGATTGTAGAATTTAAACCCTAAAAGTTTTAGACTGAATGTTGAAATCCTAAAAATACCTATGTACTAACCATATTAGAATATGAAAAACTATCTTCTAAACCATGACAGATGGAGCTATGAGACTAGTTCCATAAGGTGTAGAGTGACCCTAATTTCTTATATTTATTAAAATAAATTTAAATTATAATAAATAATAAAGTATAAATATTAATTTAAAAACTTATACTTAAACCATTTATTTTAGTAAATATATCCCTCCCATAAGCACATATACCACATAGCAAATAGGAATGCGAGCGCGTTATAATGCACTCATGTTTTAGGCTTGGTAATTACCAATCCTATAAATTCATAATGCGTTAGAGATTTCCCAAAACATACTCATGTTTCTCTTAAAATCAAAAATGTGTCCGCTTTTGGTCCCCCATATCCTTGCACTTTCCCTTAAAAATGTAAAATAGGAAACGTGTAATGAAAGTAAATTGAACCAAGGATAGAATACACTTGAATTTCATGAGAAAATGGATAGAATTGTTCATGTATGTTTGTTACCTTGGAGATGGTTAGAATAATACTAAGGATTTAGGCATCCTCTCTATTTAGAGTAGTTGTTGGTGAAGGAAGGGTTTCTAAAAGTGTACATGACACATTTTTACACCTTTTATGCACTTTTTCACCTTTGTACTTGGTGAAAAATTACATAAGGTGAAAAAATTGTGCCACCAAGGAGAGGAGATGTGTTCAAGCATTCATCACTTAAGAAGTCTTTTTGATGGTTAGGTGAGTGTTATGCACTCACAAGTCATTTTGGCCCCTCTCCATGTTGAATATGAACCATAGTGCACTGGAGGATTTTTTTCCCCTTTTCACCTAGTGAAAAAGTGCATGAGGTGAAAAACATGTGCCACCAAGGGAGGAAAGGCACTTAAGTGACCAACTTCAAGTGTTAGGTGAGTGTTCTCCACTCACACCTTCAATCTTCCCCTCTCCATGATGAGCCTCACCCTTGGCACACTTTTCCACACTTCTTGTACCTTTGCATCTAGTGAAAAAGTACATCAGGTGAAAAACATGTGCCACAAAGGAAGTTCTCCTCTCCCATCACTCACAACTTCACACTTTCTTCCTAGGGCATGTTTTCACTCAACTCACTCTTCACCCTTGTCCCCCTCCTCATGATGACTACCCCCTTGGTGCATTTTCACCATGTTGCTACACATTTTCACCTCATGTCCCCTTACCAAATTTGGTAAGGGACATGAGAGCTTCCTAGACCCATTTAGTAACCCCTAACTCACCCTCAACTTGGGTTAAGAAAGAAGTTCCAAAGGTGGGTCAAGGGGTGGGTTTTCCTAACCTGAGTTAAGGGATGAGTGTTAAACCAATACTTAGCCATATTTTGGGCTTATTTTCAATTTTTTCCTCTATTTTTGAAGGTGATTCTTCCATGAAGAACTAGACACCCCTCATGCTCAAATCACTCTTTTTCTCATACCTCACAAACCCTTGCTTCTATCGGTTATTGCATGACCTCACTAGTACAATAATCCATTTTTTATAGTATTTTTAAACTTGCATTCATGGAAAAATTCCCCTCGTATTTACATATTTGCAATGAGAGCCAAATGAGCTAAAAATTGGAGCATGAGATCCTCAAAAGATTAGCTTTCCAATGAGTGCCTTCTTACCCCATGAAAATGGGTAGGATTGGAGTTATGAAGGAATATTATTTTTTAAATTCTACCATGTCATATGAAGAAAACATAGACATGTAAGTTTACTTTTCAAATTCATGAAGATCCGGACAAGAAAAACCCCTAAAATTGGAGCAAATTATCTTGTTGAGAAGTAGAATTTTTGGAGACCTTTTTCGACTCGATCCGACACCCCATGGCTAATGTATATATTTATAAAGTACCCATTCAAGAATATTATTAAGAGTATTAGGTATTAAGGATGAATGTATTTAAGACACTCAGTTCATTCCTAAGGAGGAAAAGTGATCAAAAGTGCAAATCCGGTGAAATTACCAAAACTAGTCACCTAGGAAGAACTTACTAAAAATAGTAAGTGTCCGGAAAATGCTCAAAATGGTCATGGTTGTTCATCCTCCATTCCTCACTAATTTAAAACTTTTTGGAGGAAAAAATCATGCTTTCAAAAGGGTGGAAAGTGGCATTGTGTCTCAAATAGAAGAGAATCCCTCTCGGTCCTCAATTTTGGTTGTAGTAGTATGTTTGGATCTCAGTGTCCTCCTCACTTCACTAGATGGGTTGATTGAACGGTTAAAGCATGTTCCATAAAATATATCACAGTGAATCATTGCATGATTGGATTGATTTCACCTCATCTCATTTCTTATTTTGTTTCCCCAATGGTCAATATCACAATGTTGAACTATGCAAGCAATGATCTCAATTTTCATCAAGAACTTGATAGTTTAGAGGCATTTCGTGTTTCAAAGGTTAAATTCTTGTTCGAGTGAGGGAAATATTACCTCATTATATTGAATGGTATTCACCTCCCCTTATATTGGCCAATCATCCAAGGCATGATATCACCATTTTCAATGTTGCGGAATTGAGGTAGAGTTCTCCATCGATGCATCACGAGTTAGGAAGGGTCATTGTGCGTTAAGTTTTGGTCTTCATCACCATCAAAGCTAATAATCATCTTCATTAGGGGTGGAATCATCTCCATTCATGTTCGGGATCCTCGTTCCTCTCCTCTCTCATTCTTTCTCCTCTTCTTTCCTCCTTCTAATTCATCATTCTATGTAATCATGACATTTTTTCCTATTTACTTAAGGGATGATGAAATATTTGTAAAATGTAAAATTTAAAAGTAATCTCTCAAATTATAAGAGTGGTAATTAATTTTTATGTTCTAAGGGTAATTTAAAATTCACAAGTAGAATAAGAATGGAAAATTCATCTAGGGGTAGATGAAGAGGCAATTCACAATGCTATAAATTGGAATGGATTCTCCATTCCAAGGGATCCTAAAAATTTTAGTTCTTGGTAGAAATAGTGGATTGTGGTTTGTATCACCAAAAAAAAAATAAAATTTACATTTCTTCCATTTCCTTTCTCATGTGTTCCTCTATTTTCTCTCTTTTCTTCACTTTTCAAGGATAGTGATCAATAAGTAAGTTTGCATACTTGACAAATTAATCTAATGAACTATGTGTCTTTAATTTGTTAGTCTCACTAATGGCTTACATTTTTTATTTCCTATGATTGAATGTCAAACTATTCCATTTATTGGGTGTGAACTCGATATTTACTTCTCACAAAATAACCTTCCCTTTCCTAATTTCTCTCCTTTATCCCTCATTGTTGCAATTTCTTCCATTGTATGGGTCGTATAGCACTTTATCACATGTTTAATGAAGTATGCTTGTGTGATCCCTAGCCTATTTGGCCACCCCCACAACATTAGATAGAATTATGATAGTTTACATTAAATAATGGGAGCCTCCCCATACACAAGAAGGAGAGGTATAGCCCCGTGAGTGTTGGTGGAAACACATAATTTTTCACTCGCCAAATTATTTCACCAAAAGATATTTAATAATAATGTTAGTAATCATAGTCATAACAAATTTTAGAACATTTCAGTTACAACATAAATAAAATTCTTATTTGGGTGTTACATAATCTTAAGTCTAAAGGTGATCACAAAAAGAACCATTAGTTAGAGTTACTTATGAAGACCATAAATGAACAATGATTCAAAGGCATGTAGTTACATTATCCTTAAAATTCTCGCATTATTAAAAACCTTAAAACTAGGTTGTTCTATGAAAATCTCAGAAAATATGTTCATAACAATTGTATGTAATGGATCTAGTCAAGTAATTTCATATTTTCCGAATCCATAATTTTAATGTATTTGATTTTACCATTAATTTTAGTTTCTTTACATAGTATGGGTAATGATTGCAATAATAATTTATACCTTACAACATGGTGGATGATTTATTTTATTCACAATATTTACGAAAAAAGTTCCCTAAATGCACTTAACAATCCACATTAACTATGATGCCATTGTGTTATGGGGATTTATATAATCGAAAATAATTTTTCAAAACCTTAGTATATATGAATCCAAAGAATTGGATTTTTTTATCGGTGGAGAAATATCTCACAATTCTAGTTTCAATGTTTCATAATGTACACATATTCAAAGAAAGGATAATATTGATTAATATACCAATGCTAACTCAAGGATGATACCCCTACAATCTATTACATTAGTTAGACACTTATGGGAATTGTTTTTAGATTTATTATCTAGAGATACAGAAAGAATAGTAGAAAAATCACAATTATGTGATTTTATGAAGATTGGATGCATGATTGAAATTAATGGTAATGCTACTATACACGTTCTTGACTTTGGAATACCTTACCTTGGATTGACATGGATAAAAATTAGATTTATACCCATTGGATTTATGCACAACAATGAAAGGTATTGTAGTTGAGGGTTTTTTAATGTTTTCATGATTAAACAAGTGTCAAGGAATTAAAATTTGTATATGGTAGATATTTTATTTGGTTATACCACAAGTTGATATCATTTCATCCTTAACTATTCTTAAACAATGATTTTCCCGAGCAACTAGTTTAAATAAATAATTCATGGGTGAGACAAGGGTATCCTATGACTTGTGATGCATAGTGTCATTGTGACATATGAGTTGGAAAATTTTGTAATTATCACATAGTTTTTGTATTTATAGTGTCAATAAAATGTCCGAGCTACCCCTTAACATGTCATATTTATTGAAGTGAGAATTTTGATGGTTTTTGGTTGATCGGTGTAAAAATAATGTCATTCCATTTTTCAACTTGTCATTTTCATCCCACTATTTTTATGTGCTCACTAAAATATTTAAACCATATCCATCTATAAAAATCTACTAGAAATACACGTCCATGTCCATGGTTTTGAAAAATAACAAGAAAACACTTCCCAAAAATAATGTGGATACCTTAATGTCAAAACGTGAGGTTTTGATTTTGATGGGAAAAGATATGGACACCGAATAAATTTTTCATGTTCAAGCTCCAAGTCACAATAATAAAGAAAAGTGAAGATGTGTCATATATTTCACAACCAAAACATGTATGATTTTTAGTGGTTTGTTTCATATAAGTAAGTTCGAACCCTAAAATCTACTAAAACACATAAGGTTGTGATTTTAATGGGCAAAGATATGGAAACTAAATAAATTTTTCATGTTCAAAATCCAATTTATAATGATAAATAAAATTGAAGATGTATCAAATATATTCAAACTAGTGACCATCACACAGCTTGTGATGACCCCAAGTTTGAGGGGGTTACCTATCCAACATAAATCCAACTATCTCACTCATTTTTGTCTAGTGGCTTGTCCATCACAAACCACTTGAAAAAAGGGGGAAATGTAGACACCAGAATTAGGTCACCCTAATTCCCATATGTGTGTACACACTCTAGGACATCCCTTCATAACTCCACGTGGTCATTTAACCCTTCTACCAATTATATTTACCTTTTTACCACATGTAAGCACCTGTAACAATAAAACAAACTAAAATAAATTAAAAACAAATAAAAATATAAACCAAACAATGTAACCTCCAAAAACCCTCCCACAAGATCAAAACAACCTTAAATTCATTACAAAACCAAAAACCCTACAAAAGGAAATGGTTAAAAACAATTTAAACCATTCCCGCAATCAAGCGCGATCGCTTTAAACAACATCGATTCTATAAAAACTAACTCAAGAATTTTCCCAAGGATTACAAAAATTATTCTTGATATCCAACCTCCAAAATTACTCTTGACATATTAAATCTACTTGGTTTCATGCCTTGAACATATGTGGAGTGATCAAGACCTTCTATTGTCTCATACTCTCCTTGGAGAAATCTATTTCTCCACAATCAATCATCTAGGTTTCATTCTCATCAAAGGTAAGTCCTTGTTTTTAAATGGTAACCCTTTGTTCTCAAATTCACTCACACTAATCCAAGTTTTAGCATTCAAAACATATTCGGTTTTCTACCAACAATCACAAGCATTAAAAATCACATTGTGATCCACGTAGTTTAGTAGAAATCAATATCGCTTTCCCACATCAACACCGATACACCGAATCAACATCGATCCTTGCTAAACTTCCCTTATTTTGCATGTCTAACACATTTTTGATTTTTTATCCTATTATCCAAGAATCATGGATAATAATTTGTTTCTTGTAAGCCCATTTTAAATGTTAAATGGTCGCTCCAAGAGCATCTTATGAACCAAATACCATTTTTGACCCACCAATAGTGCATCAACCATTTGTGTGGGAGAAATATGACATGGACTATGAGTTAATCCTCTTCGTCATCACCCTCACACCTAACCGAGATGATATCACCGAGTAGTTGGGCATGCTCCTTAAAAAGGATGATGGGGCCAACATCTACTTTGGGAAAATGTTTTCAAACCTCCTTAACCTATCATCAAGGACATTGACTAAGTCCTTATATCTAGACACTACACATCTATAGTTTTTATTCATATCATTTGATAAATTATTTGTATTTCCATCATCATTTCCAACTTAAGTGTCTAAAAATGAGTTGACACCCTTTAAAAGAATCCCTTTGTTACTGGGATTTTATTTTTCTAAACTACTTGAATCATTATTATATAACATATTTCTTGTCCAAGTTGTCTGTGTGTGTGTAGTTTCTTGACTATTTGGAAAAGAATCACACCGTGTGCATATTCGGATCTTCCTTTTCCTGTTACCATCCATGCGGGTATCGCTTAACCATTTCATTTTTGAGTTTTAGTGGTTTTCTTCATATAAGTAAGATTGAATCCTAAAATATACTAAAACACATTTAAGGTTGTGATTTTGATGTGCAAAGATATGGACACTTTGAATAAAGTTGTCATGTTTAACCTCCAATTCACAATGATAAAGCAAAGTGAAGACATGTCACATCTCTCACATCTCTCACACATGTCATTTTTTCCCTTTCTTTTCCTTTAATGATGACTCTATGTGTTGTCATTACCATTATGTTATTTCCTATTTTTAATTTTCCAAGAAGTGGAAAATTTTCCACAACTCTTACAATGCATATAAAGATCATATTAGTTATAAACCTTCTAATTATAACAATACATTGTCAATAATTTATTATTATTATTATTGTTAAATTTACACCTAAAGGAATTTTGAAATGGGAGTTTTGTTTATTTTTATAACACACATCGGGAAATGGAGGGAAAAGAAGGCTTCATTAGAAATATTATCTAAGATGAAAATTATCATGCATTTTACCATTGATTTTTTCACCATTTGATGTCATATCCCTTGATAAGGTGCATCTTATTTCAATAGTGGTTTTTCATAATTATCCTATGCGCAGAGGAATATGGATTCATGAACCTATTTTGTTCCCATGTAACCAAAGAATTTGACAATGTTCATGTCATCTATATTGTAGGAATACAACATTTTTCAAAAAAATTGTTGTAAGATTTGAGGTCTCACATCAAATTAATAACTCCATATAATTTCAAGCTCTCTACCGAAAACAACACCATATGATTTTAGGTCCCAAATTTGAATGAAAATATGTATCATGAACAATTATATTAATAATTATTTTGAATATTTTTAATCCCCAATTTACCTCCGGTTAATTTGGATAACACAGATTAAAATGAACTTAGCCATTTTTATGGACTCGAGACATTCAAACAAAGCGCCAAATTACATTACCTAGAAGTACCGGTCATTGGAAATTAAAAACCTACGGGGAGTTAACCAATTCATTAGTGGGTTAATTTCAAAGGTCAATAGATGCTCATATGCCTATCAAATTCAATGTAGCATCAAGCAAAGACACATGGCAAGATTTTAGCTCTCCTCAATGCTTTTGGCTTCATGGACGTCAAGTTCCCAGAGTAATTTTTTTCATAATTCATCGTGTCCATATTACGTTGGGGATAAGTTAAACTTAGCAAGGTTAAAATGGTTACGTGGCAAAATTCAAAAGTAAAAATTTTCTAAGTCCCTTAAAGTAGCAAGTTGTGATGCGAAGCCTTCAAACTCTAACAAATGCAAATCCACGAAGCTATGTGGAGCCTTTTTACTTGGATTGCCTTTCGCATTCTGATAGTGCGAAGAGCAAAAGAAATTTTGACACACATCGACACTATGAAGAAACATGGTTGTTTCTTATTGGCTTGTGCTTCACATTTTTCAATCACAAGAAAAATAAATTCGACATTGCGAAGTGTGTGGAACTTATTAGCTCTCACTTTGCAGGTTGTCAAGTAGAGAAATAATAAAATACTAACAACCCGAAAGGCATGGATATTTATATTGTTTAGTGCTTCTCATCGATCAAAGGAGGAAGAAAAAAATTATGACATTATGAGATGCATGGAGTGATCTCATTGGGTGGATGCTTTACAGTGTCGGAAGGGAAAATCAAAAGGAATGACATTGCGAAGTTCGTGGAGCCTTCTCATTGGCTCACACTTCACAACGGTCGGTCAAGGGGATTTGAAAAATTGAATTGTGAAGGTGCGTGGAAATATTCTATTTGGATTGCATTTCTAAAGGAGTTAACAAGAGCAATGGATAGTCCGACATTTACATGAAGCATGGCAAGGTCTTACTAGCTCGCATTTCATAAAGGCCATAGATGGAGACAAAGGAAAAGGAAATGGAGGAAAGGTAAAGGGAAGTAAAGCCCAAGCTCTGACCTCAATGGTAGGTGGACACATAGAAAAATAAAAGATATTTCACATGTTGGCAGAGCCCAATCCCGAGCTAATAAGAGGTTTTCACGTGTCAAATGCTTATGCACCACTACATGCAAAATTTCAAACGGCCATATATTTTGATCAAGAGCTCCAAATTTGACAAAATTTATATCATTGGAAAGGTATCCTCAATCCCTTTAATTTGATGTAATCATATTTGGATTTTGGTGGCATATGATGGGTCAAAATGGAAAACAAGGCTTTGTAGGAAAAAAGAGTGGTCTTGAGCACACAAACAATCAAATCGATAGCTCAACTATGGGAATTGATGAAGTATGGCTTCATTTCCTTCTACATGATGGAATTAAAATAGTAATGGCCATGTAGAGTGCCCATTTTCTTTGCGAGAAGACTTCAATGGAGACTAATAGTGGTTGAAAGTTTGAAAAGGCATGCCTCTCTCTTTTCCCTCTTCTCTTTCTTCTCTTCTATTATATATGTAAAAATCTTTCATTTCTAGAGATGGATCTTTGTTTTAATGACATTATACCCAAATGGTGGTTGACTTCCCATGAGTTCCAAACCCCGAATTTGGTCTCTACAATGTAATTCTTTCCTTCTACCATGACTGAAATAGAATTTTTATATTCTAAGTAATATAAAGTTTGTTTCATGGCACATATGTCTTCCCTACCTTTTTTATCTTATAAGATTTCCTTTCCACTCATTTCTCTCGCATGTTGTGCATCTTTCCTTACTGTAGTTTCTATTTTTTGTTATCAATGTGTGGGTGAGTGAGTTTGCATGGTTCTTGAATTATGGCACATTTTTCTGCCCTTTCTTCTATGTTTTCTCTCTTTCCTTCCCCTTGTGGAGAGCTCAATCCCTTTTTGGTGTTATCTTTTAGCTTAGGATTTCCCTTTAATGCATCTCTTTCTAACCCTAGTCCCTTGGTTTGTTAGTTTAACATTAGATAGCTTCATTTACAACATTAAGAGTAGTTTTAGTATTATAATAGGTAGAGGAACTTTCCTTCTCTAGAGGTCTGTCTCACGGTGCAAGGTCCCACAACTTAGAGATAGTCCCATGTTGCCTCAAAATCCTAGGTTGTCTATGACTCGGACATGGTGTAATTTTGAGCTCCAAAAAAATTGCACGCTGATGGGACAGTTTTAAGAGCTTTACATATTTATCTCAAGTAGGTTTAATGTGTTCTTGTTAAGATCCATCCTTTTGAGGCATTTCTAAGCACATCTGGAAACTCCACTATTCCCACAAACCCATTATCTCAATTAAAAACGTCATTTTCATTATTTCATCTTTCCCTTTCCTTCCATTCATTTCCTTTCTTTCCATCTTCCATTTTCCTCTTTAATGAAGTTTTGCAATCATGACTTCATTTCCTTCTTGGGATTCTTATTTTCAATAGCAAAACTAGTCCTCTCCATCCCCACACTTTCAAAATTCTCCTCCAAATCAATTTTATAAGCCACATCATGAATAATATACATATAACCCACCCCCACTGACACATATGGTTATTCATCTAACCAAAATGTTTATGAAGAACAAGGTTATGTAGGTGATGGTGGAAATCTTATGGAAGATTCCAATTTTCAAAGTTTGATTATTGTAATGGAGATGGGAATGATACAAACCAAAGAAAATTGTCAGATGAAGGCAATCATGACTATTTTTAGGAAGACCTACACATGGAAAGGCTCTATACCAAAATGATTTAACCCACAACATAAGCTGAAGTTTATGGTTGAAATCACACCTCAAATTGAAGATCGTGCAGACACCAAAAGTTGGTATCGCTATCCTCTTCACCTCGTGTTCACTCTCTTTCACCATGGTCAACCATTCAAATTTATCCTTTCCCTCCTAAATCCCATTTATATGAATTTCCCACTTCCCTACATTATCCCATCATTTATTTTATTTCCCATAATTCACCCTTAATCAAATTTAATCAATCTCTAATCATATTTATTTATCACATCCCATTCATTATCCCTAAAACTACTTATTAACCCCTTTTATCCTCCCTAAGCACCCTATTTATCATCCCTAGGTTCTCACCTACCCTCATTTAATATTTTCCTACCATTTATCCTCCCTAAATGTCTCTTTTATCTTCTCTAGGCCACCATTTAATGATTTCACCTCTCCATGGCCTTTATTTAATAAATTACATCCTCTCAACCACCTTTTATCCATTCTTAGGTTCCTAACCACCTTCATTTAATAATTTCACCTCCCTTTGCCATGATTTAATAATTTTACCTCCCACCTACCTTTATTTAATGCTTTCATATCCCCCTCATCCATCCATCCTCCCTATAAATACAAACATACCCCTCCTTTGGGAGATCGGAAGAGGAAATTCTTTGAGATTTTAGGTATTATTATGGATTTGTTTTATTTATTTCTCATCTTCGAGCATAGTTGCCATCGACCTAGCCCAATCGTTGGTACTCATCTCAATCATCAACCACCCTATCTACAATCATCAAATCTATACATTTCTTTGCATCCTTTATGTTTCCTCTTGTTCTAGATATCTTGTAGGTTTTTATCAATCATCACGGTGTTGTATCGATTATCGGATATGCAATCGGACCCTTCAAATCTACATTTTTTTATCGTTGTCTTCGTTCACCTACATCCAAATGACATTGAATGGACCTTTGTAGTCTGGGTCATCATTGACCCAACCAGTATGTGTTGTCTATATTTCACCCCAGAAAAGTATTGGATCAGCCATGACCCCGCATGGAAGGAACTAGAGAAGACACATTTAAATCTTGCGAACGGTCATAGAAAGACTCAACAATGGAGTGGCGGGGCTGAGAAAGACTAAACGACCCTATGCAAGAAGAAATGGCTCTATCAATCTGCTTCTATGTATTAAATCCATTTTACAAGATATAGATGGGCTTGGAAATAGAATAGCGAGGTTCGAGAGGAGGAAATAATATTAAAGATGTCGATGTAAGAAATAGAAGAAACGGTGAATATTCAAATTTTTGGGCTCAAAACAGTTCGAAAGAGTCCAAAATCGACTAAGTACGGAGGGGCTAGCGGAGAGAGCCATGTGTCCTAACGGAACTTCTCCAAAAAGGAATCCAAAAGAGGGAGGCTCGAATAAGCGCCATGTCCCCACATGTCCCATGATGAAAACAGAGGCGGTCAAATAATCAAACATAGTCAAAATGTGGATAGGGTGGGCTTTAAAATTGGCTAAGTATAAAGGTGCAAGCAGAGAGTGCCAAGTGTCGGCAGCGCATTTCCAAAATTTAGTCCAAAGGTGATGACCCAAATGAGTGTGAGCTCGCCACATAGCCTAGGGTCTAAAAGGATAAGAGGGGTCGTTGAAAAGTCCACAGACTTGCGGAGGCTACCAAGTGTTAACTCAACGCTCCTTCAAAGACAAATCTTGATCGGTTTTCAAGCGAAGCACAGAGCCTCACATGTCCAGGTCTTGAAATGGGATAGAGTCAAGTTGAATAGTCAATGCATGGTGGCAGGCCAGCGGAGAGTGCCAAGTGTCCAAACAAGGCTCACTCAAGGGTTGAATAAAGAGAGGATTTCCATATGAGCGCTAGATTGTTGTGTTTCCTCGATCAAGAAGTTTGACCCCGTAAAGCGAGAGGACTTAGCCAAAAAATAAAAATTGAGCAGTCGATGGAGGAAGCCACGTGTCAACCCCATGCCATTCCAAGAACAAAATACGAGGCTTCCCTCAAGAAAGCGTGAACCCTCCACGTGTCCCATATTAAAAGGGGCTTGTTTTTCAAACTAGTTTTCCTACCCATTTGTATGGACCCGATACAAACTTTGAAGGGGCATATCTTTCGACTTAGGGCTCAAAATATTACAAATATGACACCGTTGGAAAGGTCTCAACCTCGTCTATGCCATAGAGATCTGAAAATTTAAGTTTTAGGAGGTTAGGTGGGAGAAAATGGAGAAACATCTTCAGGCCTTTAATGCAAGATATTTTTCTTCCAACAACCTATCGGATTCGATCGCCTCCTGTCGTTTCCTCCTCCTTCGAGGTAGGCGCTTGAATAAGGATTTGATGAAAGTCAAGAAAAATTTGGGGCATATTTTATGGGAAGGCATTAAATAGTGGTGGTTGAGCTTGGAGTTGTTTTTTCCCACTTTTCTCTCTTTCTTCTCTCGTATTGAATCTATAAAAGTAGGCTCGGGACTCATTGTAAAGGGTTGGACATTCTTTTATTTTGTAGGCTCCCCTTTCCTTCTAAAAAGGAATTTGTGGAGTTTAGGGATTCCATTAAAATTGTAGTACGTTTCTCACCTCCTAGTTGTTTTGTAATGCATTGTATCAATCTGCAGAGCAATAAAACACATTTTTGATCGATCCTAGATCCTTTTTGTCTCTTTTTCTCGCATCTAGTCTTTCATTATAAATCAAGTTATCTATGCTTGATTATTGTATGTATTTTTTTGGTTTGTGTCTATCAAAGAAAACTAATGTTCATCATTCCTTCGATGCATCACCTTGTAGTTTAGTTATTTATTATTTCTTATATCTCTTTTTATTCATGTCTCCTTCACAAATTTTAGATTAGGTATAGAGATAGATCCTCTACAATTTCTCACGTATGCACCTAAACAGAGGAATAGGAACCATCCTTTAATCTGGAGAGTTTTCCCACATATGAAGTCCCACACTTTGAGGAAAACTCATTGTTATTTGGATCACACCAAATGACTCGCCTTAGAAAAGCATATCTATAGAACTCATTTGGGGGTGCTTTGTGATTTTGCACTAACAGCTTTTGGCACGCCTATGGGACAAGAGGTATTCACTTTATTTCATCAAGTTGATGTGTTCTTGGTGGGATTTAGCCTTTTGAGGCACATGCAAGCACATTTGGGAACTCCATCTGGTCAAAACCCATTCTCTAAGTTACAGACCTTTTCCATCCATTTCCACTCATTTTCATCCATTTTCTTCTTCCATCTCTTTCATTTTATCCCATTCCATGAGGTTGTGCAATCATGACTTCATTCCCTTCATGGAACTCACACTTACAATAAATGTAATTCATCTCTAATGCATTTCCCAACTCCTCCAAATCAGCATTATAATCAGATCCAAGACCATTATGCTTACCCATATGAGTAGGGTCAAAGTCAGTTTGGCCATGGAGCTTATCAAGAACAAGGGGACGCAAACAAGACCGTGACTATGTGGAGAATGTTGGTTTATTGGAGAAAATTCAAAAATGGAGGTGGCATAGTTCATCAAGGGCATATCACAAATGAAGGCATTCAAGATTGGTTACAAGGCACCTTGTCTATGGGAAGGCACTTTTCCAAGACATTACAGCCCTCGGAGAAGCTAGACTTCATGGTTGAAATGTTGCCCCAACTTGCACAATGGACTGAGGAGATCGAGGCTTATGAGTTGGAGTCAAGACAACCTTGTCAATGGGTAAGTCCACCATCTCATATCTTTTCTTTTTCTCTTTCTCAAGCAGCACCATCTCAACCCAAGATCCAATTTCCAAGCTTCCCAATTTCTTCCCTAAGTGTTGATTCCCCATAGTCTTCCACCCCATTTCAGTTCCTCTCCCCCTTTCCCTTCCAAACAGTCATCCCCTCCAAACAAACAAGAAGTTCCACCTCCCTCCCCACCAAAAACAATTGCAAAGCTGGTTGAACCCCAACCTATCACTCCTCTTGCTTTCCCAAGTCCATGTTGGGAAGAGACTCAAGAATCCAGTCAAGGAAAATAGCAAGAAGGGGAGCCCAACAGAGAAGAAATGATAGACAATATGAAGAGTTGGGCTGCCAAATTTGGGTTTATAAATACCCCTTGATGGTCATGTCGATAGAGGAGGTCAAATTTGAAGAGCCAATGGTGGTTGAGACTGAGTTTGTAGTAGAGAAGGAAAAAAAAACAAGGAAGAAGAAGATCAGCAATCTAGATTGCTACCTGGATGCAGTGTCCATGATAGCACTTTATCTCAAGAGGATGCTTTGCTGATCTAAGCTACATAACTTATTGAAGAGGAATAATAACCAACTCCAAGTCCAATTGAAGAGAGCAATGGGAGAGATCAATCATAGTTGAGGCCACTCAATGAAGAAGGCATCATTGAAGATTTTTGCTTTCATTTCAAGCACCTGATTTGATTGATGAACCCATGATGGAGGAGGACCATATAGTTTTAGAGGTTCCAAGTGTGGAGTAGGGTACAAGAGAACTTTCAGTTCTTCCTTCCACTTCATCCTCTTCAAGCTTTGATGTTGAAGAAGAGTTTGAGCTTTCAAACTTCATGTTTGAGGATGAAGGGAGCCATGGTGATCAAGTTGTAGATCAGAAGGACACCATGGAGGAGGTTGAGCACATGCAATAAGAAAACAATGAGGCAGATTATCTATCTGACTTAGAGGATTGCTTTGATGGAGAAAAGCCCATGGAGATCACATCATTTTCTCTTCCATCATCCATCTTCCAAGCACATGAGCCTACTGCCATAAAGGAGGGCACTCAAAGACTAACAACTATGTCTCACAACATCCCTCTAGAACCAAGGTTGGAAGATCATGGTCTTCCATGTTCTTTACAAGAGAAGGAAGAGAAAAAGCAAGGAGATGTCATCATCTCTCTCTCACCATCCATCCAAGAAGGTCCACAAAAAGACTCCATTTTTGGAGTTAGAGTTCAGAACCATGGGCAAATTCAAAGGACCATACCTTGCCCAATCAGATATTTGGCTTCATTGGAGCCAAGGGAGAAGCCAAAACCAGTCATGCCTACTTCAGGGCATGAGGATGAGCATCAAAGTACCAAGGGTCATCATCAACACCTCCAGGAGTCCAATGCCAATCAGCTTGAGGAGGTATTTTTGGTTAATGTAGATACCTTGATGATTTGGGTGGAGGATAGGCTTAAAGTTAGTTTTTTATTCATCTAGGCAGCCATATTCAGTGTCAAATCATTTGCATGGCTGCCCCTTTTGAGAAAGGGAAGCTATTTCTCCCTTGCATATAGTGGGATTTGTTTAAGCTTTTCTTTCTTTCTGGTTAGTATAGGAGTAGGAGTAGATTTTTTTTTCAGCAGAAGAAGTGCTTGTGCACACTCTGCATGTCTCATTTGAGGCATGTATGATTTGATTCTTTGTACATAGCGTTGTTATTATGTTTTGTTTCTCCAAGGTTATGTCATTACAAAGTTCAATATGCCCTAGGTAAACATTGTAATGTCCATTCTCTCGATAGACCAAGGCCATCTCTTCAAAGTATTCACGGCAGAAGGATCCATAGCTATCATGTAGTAGTTTCTAGTTCCAAAAATGAAATAAATGTTGATTAACCAGAGGACATTTTTAAGTCATTCCATTCAGGGAAAATGAAAGCCCTGTGTCAAAGTAATTTTCTACTCTCAAAACCTTCGTTTTGAGATTTCCTATGAAGATTGAGAGTATAAATAGTTGGGCTCGTGAATCGAGGCAAGATCGATATCGGACCATCGTTCTCGACTCCATGCCCAATGGATATGAAAAGGCAATTGGTCTTTTCATCTAGCATTCATATACCCCGTGAGTCACCAAATTTTTATCCATATTTCACCCCGGGAAAAGTATTGGATCAGCCATGACCCCGCATGGAAGGAACCGAGAAAGACACGTTTAAATCTTGTAAATAGGTCATATAAAGACTTAACAATGGAGTGGTGGGGATTGAAAGACTAAACGACCCTATGTAAGAAGAAAATGGCTTTGTCGATCCATTTCTATGTCTTAAATCCATTTTACGGTTATATATGGGCTTGGAAATAGAATATCGGGTCGAGAGAGGAAACAGCGTGTCAAAGAGGCCAAATGCAAGAAAAAGAAGAAGCGGTGAAGATTCAAAGTTTTCGGGCTCAAAGCTGTTCAGATTAGAGTCCAAAATCAACTAAGTATGGAGGGGCCATTGGAGAGAGCCACATTTCCTAATGACACTTCTCTAAAAAGGAATCCAAAAGAGGGAGGCTCAAACAAGCGCGTCATGTCTTCACGTGTCCCGTTAGCCGAAACAGAGATAGGGTCAAATGGTAAACAAAGTCAAAAGGTGGATAGGGATGGCTTTAAAATTGGCTAAGTATAAAGGTGAAACCGGAGAGTGCCAAGTGTCAACTTGACACATTTCTAAAATTAGTCCAAAGGCGATGACCCAAATGAGCCTAAGCTTTCCATAGTCTAGGTCCGAAAGGATAAGAGGGGTCATTAAAAAGTCCACGAGACCTGTGGAGGCTTCCAAGTGTCAACTCGACACTCCTTCAAAGGAAAATCTTGATCGGGCTTTCAAGTGAGCGCAGAGCCTCCACGTGTCCAGTATCAAAAGGGGACAAAGTCGGGTTAAATAGTCAATGCATGGTGGTAGGGGTGACGGAGAGTGCCAAGTGTCCAAATGGCACTCACTAAAGGGTCAAATAAAAGAGGATTTCCGACAAGCACCGGATTGTTGTGTGTCCTCGGTCAAGAAATTTGACCCCACAGAAGCGAAGGACTTAGCCAAAAATATAAAATTGAGTAGTTTGACAAAAGAAGCCACGTGTCATCCCCACACCATTCCAAACACAAAATATAGAGGCCACCCTCGAGCAAGCGCCAACCCTCCACGTGTCCCATATTAAAAAGGGGCCTGTTTTTCAAACTATTTTTCCTACCCATTTGTATGGACCCGATACAAACTTTGAAGGGGCATATCTTTCGACTCGGGGCTCAAATATTACAAATATGACACCGTTGGAAAGGTCTCAACCTCGTATATGCCATGGAGATCTGAAACTTTAATTTTAAGGAGGTTAGGTGGGAGAAAAATGGAGAAACATCTTCGGGCCTTTAATGCAAGATCTTTTTCTTCCAACAACTAGATCGGATTCGATCTCGCCCCATTGTTTCCTCCTCCTTCGAGGCGCTGAATAAGGATTTGATGAAATTCAAGACAAATTTAGGGCAGATTTTATGTAGGAAGGCAATAAATAGTGGTGGTTGAGCTTGGAGTTGTTTTTTCCCGCTTTTCTCTCTTTCTCCTCTCTCTATTGAATTGAATCTATAAAAGTAGGCTCGGGACTCATTGTAAAGGGTTGGACATTCTTTTGTTTTCTGCAGGCTCCCCTTTCCTTCTAGTAAAGGAATTTGTGGAGTACAGGATTCCATTAAAATTGTAGTACGTTTCTTTCCTCCTGGCTATTTTATAATGCATTGTATCAATCTGGAGAGAAATAAAACACGTTTTGATCGATCCTAGATCATTTCTCGTCTCTTTTCTCTCATCTCGGTCTTTCATTATAAATCTAGTTATCTATGCTTGATTATTGTATGTATTTAGTTGGTTTGTGTCTATCAAAGAAAACTAATGTTCATCATTCCTTCGATGCTTCACCTTGTAGTTTAGTTATTTATTATTTCTTATATCTCTTTTATCCTGTCTCCTTGGAAAAATTTAGATTAGGTATAGAGATAGATCCTCTGCAAATTCTCACGTATGCACCTAAACAGAGAGGAATAGGAACCATCCTTTAATCTAGAGAGTTTTCCCACTTATGAAGTCCCACACTTTGAGGAAAACTCAATGTTGTGTGCAGATCACACCAAATGACTCTCTACCTTAGTAAAGTAGATCTATAGAACTCATTTGGGGGTGCTTTGTGATTTTGCACTAACAAAGATGATTTAGTTTATGTCAATTTTGATCAGATCTACTTCTATTATCTTAGATCCATCTTTTTAGTTTCGTAATATCGATTCTTCATTTTATATCAAATCCATATCCATTTACTTTATCTATATTTATCAAACACGGGGTTGACATTTGCATAAGGAATTTCACAGTTCTTGAAACCAAATTTGTCGGGAAATCCCCATCTACCACCTAATCCATTTTTCTTTCTAGTTATCTTTGTTGTGCGAGATTCATCTAGCTCACAACGAGGAGTTCATCTTTATGTCCTTCGATCATCACCATCTTATCCCCAAGGTACCTTAAACGCTTGCATGTTTTGAGTTTCTTGGTTTTATTTAGTATTTAGCTCACTAATCTAAATAGGAAAAATAAATTTTAGTCTAACATTATGGCGTGCCCGGAGGGACCACCCTCTTAGGTGAGTCTCTTACATTTTTTTAATTTTTCATTTTCCATATTTCTTCTATCTTCCACTAACATTACAGGTAGAGGATTTGCTTTTGCTTGTTCATGTTGGGATTTTGGATTGCTTGGATATTGCTTTTCGCTTGCTTTATTTTAAAGATTAGATAAAAAAGGAAAATCAAAACCAGGTATTCCCCTTTTTGTCTTAGTTTCTCATTTTTGCATTGCATTTTCCATTCCTTGTGTGGTTTTTCTCATTGAATCTCCATATTTGGTTTTGGGTTTAAAACGAACCTCTTTCATTCTTTCTTGTAAATCTAGTGTAAGTAGGGGTTTAATTGGTTACATCTCACATTTCTTCACACACATCCAAACACACTAATCAATTCACACATCAAAATTAATCCCATACTAGGTGGACCTAATTGGGATTTGATCACCCAATAGGAAGTCGCATGATATTCTATTTGCGTTATAAATCCTATGAATACTTGGACCTCACATACCTTCGGGTATATCAAGGACTCCACAACCAAAACTACCTGAAACCAGCCATAGACTATTGTTTCTTAGGTACCCTCATTATCCACTTTTCTCTTTTCCACATCTTCTAATTAATCATGATGATAAAAAAATTGTTGCTTGATTTGTTTGTTAACAAATTACATAAAAAAATGTTCACCTATTTCATGCCTATTGTCACCCTTTCTCAAATCAAGACAACACAACAATCTACTCCATCCAATGATATCCCTTCCTCTAATGATCTTTTCCAACAAGATTCTAAACTTGAGACCACACCTTTGATCTCCCAACCTTGTGTTTCCATGGTCTCGCTTCATGAAGACCATGTCATCCAAATTGATCCCCATATTGAAACCAATTCTCCTATCTCTCATCAGTCTATTTCCTCTAGACCAGCTACACCTCCATCTCCCACTCCTTTAAAAACTCTTGGACCTCCTTCTATCACCCTTTATGACTACTTATTTTGTATATCCTCCACAATCCCCCAATTCACTCAATCGAGGGATCCCATTCCACCCCCATCACCTCATGTCAATGTTATCCCCACTTCATCTGCTATTGTCACTAGTATGCCTATCCAACCATCTCAACCTCCTAACACTCACATTCCTACTTATCATATGCCTCAACAATCAAATATCCCCATCTCACAACAACCCATCCAATCTCAACAATCACATCACATTTTGTGGCAGGACCACTAACGTGTTTGCTATTTGATCAATCATATCAGGTGTTTATTTGTTGTTGTGTTGTTAGCTTAGTTGTTTCTTTGCGGTCGCATTCGCACTTGGTCTTATTGTTTTATCAGGATGTTGATCCTTTTTTCGAGCTTTATTTTCCTATTACGCTTCAGCCTTGCATATAGTCCCTTTCAAAACTATTTGCCAATCAACAACCATTATCACAACCCATCCATACCATGATGTTCTTATTTCCCAACATCAAACATTCTCCCAACCAATTCAATCTCAACCTCTTAATTATATCCCCTCTTACCAAACATTCCCTTCTACATCGACATACCCCCAAGCTTCTCAAGCCTATCAACAAACCTATTCAACCACTTCTCATATCCCACAGCCACAACCATCTACTTCTCATCTAACCACTTCAAATGATCCTATGCATGCCTTGATGAATAGGTTGGCTAACCTCAAAGCTCTGCTACCTTGGGACCTAAAATCACATTCTCCTACAAAAAATCTATAACAAACCTATCAATCCATCCATCCCTATCAAGCCTTACCCTCCTCATTGGGAAATTCCAAAATTCACCAAATTTAATAGTAAGGAGGATCCCCAATAACACCTTCGTGCATTTAGGCATGCATGTTATCTCATTTCCCATGACCAAGACCTCATGCTTCACACTTTTCCCATTTCATTAGTCGGTCTTGCATTCTATTAGGGAAATTGCATCCCTGAACACTCATTGTTCTCATTTACCCAACTTGCGCAACTCTTCTTAGAACACTTCTTAATTAACATTGTGTGTAAGGTCACCATTACAAACTTATACGTAATTCAAAAATTTGAAAAGGATTCTATTATAGACTTTGTCACATGATGGCATGGGATCACCAATCAATTATCATTCACCCTTCCATAGATAGAGCTCATTTAATTATTTTCATGCTCTTTTGCAAAGCATATTTCATCCACTCTACAAATCTAATCATTCCGGACATTCCAAGAAGCCTTCACCATGGCTTGTAAACTTGAAACTCGTGCCCTTGAGCAAGTCAAACTCAATATTCAATTAAGCAATCCAAGACTGAGTTCATCAAACCCTCTACACATAGCAACAAGTCTAAACTACTACCAATATGATCATGGTTCAATCTCCGTCACATCTACCTCTCACATGGAGTCTTCACAAAGATAATTTAGACCATCTCCTAACTATACCCCTTTGGGGGAATCCTATAGTTTGATATTTGAAAATTTAATGGCAGTCCACTTCATCAAAAATCCTCCCATATGACCCATGGATGACTCGTCACCCAAGCGCACTTGGTATCACGGGGTCACTATTGTAAATATCATCAAGTTAGAGGTCATAATATTGAGAAGTGTCATTCCTTCAAATATCACATCCAACAACTTATAAATCGGGGGATCTCCAAATAGACAATTCCACCATGTCACCTAGCCAACCCCTCGATGTGTTTAAACAACCATTTCCTAATCAACCACCAATAAATCAAGACACCCCTTCTACATCTTCACTACCAAATTCTCACACCCTCAACACCATTAACACCATCAATCAAGAATCTCCATTATTACCTATATCCACTGCCCCATCACCTACCACATCTACCCCTACCTTAGACATTATGCCTACATCTACTACTTCCTCAATATCTACCCCAATCACATCCATGACTATCACACCTATATCAACTTCTACTACTTATCCTATATCTATATCTACTCCTACCCTTACCATATCCACATAAAATTTGACACGTCAATCTATCATATAAAATTCATCCTTAGCATCTATTTCATCACCATCAATATCCACACCTATCCCTACACCCCTCACATATATTCCTTCCACATCAAACACACTTATTACTACTTCCACACTACCTACATCTACGACCCTCTCAACCATACCCATTATCGCTACATCTCAATATCTCACATCTAGTCCTTCACCCATATCTATATCAAATACACCTATTACTACATCTACATCACTCACTTCCACATCAATCCCAAATACACTCATGTCTACCACATATAATTCTACAACCTCACTTACAACTATCCCAACACCTATCTCGACATCCTCATCACATATACCTACATCTTTACCTATGGCTACATCATCTATTCCATCCCAATATTTTACACCCACTCCTTCTCCAACATCCACTCCTATATTTATACCTACTTTTACATCAATCACATCATCTACAAAACCAACCATCTCTACACCAACCAATCCAAAACCTATGCATCCCATGACTCATTTAGACCTCATCAACCACATCATTTGAACACCTCTTCCTTCATCAATATCCACCATTACACCACAATCTTTAGACCCTCCAGTTGAGATCATTGTCATCCCCTCTAAGGGAAAATCTTCACAATCAAAATCCAAGACTCTTGGCGTGCTTCCCCAAAATTCTCTCATGCAACCTCATAAAAGGTATATCTTGATGAGGCCATAAAGTACCATTATTGTTTCCTTCTAAGTTACCTTAGAAAGTGGATTTAAATGTAATCTAGGAACTTATAGTTTGCTTAAGATAGAATATAGGATATATATCTTGTTCATTATTTAGAAATCTTTTGTTATCTATTTTTTTGACTAATCTTATTGATTATTTGGGAAAAGATGCAAAGTCTTGTGTATGTAGGCCATAAAGGAAAGATAATGCTAGTATTGGGAAAAGTGGAATTGATCATGAACAGTACATTTAAACTCAAATATGATTTCATATTCATATTTCTCTCAAAAAATTATGCAAGTTCAAAAAATAATCATCTCAATCTGAGATCGCATGCAAAAGTTATAGTTGTTTTAAGTTAGCTCTGGAACTCACAGATTTAGTTCTAGAACTCACAGATTTAGTTCCAAAACTCACAGGTTTAGTTCCGAACTCACATATTTAGTTCCGAACTCACGATTTAGTTCTATAACTTGTAGATTTAGTTCTAGAACTCGTAGATTTAGTTTCAAACTCGTAGATTTAGTTCTCAAACTTGCAAATTTAGTTTCGGAGTTGCATCAATCGAATAACATTTAGTTCTGAAACTTGCAATTCATATATTTATATTTTCAAGCAATTAAAACAGTGGACAAAGCTACAAGGTATATAATGATAGTTAGTTTTGGAACTTGCAATTCGTGGACAAAGAATATTTAGTTCCATAACTTACAAATTTAGTTCCGAACTTTCATAAAAGGAATGAAAACTTTAGTTCCTGAACTTGCATAAAAGGAATGTCGGCGTTAGCTCTGGAACCTACATCAATGGAATGACAGCTTTAAATTAGAGAATCTAATGGAAAATATGAGAGAGTTTTTGTTCATAACAATTTTTTAACATAAACCTCATTCAAATTTTCTACAAAGTGTGTACCAATAAAGATACATCTAACTTTGAGTGGGTTGTACTCTAAGGAAACAATATATCAAACGAGAATTAAACGTTCCATAAATAGAAATAGAAAATTCAAACGGAAAATATGAGAGAGTTTTTTATTCATAGAATTTTTTTAACAAAAACTCATTCATATTTGCTATAGGTTTTACCAATGAAGAGAAATCTAAATTTAGTGAGCTGCAATCGAGGAAAAGTGTATCAGACGAGAACTAAAATTTCCATAAAGAGAAATAGAAAAGTCAAACGGAAAATTTGAGAGAGATTTTTGTTCATAGAAATGTGTTTAACAAAATCTCATTCATATTTACAACAGGTTTTACCAATAAAGATAAATCTAACTTTTAGTGAACGTAGTCCGAGGAAAAAGCATATTAGATAAAGCGTCAAAAGTTCCACAATCAAAAACAACAAAGTCAAATGGAAAATATGGGAAAGGTATTTGGTCAAAATCATCTTTTGAGGAAAAACCTCCTTCCAATAATGTAGGAGAATAAAATTATTTTGATTCTTGTTACCAAAAAGCAAGGAGAAGATTTGGGAGCAAATCTTCCTAAAATAAACGAGATAAGACTTTGACTCCAATAATATATCTCTCTCCATATTTTGTGGAGATGGAGATCTTAGTTGTTAGGATTATAATAAAGATAAGATCAAATTGTATCTCCCAAAATAAAGAGTTGGTTGGACGCATAAATTATAAATGCAACCTTCCACACTCATATATGTAATTTTTACTACCAAGAAATGAATTTGTTCTTTTCTCTCTAATATTATGTAGTTTTGAGTTAAGATCTCGAAGCATGGTTTAAATCCTCTTCCAAGGAATGAGCTGGCCACTCATTATAAGGAAGATGGATCTGTATATTGTGATTTTTATTTTGTGATAATTTTTTTTATTTATTTTTTGTAATTATCATCTTGTTGTGTTGTTCTTCTCTTTGTATTATAAACATTCATGCATTGTAAACCTACGGTGTTTCATTTAATTTTTCTTATTTTCAATTCAACAATTTCAATTTATGCAAGTGTGTTTTATTCCTACAAGTGTGATTTCCTTTATGCAAGTGTGTTTACATTTCTATAAGTGTGCATTTAAATTTCCGCATGTGTGCTTTCAATTTATGCGCAGTTTGGATTGTGTTTAAAGGAGCTATTTTTCAAGATATTCTTCTCTTAATGCATATAACCTTCAGACACCAACCTGATTGACATTATTAATGGTGAGGATTGACAACCCTCATCAGATCTTACTCCTCCTAAGCAATCCAACGCAACATCATCTCTCTTAGGAGAGCCCCCATTCATATTAGGGCCAAGCCCTTCACCTAAAACACCCATCGCCAATCAATCTCAAAACACCAAGACATCTAACTTACCTCTCAAATATACACATCCAATGCAAATATCTACTTCTTCTTCCAGATCCAAATCAACATCTCCTATCAAACCTCACAAGAGAAATCTTCCCTACACCACTTCTATTGGATCTTACATAGAGATCCTTAGACATTTAATCCAAATATCTATAATCACACTTCCTCCCATCAAGGCCTTTGATCCACATAGTAAAAATCCATCATGGTTCAACTCCAATGTTTTTGTGCTTATCATCACACCCCAGGTCATGACATCGAGCATTGTAAGGCCCTTTAGGCTATCGTTCATGATATTATTAAGGAAGATGAATTTATCATCTAGGGATCATCCTTCTCCATCCACTATCCTATCCATGACCAATCCAATTCCCATTTCTACATCTTCATCCACCAAATTATCTAAGTCCCCTCACTCAACCACTACTTTTGTGGCCATTTCTCCTCCACATGTTACTCCTCCCAAATAGGTTCCTCCCTTGTTCATTGATGTTGTTTGTCTTACCAATCACCCCTATGATCTTTAATCATCTATCCAATCAAAACCTAAAGTCACCATCGCTATCTACCCCTTTCTCTAAGTCATATTTCATCTTATCCTTCATCCACATATCCCATGCACATTGATCCATCTTCCTCTCCAAACAACTCCTGGATACTCGGGACTTCACTCTAGGACTGGTATACTATCAAATTAGTTCATTTCCTCTTAATCCTCAACATTGTCATATCTCTGTCTCTACCTTATCCAATTTATTGTCTCATCTTATCCAATATACCTATCTATCATCCCATCCCACCTTATCATAAGTCCACATTTTTTGGCCATATTTGTGCCTCCCTCGGGGCACCATATCTCATCCTAAGTACACTTTTGTGGCCATCTTTGTCTCACTAAGATGCATGTTTCCTTGCTTCCTCACTTTTGAAGGGTAGTGCATAGTTTTTATCATTTATCTCATCCTATCTCAATATTTTGCAAGATATCATCCTATCTCATCGCGAATTTAACATCAACGACCTTGTCCTTAAATCAGATCATCTCTACTCTAGAAAGGATCCAACATGGAAAGTTTTCTCCCAACTAGATTGGACCTTACATTATCATGCATAAGTATGGGTTGGGAGCCTATCGTTTGGCCTCCCTTGATGGTAAACCAAAAGTGGAACCACTTAACGCATTGCACTTGCAACCATTATATTGTTAGCATACCTACCAATGAGCACTTAGTCATATCCTTAGATCATTCCTCCATCATTAGCCTCTTCCATCTATCATCGTAATGATCTAGAATTATGTGGTCTACCGTCACTTTCCTAGTTGTGACCTTGAATATGGGCACCACGGCTCTTCTCATAGCATATTCCTTATGGATAGGTTCTTCCTTCTTAGTGAAAACTCCACAATCATTACATCCATTACCCTCCTATTCACCCATTATAACTACGCTAAGGGTCCACATGTGTCACTTGTACATTCATTATCCCCTCCTAAGTGGTTTACCTAACTATCCCTATCTCTTCATCATTTAAAAAAATTGAAATTCCATGGATTCTCATATCAAATACTAAAAAAATAGAATGATCCCTCGAAGGACAATTGTTCATATAATGCAAAAAAACAAAATAGACTAATCCCTCGAAGGACAGATATCATGCATATCTTATCCTATCATCTAAAAATCCCATATAACAAATATTAGACCACTCCCTCGAAGGATGGCTACTCTATTATATCATGGCAGTGAAGGCTTCTTACATTGATCAACCTTCTATATATCCAAAAGAAAAAGCATATATAAACAAAATAAAAAAGTAAACATCCTAAGAAATCTTCCCACATTGATCAAATTTCTCATATATTGCAAACTTCTCACATTGATCATTTTGCATTTATTTTCCCTCCTCCCAAAGTTGGGGCATAGTCCTAGGAACAACCACCTATGGAGAACCGTCTTTCCGTGTACAAGTTGCATCTAAACCCCTTTTTCATGTCGACACTAAGTTTATAAGCTCATTTCATCCATTTCTTCCCTCATGATCTTTAGTATAATTAACTATCATTTGTTATGTGTTAACATTGGCTATTAGTTGCAAGTGAATTGTCTTAATTGGCTCCCTTTCTTGTTTACCTCTAATCCGGTTTGAAGCATCACTTCCTCGCACACTCCTTATTATGACACAATATCGTTCACACCCTTTGGTCTCCACCTATCGATTGGCATTCCTTTTCTTCCATCTATCTCACCTAATCTCTCTCATCCATCCAATCTCCTACCTTTTTCTCACCTTATCAATCTTCTCTCATCCCATCTTATCAACTTGTCTTATCTCATCCAATCGACATCTTATCCAATCTTATCGATCTATCTTATCTTATCTATCTAGTTTAATAAATATTTATTATCTCATCTCATCCAATATATTATCCCATCCAATCTTCCATCCTTTTACTCACTTTATCAACTTCACATTTTATCTATCTCATCCAATCTTATCCAAAAGTCCAATTTTGTGGTCATTTTTATGTTCCCTCTCAAAGCACCATATATTACATTTTCTTATGTAACCTTTTCATCCATATTTGTTTCATTTTCTAGGGAACCATTATTTTCATCATAATCCTCGTCCTTTGTGGATGCATACTTTTTATGATTCCTCATGTACAAAGGATTTCACATTATACTCACATTTGTTTGTGCATACTTTGATGTCTTCCTTGGACTCATTGGTCCCATGTCTTGCACATCCATTCGAGTGGATTCCCTCCATTTTGCACTGATTTTCGCTAACTCACAATCCTTTAGGACATTGTTGTCATCTCCCTAAAGACTCGTGCCCTTTGTTCCCTACCGAAATGACTCCTAAAATCACCTCCATTGTTTTATTGTTATTTGAATCCTTCTTGCATCTTCCATTATCCCCTCATCTTATTTTCTCATCCTCTTCATCCTTCTCATCTATCTCTTTCAAACTCATCATTGATTCTCCCATGTCATTGATCCCTAGTTTGAGGGGGAGCACCTCATCAATCCTCTGTCATCCTTTATCTTAATTCTTCATCTCTCATCATTTTTTTCTCGTGGCTTGCTTGTGTAAACCACATGGAAAAAAGGGGAAAATATAGACACCAAAATTTAGTATCATTACCCTCTTCACCCCGTATTCTCTCTCTTTCACCATGGTCACCCATTTAAATTTCCCCTTTCCTCCTAAATCCCATTTATTCAAATTTCCCACTTCCCTACATTATCCCATCATTTATTTTATTTCCCCTAATTCACCCTTAATCAAATTTAATTAATCCCTAATCATATTTATTTATCACATCCCATTTATTATCCCTAAACCTATTTATTAACCTCTTTTATCCTCCCTAAGCACCCTATTTATCATCCCTAGGTTCTCACCTACCCTCATTTAATATTTTCCTACCATCTATCCTCCCTAAATGTCTCTTTTAAATTCTCTAGGCCATCATTTAATGATTTCACCTCTCCATGGACTTTATTTAATAAATTACATCCTCTCAACCACCTTTTATCCATTTCTAGGTTCCTAACCACCTTCATTTAATAATTTCATCTCCTTTGCAATTATTTTATAATTTTACGTCTCACATACCTTTATTAATGTGTTCTTATCCCCCTCATCCATCTATCCTCCCTATAGATACAACCATGCCCTCTCCTTCTTTGGGAGATTAGAAGAGGAAATTATTTGAGAGCTTAGGTATTCTTCTAGATTTGTTGTGTTTATTTCTCATCTTCAGAACAATCACCCTCGACCTAGCCCAATTGTCGTCGAATCATCTCGGTCATCTTCGACCCTATCTACGATTATCAAATCTATTTATTTCCTTTATCCTTTCTATTTCCTCATGTTTTAGATATCTTGCAGGTTTTTATCAATCATCACAGTGTTGTATACATATCGGATAAGCAATTAGACCCTTCGAGATCTACATTTTTATCATTTTCTTGGTTCAACTACTTCCATTCGTCATTGATTGGACCTTTACTGCTTTAGGTCGTCATCGACCCGGCTAGGTATTATTTATTTTATGTCCATTTAGACAAATCTACTTCTATTATCTTAGATCCATCTTTTCATTTTCTATTATCTCATATTCTACATTTTATATCAAATCCATATCCATTTAATTTATCTATATTTATCAAACATGGGGGTTGACATCCACATAATGAATTTCACACTTCTTGGAACTAAGTTTGTCGAAACCCCCATCTACCATCTAATTCATTTTTACTTCTAGTTATCTTTGTTGTGCAGATTCGTCTAGCTCACAAATGAGGAGGAGTTCATCTTTGCACTCGTCCATCATAACCATATTATCCCCAAGGTACCTTAAACCCTTGCATATTTTGAGTTGCTTGGTTTTCTTTAGTAGCTAGCTCACTAATTTGAACAGGGAAAGAGAAAATTTAGTCCAACAACTAGGTTGAAGAAATGGAGGATTTCAAATTTAGTGTTAGACAACCTTGTTAATGGGAAAACCCTACACTACCATCTTATAGTCTTGCCATTCCTCTTCACTAACCTATTCCATCTCAACCAACATTTCATGTTCCTAGCTTTCTTCCCCGCTCCCATTAAGGATTCCCTTCTCCATCTTCTTCCCTTAAATCCCACCTTGATTCTCTGCCATCTTTCCTTCCAAATCCCCTTCTCCTTCATAAAAATATCATACACCTTCCCCTTCATTGCAAACCTTGCAAAAATCAGTCGAGACCACCCACCCCTCCTTTTGCATTCCTAAGCCCATGTTGGGTAGAAACAAACTAGAAAATTAGTCAAGGAGGGTAGTAAGTTGAAGCATTTAGTGCTACAAAGAATATTTCGTTAAAAATTTCAAGGATTGGGCTTTAAATTTTCAATCCAATCAGATTTCGGTGTTGGTTAAACCTTGAATGATTGGGATGAAGAACAAAAGGTAGAGGTTGATTTTGTAGAAGAACAAGCATAAGAAGAAGATGATCAAAAATCTATTTGCTTTGAATGTAGTGTGCATGGTGGCACTATATTTACAAAAAAATTGATTCATCTCATCTTGTAAAATCAGAGGAGGAGGAATCTAATCCAAATGAAGATAAGCACATAGAGGATTAGACCCGGGGATGTGTTCTACAGATTTTGATCACGAAGAGACTGATTTCTTATCACACTTGGAATATTTCATTGGTAAGGATGAACCCATTGAACTTGCTACTTTTACAGGTTCCATCATCTATCTTACACTACAAGGAGCCTCTTGCTACTGGAAAAACTCTCAAGAACCTACCATGGAAGAGAGCATCTAAGAAGAACCTCCCCAAATCGGTCTTCATGAAGGAAAAATGGATGAGTTTGATCTTGAAAACTTCATGTTGGGTGATGAGGAGGAAGAATAAGATGATGATATCATTGAAAAATCATAAGTCATCATAAAAAAGGTAGAGTTTGAAGAAGAGTTGCTTGTAGAAGCAAAGAAGAGTCCAAATCAGCCATCTTTAGGAGGAAATTCTACACGATGCCCACATTCATGCGAATGAGATTCAAAGAAGTGGGAAAACCACAAGGATCGTCCCATTAATTCTAAAACCCCTTATCTAATCAAATATCTAGCTAACTTGGAGCCAAAATTAAAGTTGTAACCAAACATGTTCATTTCGAGCATCAGGAAGAGATTTAAATTCCCAAGTATTAGCTACAATTCCTCTCAAATCCAAATACGAGCAACTAAAAGAGGTATTTTTTCTCTTTCTAGATGATACCTTGATGGATAGGGTGAAAAACCATCTTTAAATCATTTTTCACTCTTATTAAAGGTCATGTTCATTGTCAAATTAATTACATGGTTGCATATTGTAATAAAGGGAAGCTATTTCTCCCTGTCTGTAGGTTTCGTTTAGCTTCTCATTTCTCTGGTTAGAGTAGAGTAAGTTAGGTTTTCTTTCAACAAAATAAGTGGTTCTACATACTTTGCATATTCCACTTGGAACATGTATGATTTTCCTTGTTTGTATATAGTTTTATGGTCTTGTTGTTTTTGGGCGGTTCGATTCGGTTTAGAGTAGTGTTCTTGGCCAAATCGGATAGTTGGGAAACTACAAAGCTTCATTCAGAGCCCATAGATCAATTTCATGTTGTTTCAATTCATGTAGAGTTCATAACGGTTCAAGGGTAAGATAATTTCAATATTTTGATCATTTTTAAAAAATTTTGGGCTTGACTCCATACCCAATGGATGCATAAGGTTGTTGGTCAAATTTAGTAGGAAAATTTCCCCTAGAGGTTGCAAAACTATTATCCCAAATTTACCCCGAGTTAATTTGGGTAACACATTTAAAATGGACTAAGCCATTTTTATAGGCTGAGTCATTCAAACAGTAGTCAAATTACACTACCCAAAAGTATTTGTCATTGGTATTTGAAAACCTGCGCATGAGACTTAGCCAATTCATTGGTGGGTTTATTTCAAATCCCGACAGACGTTCCTATGCCCATAAAATTCAACGCAACATCAAGTAAATACATGTGACGATATTTTGACTCTCCTCGAGGATTTTGGCTTGAAAGGGTATCAAGCTCCCGGAGTAAAAAAATTTCATAATTCATTGGAGTGCAGTGTCACAACGGGGCTAAGTTAAATTCAGCGAGGTAAAAATGGTTATGGCATTAATTCAAAAGAAAAAAATTTATAAGTCCCTCAAAGTAGAAATCTATGATGTGATGCCATTAAACTCTATCAAATGCGAAGCCCAAAACTACGTGGAGCCTTTTTACTAGCTCACCTTTTGTAGTCTAACATTACAAAGAAAAAATAAAGTCTAACACATTTGAAACTACAAAGAAATGCGGTTGTTTCTTATTGGCTCATGCTTCGAAGTGTCAATCACAAGAAAAACAAATTCTAACACTATGAAGTGCATGGAGATTTTCTATTGGCTCGCACTTCATAGTTATCACCGAGAACTAAGAAAATATTGACAACCCAAAAGGCGTGGATATTTTCTATTGGCTAGTGCTTCGCAGTGGTCAAAGGACATAGAAGAAATTTCGACATCACGAGATGCGTGGAGTGATCTCATTGGTTGGATACTTCTCGGGTGTAAGAAGGGAAAATAAAAAGGACTGACATTGTGAAGTGTGTCGAGCCTTCTCATTGGCTCACACTTCGCAATGGTTAGTCAAGAGGCTTTGAAAATTTTAATTGTGAAGGTACATGCAAATATTTTATTATCTCACATTTCTAAAGGAGTCGACAAGAGAAAAGGATTGTTTGACATTTGCATGAAACGTCACGGGTCTTATTGCCTCGCATTTCATAAAGGCCACAAATGAAGACAAAGGATAAGGAAATGAAGGAAATATAAAGGGAAGTAAAGTCCAAGCACTGTGACCCAATTATAGGTGGACATATGGAAAAAGACAAAATTATGCACACGTTGGAAGAGTCCAATCCCAAGCTAATCGGAGGCTATCACGTGTTGAATTCTTGTACACCCCGACATGTAAAATTTCAAATGGCCATATCTTTTGATCCAGAGCTCCAAATTTGACAAAATTTATATCATTGGAAAGTTATCCTAAATCCATTATATTTGATATAATCAGATTTGGATTTCGGAAGAATTTAATGGTTTGAAATGGAAAACACAAATTTGGAGGTAGAAAACAATAATCTTGAGCACGCAAACGATCAAATCAGATAGCTCAACCACTAGAATTGATGAAGTATGGCTTCCTTTCCTTCTATAAAATGGAATTGACATAGTAATGGCCTTACAGAGTACCCATGTGCTTTGCGAGAAGACCTTAATGCGGACTATTAGTGGTTGAAAGTTTGAAAATTTGTGCCTCTCTATTTTCCCAACTCTCTTTCTTCTCTTCTGCTATATATGTAAAAACATTTCATTTCTAGGATGGCTCTTTGTTGTAGTGACGCTATACCCAAATGGTGGCCAACTTCCCATGAGTTTCAAACCCCAATTTGGTATTTTCAATGTAATTATTGCCTTTTGTCTTCACTTTGAAATAGAATTATTCATATTATAAACAAAATAAAGTCTATTTTGTGGAAAATTTATCTACCCTAGCTAGTTTTATCTTGCACCTTACCTTTCATCTCATTTATGGCTTGTTGTGCATATTTCCTTTCTTGTAGTTTCCATTTTTGTTGTGATCTAAATTGATGCAAGAGCATCCTATAAATAAGTCATAAGAACAGTCTTTTTCTAGTAAAAGTGTGTTGGTAGTGTCTTATAGGTCATTAGGTGTGGTTTGGTTGTCAGCTAGTGTCTAAACCTTGCAAGTTTCAAATGTGAAATTTCCTCCAAAATGCTAAATTCAAAATTCTGAGGTCAACTTTAGTGTGTTGTAGGGAATTTGAGTGTGCACTTTAAGCTTATAAGATTTGTAATGGTATAATGGAGTCATATGTGGCAATTAGGCCTCTCTAAGGGTCAAAAGTCATAACAGAGTTATTCCATGCAAGTGTAAGAGGCATTCTAGATAAGGATAACTTTTAAAAAGGAGTTCACATGATGCATTATGTTTTCATTTCCCTTCCTAAGTCATAAATATTAGGCTAATGCAGGTGGAGAGAGTATTAAACAATGTCATGTAATTTTGAAAGCATTCCCATTCGAATGGAAATCAAGAAAATCTTCAAGGAAGGAAAATAATAGTGTTTGGTGTATGTATTTGTTTTTTTGACCATGTGGAACATCTTATGTTTGTTGAATGATAATACAAAATGTATGCATGTTTATTATAGGGATAAAATCTAACTTGTGAAGATCCTTGTAGCGGGGTTTGTGTGAAATACCTTTGTGTGTATGGAATTGTGCATGATAGAACAGTTTGTGGAACTTGATTAGTGTTAATAAATATATATAGATCTCAGACATTATAAGAAGGATCAAAACAAAAAAATGTTTCAATAAATCTTGTGAGAATCATTCTTCACGTGGTGATTTTTTCTTGAGTGACACTTGCACTTAGTGGAGGTATTCTTCAACTTGATTAAGAACACTTGTGGGAGTATATTGTGAGTTGAGAAAGCTTTTGTTTGTGAGAGAGGATGTTGCATAGATGTTATAAACTCTCAAAATGGGTGAATGCCAATATGTTGTGTTTCCACTATGCTAATTGATAACCTATACCTACCTATCTTAGTAGTTTAGATGCAAGTATGCTTCATTGTTGTGAATGAGATAGCATTACTTGAAGCATGTGCATGTGGGATCATGGATAGGGTATACTGATCCGAGTGGGAGGTTGAATCAAGTCATGCATGTAGGGTATTTTAGTACATGTATCTTTAAACCTAACATTATAACTCTTATTTAAATTATTCTGACCATCCACATGTACCATGAAAGAAAGCTAGCAAGGTTTCAAGTTTTTGGATTTCTCCACCTTCACCGTAAGGAAATAATCTTCCGAGCATTGTGAAAAACCTCCATATCAACTTTAAAGTTTTGAATCAAGTGGTAGTAGAATATATAATAAAATTAATCTTCTACATCCCCTCTATTGCACAATTAGGGTTTCTTAGAGGAAGAGTGCTTAAAAATATTTAAACGAGGAGTCTAGCCTTGAAAATCGGTAGAAATAATCTTGGATAAACTTTAGAGGTGTTAGAAGAAGATTTTATTACTTTCATTGGTCTAACCAACAGATATCCTTACCAGACTTGTTAAGACCATGTGCACAGTTTAAGGAAGGCTTATTTTGAGGGGAGCTTAACAAAGGAAGTACATCTTAGACTTTGAGTTCAAGATTGAAATTTTAGAGGGAGATCAAGAGCCTTAGTGGGTACTTAAAAATCCCATTATTTTGCATTTAAACTTCCAAAATACAAATATAATCATGATAGTGTGTCTAGGAAAACCTAGTTGAGGTTAAGAGCTCAAATGCAAAAAGATAGCCACAGGGTTACACAAAGATTTAAACCATAAATCTTTGTAAACATATTAAAGGGGTTGAGAGACCATTAGTGAAGGTGATAAACCTTGGTGGGTAGTCCTAGAAGTTGGTTGGCATGAATGAAGCAAATAACCTTGTTCTAAGAGCCTTTAAGGGACAGTTTTTCCTAACAAGATAAGATCTTGTATCTTAATGGTTTGAATGCATTTACTTGTTACTTATAATAGTGGATAAAGTGTATGATAGGTTCAAGGAGCTAGAGATCCTTGGAAGAAGCCAAGAGGCATAAAAATGCTAAAGTATGCCTCGAGGTGGGAAGAGTTATAAATGACTAGTTAACAAGGTCAAGGAAGAGTGAAGTCTTGGACTACTTCAAGATCATTTTTGAGTGGTTCTAATAGTGTCTTAAAGTGCAGGGATAGGGAGAATGGCTAGTGAGGAATAATTAGCTACGTTTCTTAAAAGGGTCAAGAGTTGTCAAGGAGAGTTTAGAGAAAATTAAGGAAAGTTGGTGAAGAAAGACTTTTCTTAAGTTGTGAATTTATTTTTTGATTTTACATTGGAATGCTTTGAGTATAGGTAGGGGTAAGGCTTGTTGAAGGATATTCATGGTACATTTTATCCAATATCGCAAATATACCATTTTAGCATGAACAATGACCCTCCAATGCAAATAATGAATGGAATTATTTCTAATGACTTATATGCTTGATAATTTATTTTTTTCGCATCATTTGGTATCAAGCATGGTTTTTTTATGATTTGGTATTGATATTAGATGAATAGTTTTTACTATTTAGACAATGTTTTGTGAGTGTGTAGTGAAGAGTGATGATGAAGATGAGTGAAGAAAACTCCTTGGAACCATTTTTTTATCATGGGTGCGGGATGCCACAAAGGATGAAGGACTTGGTAGCTGAGAAAGAAAAGATCAACTCAAGACAAGTAAATGAGAAGATGAGAGAGATGATATGTTTGATGGAAGCAAGGACTACAATACCTTGGAGATCAAATGAGGATGAAAGAGAATCAACAGCAAGTATGGCTAAGAGATTTCGGAACTATTGAACAACAAAAGAGAATAAGAAGAGGAAGAAAGGTAGAGAAAAGAGGAAAAGAAGTAGTTGGAAAAAGAAAGAGATTTGAAGATGTAGGAAGAGATCCAAGAGTTGAAGAGAGATGTAGAGAGTTTGGGAGAGTTAAAATGAAAGCTACAAGAAAGGAGAGATATGGAACCATACTTGTGTTTGAGATGAAGAAATGAGTTAAATGGCCATTAGAGCTGATTATGAGGAAGGGGAAGAGAGAGTAGCTGAGAAGAGAGATAAGACAAGAAGAAAGGAAGGTAAAGCAAGAAGAGAAAAGACTGAGAAGAAAAAAAAAAAAAAAAGTGGAGAAGGAGATATTGTATGAGGAAGAGAGTGATGAAGTGAGGCGGAAGGGTGATGAAGAGGAAGAGCTCATGGATGGAGCTTCTCAAGAGGCTAGAGAGCCTCCAAGTTTTGAATCTAACTATGTCTTGGAATGTGTGAATGTAGGTACTCTAAGAGAATAAAAATAGGCAAGACATTATTCCTTAAATGAAGAACACGAGAACAAGAGTGAAGAAAAGATAGAAGAGGAAGTTTGTGGGCCATCTCAAGCTCACTATGAATATGATAAATGTGACAATGCAGAACTTGGTTTTATGAAGAGATCATGGAGAGATCTCACAATCATGTGGAGCTAGATTAGTGGAGAATATGAGTTCAAAGTCAAGATGAATGAAGAAGATCATAACAATGAAAGTGTAGACCAAGAAATGGAGATGAAACGGGAAAAAGAGTATGGTGTGGATGAACTAGAGCTAGTGAATGATGAAGAAGAAGACAAAGGATCATATGTAAGAAAGGAAGAGGAGCAACAACATATTCGATCAATATCATGGTGATGATGGAATAAAATGAAGGAGAAGAAACATATGGAGTAGCATACTTCATTTGTGAAGACCAAGTGCAAGATGAAAACCAAACAAGACACATGAATGGAGGCAAGGATGTTGATGAGTCACCTGAAGATGAAGACTACATCAAAATGGAGATTAAGAAGAGGAGAAACTGGAAAAATAAGAAGAAGAATAAGCTATAAGGATTTATCTTTTCCTACCCCTCGAGTCATGATGTAGGAGCATCCTATAAATAAGTCATAAGGATAATATTTTTCTAGTCAAAATGTATTGGCGGTGTGTTATAGGTAAGTAGGTGTAGTTTGGTTGTATCGAGTTGGAGTCTAGACCTTGCAAATTTTAAATGTGGCATTTCCCTCCAAAATGCTAAATTCAAAATTATGAGGTCAACTTTAGTGTGTTTTAGGGATTTTGAGAGTGCACTTGGAGTTTATAAGATTTGTAATGGTATAATGGGGGCATATGTGGCAATTAGGCCTATCTAAGGGTCATAATTCATAGAAGAGTTATTCCATGCGGGTGTAATAGGCATTCTATATAAGGATAACTTTCAAAAGGATTTCACATGATGCATTATGTTGTAACTTCCCTGCCTAAATCCGGAATCTTGGGCTAATGTCGGTGGAGAAAGTATTAAACAATGTCATGTAATCATGTTGAAATCATTCCCATTCAAATGGAAATCAAGAAAATCTTCGAGGAAGGAAAATAATAGGGTTTAGTGTATGTATTTGTACTATGTGACTGTGTGGAACATCTTGTGTTTGTTGAATGAAAAAAATAAACTTATGCATGTTTATTAGAAGGCTAAAATCTAACTTGTGAATATCCTTGTAGTAGGGTTTGTGTGTATGGAATTGTGCATGCTAGAAACAGTCTATGGAACTTGATTAGTATTAAGAAATATATATAAACATCTCAAACATTGGATGAAGGATCAAAACAAAATTCTTTTGTTTCAATAGCTCTTGTGAGAACCATTCTTCATGTGGTGACTTTTTCTTTAGTGACACTTGTACTTAGTGGAGGTATTCTTGAACTTGATTAAGAACATTTGTGGGAGTATATTGTGATTTGAGAAAGATTCTGTTTGTGAGAGAGTATATTGCACAAATGTTAGAAACTCTAAAAAATGGGTAAATGAAAATATGATGTATTTCCACTATGTTAATTGATAACCTATACCTACCTTGTCTTAGTAGTTTAGATGTAAGTTTGATTCATTGACTATGAATGAGATAGCATTACTTGAAGCATGTGCATGTGGGATGATGGATATGGTATAAAATCTAGTGGGAGGTTGAATCAAATCATGCATGCATGGTATTTAAGTACATGTATATTTAATCCTAACATTATAACTCTTATTTCAACTATTACGGTCATCCACAAGTACCACGAAGGAAAGCTAGCAAGGCCTCAAGTTTTCTCGGTTTCTTCATCTTCACTTGTAAGGAAATAATCTTTCGAGCATTGCAATAGACCTCCATAGAAACTTTGAAGATTTGAGTTGAGTGGCAGTAGAAGATATAATAAAAGGAAGCTTCTCGGCCCCTTCATTTGCATAGTTAGGGTTTCTTAGAGGAAGAGTGTTAAAAATATTTAAATGAGGAGTCTAGCCCGAAAATGAGTAGAAACAATCTTAGATAAACTCTAGAGGTGTTAGAAGAAGAATTTTTACTTTCATTGGTGTAACCAAAGCAGATATCCTTACCACTATTGCTAAGGCTATGTGCACGAGTTTAAGGAAGGCTTATTGTGATGGGAGCTTAACAAAGGAAGTATATCTTAGACTTTGAGTTCAAGATTGAAATTTTAGAGGGAGTTCAAGAGCCTTAGTGGGTACTTAAAAATCCCATTCTTTCACATTGAAACCTTCACAAGAAAAATATAAGCATGACAATGTGTCTAGGAAAACCTAGTCGAGGGTTAAGAGCTCAAATGCAAAAAGAGAGGCCACAAGGGGTTGCACAAGGAGTTAAGCCATAAATCTTTGCAAACATATTAAAGGGCTTGAGAGACCACTAGTGAAGGGGATAATAATCCTAGAAGTTGGTTGGCTTGAATGAAGAAAACCTTGTTTTAAGAGCCTTTAGGCGATTTTGCCTAACAAGATAAGAGTTTATATCTTAATGGTTTGAATGCATTTACTTGTTACTTATAATAGTGGATTAAGTGTATGATAGGGTAAACCTGAGCTATAGAGCCTTGGAGGAATCCAGGAGGCTTAAAAACACTAAAGTATGCCTAGAGGTGGGAAGAGTTATAAATGACTAGTTAACAAGGCCAAGGAAGAGTGAAGTCTTGGGCTTCAAGCTCATTTTTGAGTGGTTCTAACATTTTTAAAGTGCAAGGATAGGGGAGAATGGCTAGTGAGGAAGAATTAACTAGGTTTCTTAAAAGGGTCAAGAGTTGTCAAGGAGAGTTTAGAGAAAATTAAGGGAAGTTGGTGAAGGAAAACTTTTCTTAAGATGTGAATTAATTGTTTACCGATTTTACATTGGAATGCTTTGAGTATAGGCGGGGTAAGGCTCGTTGAAGGATTTTCATACTACATTTGATCCAATATTGCAAATATATACCATTTTAGCTTGAAGAATGGTCCTCCATGTAGAGAATGAATGAAGGAGTTGTATTTAATCACCTATATGCTTGATAATTTATTTTTCTTTGCATCATAAATGTGTGGGTGAGTGAGTTTGCATCACGGGGTTCACTTACTAAAAGTATGGTAGCACATTCGTTCGAAGGGTATTAAAAATACCCTTAATTCTATATTTTACCTTTAATTATTCAATTTATAATACCCCCTCCTATTATATTATTAGAATGAAAATACCCCTATTTTTCCCATATACCTTACTTACCCATTTTTCCATAACAATTTTATTTACCCTTTTAATTTCTACCCTAATATATTAAATAAAAAATATATCATATTTCTCACTCAAATTTTTTATATGTATTTTCTCTCGAAAGATAGTTTGAAGCCATTCAAGACCTATTGTTAATTACCTTATAAATGTTAAGCTTTAATCATTTATCAATAGTTCTTCAAATAATTAAGACGGTGAAATAATATCACTTATGATGAAAATAATACTTAGTCATAGTTTTCTACCATCTTATTATTTCTTGGTTAAGAATATCTTAATTGAGATTTATTTATTCAAAAAGAGATTATAATTTAACTTTATGACCACACTCCTTAAATTGCAATTTTAAGGTATTTAGTTTTAAAAACTAGGGTTCAAATGTTTTAGTTTTATATTAAAATTAAACCTTCCTTTCCTTTGGCCCACCTCTCTAACCTACCCCCAATACTTGATTAAAAATATTAATAAATTAAACCCTTTCACCCCCTCTTGTCTACCAGTATATTGACTTTACTTTTATTAATTTTAATTACCTCAATATGAACTCACGTGTTAGGATATTGCCTAGCTAATGAACCCCCTGTGGTCTGCGCGTGGTTCTTGAATTGTGTCATGTTTTTCTGCCCTTTCTTCCATGTTTTCTCTCTTTCCTTCCCCTTGTGGAGAGCTCAACCCCTTTTATGGTGCTATCACCGCCCTTTTAGCTTAGGATTTCCCTTTCATGCATTTCCTTCTAACCCTGGTCCCTTGGCTTGTTAGTTTAGGATTAGATAGCTTCATTTCCAGCATTAGGAGTAGTTTTAGCAGTGGAATAGGTAGAGGAACCAACCTTCTCCGGAGGTCTGTCTCACAGTGCAAGGTCCCACAACTTGGAGACAATCCCATGTTGCCTCAAAATCCTAGGTTGTCTATGACTCGGGCAGGGTGCAATTTTGAGCTCCAACTTATGTCATTTACTATTGGGAGGAATAATAATGGTGGTCATGATATAGACCATTAATATTAAGGGAACCAATTATTTCTATATCTCCTTTAATGTAGATGCGATCTACAAATTTGACATTTTCTTGAGTAAGTGATCCCTTGGGCCTCCTTATGGCTACACCGTAAATGTGAGTACTTAAAACAACATTAAGTTGAATAGTTTATATATTTTTCTAAACCCTTTTATTCTTCTATGTCTATGGTGGTTTAAGTACATAGATAAAAATCTCATCTAGAAAGAAGGTGGACAGGCGGACAAATGCACGAGTTTGACCGAGGAATGAGATAATTATTAGAGTGATGATAGGTGGCATGTTTAAACAAATTTGTGTTTTACCATAAAGTTTGAAAGAAATTAGTCTAGATGTATTCTCTTGAAAATTATGTGTTTACATGTTTTGGCTTTGTATGTTGGGTCCCTCATGAATCCACTTGTGTTGCTCATATGGACAAATGACATCTCTCATTCATCTACCTTTCCAACTACAAGTCTATTATCACATGAGTAACAACTCACTTTGGATACTTTGCTTCAACTATTAATTTGTCAAGAGCAGCTCCGACCCTTGAAATTGATTGTTAGAGGCATGCTTAGAATAGGGAATTGGTATCTCACCATTCCAATCAAAGGAGCACTTACTTCCGCTCCAAGTGTAAACAAATCACCTTCGCTCTTGCTAGTGCCAAATGGTTTCGGCATGGGATGCCTAGTCACCTTGACATGTACTTATCTCTATAGTATCCTGCGGCACGGATATGCATACATTCCCCACAACATTTTTCCCACCCCTAGATTTCTTATCCAAACACTTAATACACATAGACGTCTTCCCCGTAGGTGTTAAATCTAACAGACCAATCTTTATTAAAAAAATCTGAAGTCACAATAATTTTTCAACATTACCCTTCAAAAACTACAAAACTATATTACATATACATTATTAATAAAATATATTTTAAAAATTGTCTATTTATGTAACCGCTTGAATATATATGAGTAAATGAATATAATATGTACATAAATTTATATAAAAATAGGCTCATATTTTAAATATACAAGTTATAGGTGACAATTATGTAAAAATTGAAGTTCTTTTTTGTTGAAGACCTAGAATTAACCCATAATTCCAATTCCCTTGAACTTAGATGATAGGTCTGGGAATAGAACTTTGGTGGATAGCTGGGCAACACCTTTTACACCATCATCTACACAAGACCATAACCCATTCGATAAAAAAAATTGAAATATTTACAGCTAAAATAATGAAAACCATGTAAATGACCGTGAAATTTAACCCAAACTCGACTCCCAACTGTGGTTAGCTGTTACAACAAAACTGTGATATATTATTTTGAGAGGAGTTTATTATATTCTTTCAGTAACGAAATTTGCCACAATAATGAATCTGAGATGTAATGAATCAATAATTTGGAAAACATCAAAAGAGTGGGGAAAGCAATTGAGACAATTTCAGACTCGTTCTTTATTCAATGGTAGGTTCAAGTAGCTTCCGTACGTCAAGTTCAACAAATTCACACTGCAAATGAAAACAGTCTATTCACACCAAACGCCACAGTAGAATTGAAAGAACGACCAGTCGGTACTGGTAGGCAAATCTTATTGGGATCGCGATGACGATATATCTTCTAGAAAGTATTGCACTAGGTAACGCTGTAAAATAAACCATAAACAACAATGGATTTATGCGTGGCCACTGGCGATAACGATATTACTTCTAGAAACTCACAAAAATCAAGAAACACAGCGTTTTGCGTTGGGTTTGCTGTTTTAACTTTTATCCCTATTTTGTGGTTCAGGTCTTATGAGCTGTCAAATCTAATAACTTTACTTTAGAATATCTTAGAGGTCTTTTCGACTGTTTGACAGCTTTTCGAATTTGTCGTCGACTAAGTCTCACTTTCGACAATTTTTTCCAGAGTTCTTCGCCATCAACGTGTTAAAATCTATGAGTGGAGTCAGGTCATAATCACGTACTAATAGTAGTATAGAAAACCCCGTCTCTCGCTCTACTGCTTATAAAAACCTCCTTCCTCGCCTCTATTTATAATCTCACACAGAAGTTACATCTTACGTTCATAATCTCCGACATTTAAGCTATTGTTGACAGTGAGAAAGGCGCAATCTTGAATTTTAAGAACATCAGTGTAGAAGGTTTTTTTGTGTCCTCTCTCCCCCGTTTTTTTTTTTTTTTCTTTTGGCTAGAGAAGATGGATGCCTTCCATTTGAACAGCAGTAGTACAGTCGCAAAACTCCAACAAGTCATGCAGTACCAATATTCCCCTGCTACTCTTTTCATTACACTGCTAGCAGCCATAGTTGTTGCAGTCATTTTCCTCGTCCGTCGCCCAAAGTTATATCAATCCTCCCACAAACTTCCCCTGGGAATTTAGGACTCCCTTTAATTGGGGAGACATTCCAATTCCTGGCGGCACTTCGTTCGGACAAACCCCAGGCGATTTTTTGAGGAGAGGGTTTCAAAGTTCGGTGATATCTTCATGACTTCACTCACAGGCCATCCCACCATAGTAGTCTGCGGCGCCAAGGAAACCGCTTACTTCTATCCAACGAGAATAAGCTGGTGGTCGTATCGTGGCCCAAATCTTTCCTGAAACTCATGGGGCAGGACTCTATTTTAGCCAAAACGGGAGAAGACCATAGGATCCTCCGCGCCGCTCTAGACTCTCTGGTAGCCCCTGCAGCAATACAGGGCTACATATCTAAAATAAGTTCAGAGATAGAAGAGCATATAAATGAAAAGTGGAAGGGAAAAGATGAAGTGACTGTGCTTCCCTTGGTGAGAGAAGTTGTGTTCTCGCTTGCAACCACCCTGTTTTTCGATATTAAAGAGGAGCACGAAAAGAGAGAACTTTACGAGCTTTTGGAAACCATTATGGTGGGAAGTTTGTCGATTCCACTGAATCTCCCGGGGACTCAATTCAACAGAGCGGCAAAGGCACGGGCGAAGCTGGATAAAATACTTGTTTCGTTAGTAGAGAAGAAAAGAAGCGATTTGAAGACAAGGGAAGGGGCGTCTGAAAAGAAGGATTTCATCACGGCATTGCTGAGGTTGAGAGACGAAAGAGGGAAGGGTCTTACGGAGAAGGAGATTGTGGATAACCTTGCTGGATTAATTCATGCATCATATGACACCACCATTTCGCCACTGGTTCTCATGTTCAAGCTCTTGTCCTCCAATCCACAATGCTACGAAAAGATGGCTCAAGGTATCTATTACCTCCATTTTATTTCCTTTTTCAATATTCTTGTGTTTTTGTAAAATTTTAACTTCCTCTTTATACATGGTATGTTGACAATTTGACTTTTTGATATGTGGAATATATATATGACAGAGCAAATGGAGATATTTTCTAATAAAAAGGAAGGAGATGACATGACTTTGCAAGATGTGAGAAATATGAAATATACATGGCAAGTTGTCCAGGAAACCCTACGAATGTTTCCTCCATCATTTGGGACATTTCGCAAGGCCGTCACTGACATTGATTACGAGGTTATACCATTCCAAAAGGATGTAAAGTAAGATATATAAACCTTATACAATCATTTAAATTGATTTTTACATGTTTTATTTTTACGTGATTAAATAAATTTGAATTGTTTGTATTGTAATTTGACAGCTTTTATGGGCAGCTTATACCACACATCATAGAGAAGATTGTTTCAATGAGCCAGAAAAATTCAATCCTTTGAGATTTAATAAACCGTTAGCTGCTTACACATTTGTACCATTCGGGGAGGTGTGCGTAAATGTCCAGGATGGGAATTTTCAAGACCGAGATATTATTGTTTATGCATCATTTTGTTAAAGCTTTCAAAGGGTACAAGACAATTGATCCAGATGAGAAAATATCAGCAGATCCAAATTCTCCACTACCTATCAATGGATGTTCCATCAAACTTTTCCTAGATAATAAGTGCGTCAAAGATATTAAAAATATGGGAAATATAAAGAGAAAAATATTTCGCACTATGTATATGTACAATGTTATTTGAAATAAATTTGGTTTTAATACAACTTCACAATTATTGAAATTTCTACAAGTGACTTTATATATTGAACATACTTACATAAATATAAGGTTGCAAAAATAAAGTATACAAAGTTTCTAGTTGGAAATAATTTACCAAAACTTAACATGGTTTCAATTTATTTTCTATAAAAAAATTATATAATTTTATAACATAATTTATAACACATGTTTTCAATATTATTTTATTTAAATAAATTAGTAAAATAAAAAAAGATTGAACAATTTTTCACAATGTAAATTCAAACAACTTTGGGTTTGTTATAGTTTTAAAATGGTTTTAACTTTTGTCTCACAAATATATTTCAAACCCAACTTTATGGGTACATGAGGTTATGAAACAAAACATGGGGTGTGATTGAAATCTTAAATTTGCATATGCTTGCTTTTTATATTTATATGATTAAAAATAATATAATTGCGCAATAGTGATGATAAAGTATCTTAGTATTATTATAAGCAAGCAACTATAATATGAAACGATTGGATTATTTTATTTAGTAAAAACAAAAAGAAAAGTATTATTGTGGACAATGTCACTTTCTTTATCTTCAAGTTTATTTACAAGATAATAAATATCACTTACATTAATTATATTAATATTTAAATAAATTTATATATATTTACGCCGAAGGCGTTCCCCCTATGGTAAAGGACCTCCGGACGTTTCTACAATGATGTTAAATTTGACGGTCGCTTGGACGTTTTTACTTTTTAAAGCAGTTTTTAGGTTGTTTTTGTTGTTTTTGGTAGTTCAGGCTTTTGGTATTTAGGGTTTTTTGGTTGTGGGTTTTTAACGAGTGAAGGAAGTCTGTCTTCTGGCGAGGTGCAGACTGCCGTGAAATTGGCGCTTCCCATATATCCTCTGATTTCACCTGCGTTTCTTCTCCCAAATCCTTTGGTTTAAAGCGAATCGAGACGACATGCACTGTAGATTCCACGCCACAGCAAATGTAGGGCCTTTGAAGTTCATTTCCCATTTCTTGGACCCATCCGTCTTCACCAAATGCAACTCCGTTGTCCGAGAGTCCACTATTCGGATTGAAGGTGATGAGAGACCCATCTGAGAAAACACTAAGAAGGAGCCGTTTATCTGTGCAATTTAAGCTTGAGAATCGGGGATTCCACGACTCCAAGAATAGGAAAAGCAGCAGTGATAGTGTCCTCGGCACTTTTCCCTTAACTGTGGAACCCTGACCATGAAATCAAAGGTGAGAGTTGACCAAAGAAGGTAAGGTAGCTTGCCGTGAAATTGGCATTTCTTGTGTTGAAAAGGAGGGCGAGTTGTTAAAAATCTAAGAGTGGCCATCCACGGCAAAAGTGAAGAGGAGTTTTAGGTATCCTCGAAGGATTTTTCTTCTATTGTTTGGGGTTTTCAATTTGATGAATATCTCCATCACTCCTACTCGAGCTAATTGGTGAAATTTGCCATAACATATTTTGTTTTCTTGATCACCAACATCTCAGCTGCTTTGCTCAACAAGGTCATTTTTGTTTATATATATTTAGTTGCCCATTTGTAATTTTAACAAGAAATTTGTCACCAACTATCCATTCAGAAATCCTTTTTTACATTAAAATGCTTATACAAGCAGAGCATTTTTCCAACATATTTTCCTTTTTCTTGGGTAATACTTCAAGATCTGATGGAGAAGTTCGATCCAGGGCTTAAAATGCAATTTATGAACATGGGATTTGTTTGTTGTATAGTGTTATATGAGCAGGGAAATATCCAAATGACTTCAGTTCTCGAAGTCTAGAAATCTTGGAAGATCTTCAAAGGTTCAGGAATTTAGGCAAGTCTTTCATTTATATATGGAACTTTTGTTTTTTCTTGGTAGATCTTGGGTGAGATTATGGGAGACCCTTAACAACTGTGGGGTGAGCTTTGTACAACATTCTTCTAACTTAGGTAAACACGGTTCATGGTTGAATGTAGCTCATAATTGCAATGCCACATCCATGCCACTTAATTCTTGAATTCTCAATGTTAAGTTTGGTGAAAATCTAAATAAATTTTCAAATTCCCTAAAATCGCATATATCTATCCTTCATTTTCAACTTGTGAATGTTTTGGAAAAGAATTGATAAAATTAGTTAATTCGTGAATTGTATACTAAAGTTTTCCTTAGCCATGGGTTTTGCATTAGTATATTCAGAAAGCCCTATTACAAAATTTGGAGCTGCACCCTCAATTTTGGATTGATAGGCTTAATAGAAATTCAGATATTTTACTCTTAAATTACATAGGAGATATAAGAGGGTCTCTTATATCCATTGTTATGTGGGAATGCGTTCCCCAAAATCGACGCGTCCTTGATGCCCGGATGTCCTGGGGACAACAGGCTGGGGAAACGTCCTCCACATTTCCCATGCAGTAGTTTTCTGGGGGTGTCTTCGGGACATCCTTGAATATGAGGGGATGTTTTGGAAACGCGTTTTTTTATGTTGTTGGGGATGTCTTGGGCATTTTTTTTTTTAAAGGAATTTTGAAAAGAAAAAAACAAAAAAAATAATATTTTTGTTTCAGATGATAATTTTGGGACATTTCAAGGTGCTTATCTTGAATTTGTCACATAGTTTTGCCATTGAAGGGTTTCACATGACTTGATTACTAACGTACCATTTTTCTGTTTTGACAATCACATTATCGTCTCTTACAATGTTGCTTTTCATTCTTAGATTCATTGCAACTCATTGTATTGTTTTTTTTTTTGGTGTGTGAACAAGGCTACTTTTTGTCTCTTATATAATCATAAGAAAGTTAGAAACCCTAGGAAGCATGAAAATCTGTCAAGTTTTCTTAACCTCCTATGGGGAATTTAGATTATAATCATCCAATTCACAATGAGTCCAAAGAATTTGTATCAAAGGATCAATTATCACTTCTAAGGATTCACATGCCAAACATATATTGAAAATATTAGAGTGGATTGTTGTTTGTTCATAGTAATTTTGATGGTTGTCGCATGTAAATGGTTGACAACTTAATATTTAATATTTATGCAGGGAGTGGACAAGGATGTCTTTTATCTTATCCTTCAGAATTGAAGGAGAATTTTATCAATTTCTCTTGGTTGAAAGTTGTGTGGAAGCTTAAGAGTTAGTCTTAAATATAATTCTTGAAGGGAAGCAATGGAAGAGGAAGTGAAGTTTGTATCAGGTTGTTAATGTTATTTATATCCACTCTTTGAGCATTTGTGACCTCAAAAAATAATGTTCTTCTTAAACTATGAAATATGTATTACTCATCAATGTTATCTGCCTTCTTTGTCCATAAATTATGGATGAAGAGATTAATGCCACACGCAAACTAAAATTTATGTGCAGTCTAAATAAGCCATTGGAAATGATGAATAATCTATTTTGTAGTGTTGCTTCCAACTTCAGCACATTTTCTCTTCTTGATTGCTTGAGGCTTTCTCTCATGGTTTACACCTTTTCCTTGTATTATTTGTCAGTCCTCATCTTCTTAAGGCTTAAAGCTCTTGACCTAATAGTTTGCAGGAATTGGAATATCCTTGGCACACAAGATGAACTCTGCACAATCTTTTTATTAAAAGGTGGGAACAAATCAAGCTAATTTCTTCATCCCTCTTCATCCTAAAACTTGGAAGATGATGTATGAAACTCAAGATCGCTGCGATCGTGTGGGATTGTGAGTAAAACAAGTGTTCTTATCAGTTTTTGAATGCCTAATATGGAGTGTAGCATTGGCTACCTTTTCTATTTAATTAGCTTTGACTGTGCCTTGTTGTGCTATTTTTAGGGGCTTGACAATAACCTGCGAGGGCTATGATTATTATATTGTGTACCAAGGTGAGATTCAACACTGGTTGGGTTCCAAGAAAAACAACAAAGGAAAATTATATAGAAACCTAATCTTGAAACAGATGACAGGAGCATAATTGAAAGCAATGGTATAGAAACATTGGCAGCAGAGAAAGAGAAAGGGCCATGTATAGGTCTTTTTGATAAGATACTTTTCTTTGTTAGGGACATAGAGCGTGCATCCAGGCAAGTTAAGCGTACTCGGATATTATGAATCAAGGAAAGTATACTCTGCAACCTCAGTTGAAAGATGGTATATATATATATATATATATATATATATATTCACTCTTCTGTACAGTTTTGTTTTGTTGTAACAATTCTAGAGTTCTGCTTGTAGCCTCGCTTTGTGTGTTTTTATGTTGGTGGAGGGCATTGTTTTGTATTTAGTCTCGGTTTAACTTCTCTCCTCCTGTTGGAATCCACGAATTTGATGATTCAAGTAATATTTCATGGAAATCACAATTGTATATGTATTTTGAGATATTAGGCTTAGTTTTATTTATTAGATGATTGCTTTCCATATTATTGAAGGGTTATTGTGAGCATATTCATTTGTATAAATAGTCTTGTTACTAATGAGAAAGTTAAATTCGGTAGTTAGTATATTGATAAGATTTGGTATTAGAAAATGAATTTTTGTTTGAAACATTGTATAACTTTAGAAACATCTTTTTATGTATTTTGCACTTGTAAAACAAATTGCGGTGTTTTGGTAAATGTGGTGTCTTTGATTCACATTTACGAGTAAAGTTGTTACATTTAAGTATTGCATCTAATGCCTAATACAACTCTTCTCTCACGTACTTTAACATCGCTTTAACATACCATTGTGTATATAGAGAGGATGTGATTCTTCCACGTATTGCTTGAGGTATATTGGAAGCTTGAACATATAAAGATATTTGGTTCATTAGTTTTCTTGTGACTTAGTAAAAAGACTTGTAACTCATTATAGGGAGCATGTGAGGTGCATTATTTAATGGTTTGATCAGATTAGGAAGAAAATGGATCCCAACTTTGAGATCCCAAATAAGGCACCCTCAACCTTGTTAAATGCATTTACATGGGCTCTTTAGACGGGTTTTAGCACAAATTTAAGGTACCAAACTTTGATCTAGGCCTTATATTTTGGTGAAAGGACTTCCCCCATTGTCTTTAAGTCCTCTGTGATTGTGATTATTGAATAGTTTTCAAGGAAGATTTTACTATTCTACTTTTAACAGTTTTGTTTGTAATTGAATTTTGTGCTCTATGTTCAACGGTATTCTCGTGCTCCATTATTTTATCATTTCCATTTTAGCAATGAAAATATGTACAAAAATAATTTAGTTTGTGATGGTCTTATGTCTAATGCATGGCTATGCATGTCTCCTTTGTCTTTGTATGTATCATTATCTCTTTGAGTTTACTTTTTTTCTATAATTTTGTGAGTAATTCAAGCATCCAAGTCATTTGATGGAGTTGAATTTTTGCTTGCTAAAGGACTTTCTCCCATTGTCTTTAAGTCCTCTATGATTGTGATTATTGAAAAATTTTCAAGGAAGATTTTACTCTTCTACTTTTAACAGCTTTTGTTTGTAATTGAGTTTTGTGCTCTATGTTCAAATCGGTATTCTGGTGCTCCATTATTTTATCATTTCCATTTTAGCAATGAAAATCAAATACAACAATAATTTAGTTTGTGATGGTTTGATGTCTACATAGCATGGCTATGTGTGTCTCCTTTGTCTTCTTATGATGTATCATTTTCAAGGCTAGTTTATTTTTCTATAATTTTGTGAGTTGCATCCAAGTCATTTGATGGAGTCATCGATGGAGCTTCTCGGTTTAGATCAGATGGGTAAGCCATCCAAGAAACTTTCTGCTGATTTTCTTCAAACTTACCTTATATAATCACTTAAGTCTTCAAACAGAGTAAATATTAATGATCTGTATATGTTTGACGTAATGTGTAGGGTTTAATTCACATCTACATGTAATACAAAAGTATGCTAAAAATTACTTACAATCTTCTTGAATCAGTATTCTGAGATTTTTCAGTACCTCATTGTAAATATTTTAGGTTACTTTGATTCTAAAAGGTTGTCTTGTAGAGGATGTCCCTTTGGATCCTCATAAGGATGACTTTTGAACAACTCAATCAGCAGGGTTATCGCTGATTGAAGCTATTGGGATCAGATGGTATTTAGGGCCAAAGTAGTTTTGTTTGCTGCAAGAAGCCCCTGTCATTCGATACAGGGTAGATACCATAATCTGTAAGTTGCCATATCTTTTTCCCCTCTCTCTTGAATTGATTATATCATCAAATTAAAATCAATTTTCAGGATATTTTCCAAATATTTTAAATGCTATTAGATTTATGGATTTCTCATTGAGCTTGTATGCTGAATAATTGAGGATGCCTATTAATTTTTCTTCCAGTATGTGAAATTTATTTTATAAGAGAAAGTAGTTATCATGTTTCTTTGGTCAAGTTCATTGACAATGATGAAGTATGCAGATTTGATTGTGAAGCAAAAGTGGGTAAATTGTAGATTGTTTTTCTTGAGATATCTGATTATATGCATTTTGGGAATATTTTCAATCATGGAAAGCTGCATTCCTCTTCAAATTCCTATATCCCACACACTTGCAAACTCAAGCAATGTACTGTATTACTTGATTCATGAAAATTTCCATCACAATGCATGTGAGAAGTTATCATTGGTCAATGTCGAGTGCATTGAATTTGAAATATTTACCAGATTCGGCTGATATTAAATCCTGGGTTTGTTTCTTTGGTAATTGTTTGTTTCTTTGGTCTATCTCTCATAGGATTCTAGAAAAAGACCTTTGAAGCTTAAATTTGGCAGTTTATATCCATCAATTTAGGTTGCACTTACATTAAACACTTTGAATGCTCTTTTTGGTATAGATAAGCAAATACATGGGTGCCCTTTTAAGTCAATATGTGTGTGTTTACCTTAAGTTTGAAATATCCAGTTGATTAATCAAAATTAAAGAAATACGATAATTACGGGGAAAAACTATATTTATAAAAAGAAAAAGATTTTTTTAGATGAGTAGTGCACTTATTCGGCACTAGATTACATAGATTATGATGTAGACGCACTGAAGGGATTTGCTACTCTAAGATAATAAACGTAGCAAAGAAGGACAAATGGTAACAATGAAGATGTGCAATGGTGGGCACATTCAACAAAAAAACAACAATCCTGGAAAGAAGAAAACTATAAGACTGTACGGTCCTTGAATTCATGCTAAAACTAAAGTAGAAAGTTTGGCATGTGGAATTTTGAAATTGAAAGTTGATTTTAAGTTCACCAAAGATCGAACAACAGTTTGAGAATCTCATCTATATGGCATTACACAAAACACATCTCTTCTAACATGTTGAAAATAAACCTTTAACAAGTTAATAACAACTTGAAAGCGCAAGACAGTTTGGTTGATGCCACTCTTGCTAGCTGGTTCATTCTCAACAAAATTTGCCTCTACAAACATTGTGTAGAGTAGATCAAATAAGAATTTCTAGTGTCATTATGATTCAACACAGTGAGGTGTTTCACGAGTTTCAAGCATACCTTTGTATTGCAGTTTGTTTTCGTATGCATTAGGTAATGAATACAGTCAATTGATTGGGGCCCTAATTTATTGTTTTCATTTGAAAGATCAAAGACATTGAGAATCTTGTTCGTTTATTATTTTCAAATCATCAATATTAGCAATCTGAGCTGAGAAGCCATTAATGTCGAGCTCCTTGAACTGCAATTGCTTCAGAGATTAAATCTAGAAAACGTAAAGCCAACATTTTGGAAAAATAATGAAGTGCAATGTGGGATGATTGACAACAAGAAATGGAAAACATCGAAAAAAGAGCAAAATTCTTTATCACCAACTTATGGTCACTTTCGGCCAGGAAATGATATCAAGCTGGATCTGACAATGTCTATTTGAACTTGTTTTAGCATTTTTTTAATAATATTGTTGCAGATTTTTAGCCGGCTATATTATGGAGGATAAAAATACTTGTGAAATTTGTCATTGTAAAAAAAATTGTCTCACGGTGGAAGATATTTGCAGGGTCTTTAAATTCAACGGTTGTTTGTGTCTTTTCTATTCTTCATTTTACTTTCGCCATTATAGACTTGTCCTTAGCATGCTCCTGCTTATGTTACGACCATGACTATTGCAACTTCTAAATAAAGTATGCAAATAGTTTTAACTTATAATGTCTTTCCATATCTTTTTCTATATTTTTTATTTATTACATGACATATTTAATTTGTTCTTCTACCGTAAACTATGAAAGGTGATTGAAAATTAGTTACAAGGTATGTTATGATAATAAAGCGATCTGTTTCACATTGATGTTTTTTCTCTATATAAAATAAAATTAACTTAAGCATTGTCAAGTTCTTATCTAAACTCATGGAAAATTAGTACTTTGTTGTAATAAGCACTAAAAATATGTACAATAGACTCACCGCAATTTCAAATATAGTAAAATTCATTGGATATCTTTCGGTTTATAAATAGATATTATATGAATCAAACTAATTACGCCGAAGGTGTTCCCCCTATGGTAGAGGACCTCCGGACATTTTTTTGCAGCGATGCTAAATTTGACGTCTTGACAGCCGTTTGGACGTTTTTTCAAAATGATTAAATTTGACGGGCTTTTACCTTGTTTTTTATGATTTGCACCGATCTTTCATCCGATTCATCCACTTCCTGCTACGATTCTTCCTATTTTTCTAACACATGGATTTCACACCCGCATTCGCACTAGTAATAACAATATCTTCCTGTGTCGTCTCCCACCAACATAATATTTGTCTTGGAGGCGGGCACCCGTACGAGTTCTCTGTAAGTTCCCCTTTTAACATAGATCACGTATCTCTGAGGGTTATTCCTAGGAACAACATCAATGGCGTCGGAAATTTTCAAGAAAAATCATATGGACCCATTTTGAGCTCCCAAGAACTATGATTGTCTGTTACGATGTCGCTAAAGTAAATGCAATACATTCATAGTAATATACTAGATTTATGTAATTTAACATATACCAATCTCAATTTCAGAGACATGCCCACTTGCAAAATATTCAAAACTTCGCACTCTGTAATGAGATGTTTGTGGACTCGATCCAAGAACAGAGCTAATCTTTCTTGGTGGATTTGTTGATGAGGGACTTGTGAATGTGAGGGATGACACCTCCACCAGCAATGGTGCCCTTTATCAATGTGTCAAGCTCTTCATCTCCTCGAATGGCAAGTTGTAGATGCCTTGGAGTGATGCGTTTCACCTTGAGATCTTTACTTGCATTTCCTACCAATTCCAGAACTTCTGCAGTCAAATACTCCAATATGGTCTTGAATATCTTCACGCAGCTTCCCTACCCTCCCATTTGCTTTGACACCCGAGATTTCAAGTGCCGGTGGATACGCCCAAAACATACCACAAATAAACTATTACAAAATACCGTTATACTCATGTATGAAAAGTGTGGAAGTTTAGCAGGTGTTCGCCAAGTGTTTGACCAAATGACTGAATGAGACCTCGTCTCATAGAATATCATAATTGCATTTTACACAAGACATGAGCATCCTCACCAAGCATTGACATTGTTTCACCAAATGCAACCAACAAGGTTTGAACCTGATCAGTTCACCTTTTCTGGCATACTCCCAGACTGTGCCAAAATAGTTGATTTGAAACAGGGTATAGATATCCACAAAAGTACAATGGAGAAGGGATTTTTGTCAGATGTTGCAGTTGCGAGTGCCCTGGTAGATATGTATGCAAAATGTGGAAGTATACAAGCACGTGAACTGTTTGACAAAATGCAAGGCTCGACATTCACACTTTCTCTAGAATTCCCTCACTTGTAAATTTGCGCATTTCACCTGCGTTTTCATTCGAGAGATACTCAAATATGATGCACATACCAAAGACTCGAGCAAGAAGAAAGGAGGAAGCAAGACTACTATCACTCAACCCATCGTAAATACTACCCTCTGCTTTGATAGCACCTCCACTACTACTATACTCAACACTTCTTCTATCCAAAGTGGCACTATCGTTCAAGGGGTATCAAATGTAATCATGTTTATTGAAACTAAAATTGCCCACTAAAGGCTACCATTCATGATATAAATACTGCAAATGTATACATGTCTCATTATGTGTACGTATACCTTCATTTATTTGATGTTTTCAAATATGATATGCAACTTTAAATGTACGAATCTGTAACATAATTAAATGTACACATACAACATTTCAATGTAATGTTTCAACTAAAGTCCTACACTACAACTATCAATCACACACATTATCAATTGTATAATAAAAGTTTCTCCAACAAAACACCAACTGAACAACCGATGCACAACTAACAACATCAACTATAAAATTAACTAACTATCGAAAACGGTATCACATGTAATCATGTACGAATTTATAACAAGTTTGAAATGTAGAAACAACCTTCAAATTAAGTGGATCAACTATATTTCTACAATTACAACATCACTCGAACCCCTTATCAACATCAAGTACAAAAGTAATAACTATACCTCTAAATCAAATAACATATACCGTTCGGCGTTCACATCTCATGAAACACATGCGATTGCTAGTTATTATGTATATGATAATAACATGATAAAACTTAATTCCAAATTCGTAAAATTTTATTTTTGTTTTTATATATAAATACCTTACCAACTCTCATTAAATCTTTTCATAGGGCAAGTCGGTATGAAATGCAAAATAACAATCATGACTATTCATGGCACAATGAGCATATACATAATCTATACAACTCTTATTTTCAAAATAAACTTTTCACACAATCAATAAATTTCCAATTCAATATTTTTAATTGCCGCATATCCCGAGGAGAAATAAACCACTACATGACACTTGTTCACAATATGAAAGCGACAACTTACCATAATAATGACCCACTCATATTGAGCCCGGGCCACTTACAACTTAGAATCTTGTTAAATCCTATTAGTGAGAGTTCCTTGAATAAATTTCCCCCACTTCACGTGGATAAAAGTGGTTTTGGTCGGCAAATGAATTTGGTCTTTTCCAGTAATCATCGCACCCAAGTGTTGATTTCGTAAAGGAATGATGTCACGGTTAAGACTTTTTACTGGGAATAAACTCTTTAGAGTGTTACTACCTAACCAAGTAATTAGGTTAGATTTGAAAGGAGGACTCGAGCTTTCATGTTTCAAAGAAATATATAATCTCGGGCATCTGAAGTTTTTAAATTGCTAAGATGTAAGATTATTGTTTCTTAGGGTTGGAAATTACCTGAATTATTAATGAGAGATCCAAATGAGTTAGAGTTAGAAGGTTGAGTGCTTTTCAATTTATTTAAGTTTAATATAATTGTTTTAAATTAATAAATTAGAAATTAAATTTAAAATTTCTAATAAATATTATTTTGATTTTTATTAGTTTATTTTTTTTTAAATTATAATTTTTTAATAATTATTAAATATGGAATTTTTTAACAGACATTAAAAAGATTGTTATCTAATTTCCTTAGGTGTATTTTGAAATTATTTTTAGCTTTATTCTCATTTTTATTGTATAAATTATAAGGGTTCAATATATATTATAATTTAATTGATAAATTTTGTTTAATTTTTGTATAAAAGTTCATTTTGAAGAGGGCCTATTATTTTTCGAAGATGTTTTAATTTCTAAAAGATTTGGGTGTGAAATTCTTTGTATTTTTAGTTCGAAATTTAAGTATAATTCTCATTCAATCAATTAATTAATTTTATATTGGTTGGTTGACTTGGTTCATGCGGTAACATATAAACCTCAATATATCAAGATCCTTATGTCAATAGAGGTGACACCACAATGGATTTGACCTTCTTACTAACATGTAATGATCGATTGGTCATGCGAGATGAGTATATCTATTTGCCCAGCGTTCCTCTCTTCTCCTCCATGACTACATAATCCAAAAAAATCTTGGAATTGCTTCTATGACTCTAAAAATTCTCACTCATTCATAGTCAATCTCTTGACCCTCCCCTCTTTCCTAACCCCAAGCATAAATATATGTACAAAAAGAACATAAGCACATATTTCTTTGACCTTAACAAATTATTACAAATATTTTAAATACATTTATTTGAAACACATTGAGAGATATTAATTTCAAGGTTTTTAGCTTAAAGGTCAAGATATTAATATTTTTCAATTGACTTCTATAATCAAAAAGAAAAATCTTTTATACACTCAAATGAATGTCAAATTTAAAGTTAATTTTTTCTAATTGTCTTCTCAAAGCAAAAAGAAAAATAGTTAAATGACATTCAAATAAACATCAAATATTAGGTGGAAATTGCCATGTGACGATCAAATGAAATGTCAAAAATTAAAATTTCACGATCACACCACCACACCCCACCTCTTACTATCATTATAAAACACTTCTCAACATAATTATTATCTCATATAAATGCCTCTTTATTATCCACCATCTTTAATGTACATTTTAGTGAACCATTATGTCTTCGTATCTTATAAATGATATCCATAGTCTAAATTAACTTATTATTGTGTTCAAAATTCATAACTATTGTGTCTACACCAACATCGCTCATAAAGAGAAAACATAAATATGTGTTTTAATTTACAGTTGTCATAGACAAATTTAATTTTGTAAATACAATCTCTACCTCTTCCATCTCTAAGAGTAAGAGTTTTAGATTATATAATAAAACTAGATATAATCCCTTATAAAGAACATCCATTCTACTGACATGGATTTCCACTTTTCCCCACACCATTTTCATATGGAGAAGGCACTCAAAAATTCTCCATAGTTTCCCCAAAATTTTCCATTTCAATCAAAGAGGTTTTAACCAATCTTTCATCAAAGTAAATATTGTGTGAGATTAATTGGTTGCGTGTTTAATTTGTAATTACGCCGAAAGCATTTCTTTACGAGATCACCCCGGTTGATTCTGATAGACGTCAGAATATAGAGGGACCAGATTGTAGCTAGACGTTTGAATTGAAATCTTAACAGCATGAAGTGATCCACGTCTTCTGATCTGATTAGCGTACTCCCAGCATGTGCATGTATCATGTATACAATGCGTTGACACACGGATCGAGAGGAGTCATTGATTTCTTTGTGTGCGCAGGGGAGGAATCCTGGAAGGGAATGACACGGTTTCTTTGGAGATCAGTCGCGCGCGCACCACGTCATTCTCGAATGTCAGAGCAGGGAGGGCTGAGCCGAACTTGTTTGGCTACTGTGGGAATGATGCGGCAAAAGTTATAGTGCACGAAGGACAGGAGTTCAGAAGCAGACGAAGCAAAATCATTACAGCTAGACATTACGGCCGAATGAAATGCCTCCTAATCCTCAATCTTCTTCTTCCTCTTCTGCATACAACAAACAAAACAGCGTCATGCAACTGATCCCGCTTCAGATACAGATACATATCCAGATCGATCAATTTGCATATGGTAAAATGAGGAAATATTACAGTTACAACTTTATCTCCGTCTACAGGTCTTATTTAGCTCATAATGGTTCTCATTTTAGGACGGCTATTAGCGAGAGCTCCATTTAGCACAGTTCCGCATAACGTTCTGTTTATTTATTTATTTCATTTCTTGTTGCAAGCCTGCATCTATCCAATTACTGCTAAATTTACAACGTTAACTTGGGTTTCAACGTGGTTAACGCCTCTTGAATGTGGATTTCAAATAAATTACTTGTATTATTATGAAAAGGAAAATGACAGGTCTGAAAGGTCGTTTAGGATGTGTCGCTCTCCATATTCCACTTTGCGTTTTAAAGAGGGCTTAACCCGGTTGGTGGGTTTGTTTGACATGGGTCTATTTTTCCCATTCAACTTTTATTTTGTTGTTAAATACATGGAGAAACAAATATTTTTGAAGGTATACATTCAACTGGAATCTTTTCACTTTAAGGAATATGTATATTGAATGCCCTTAAAAAAAATCTAAAATGTGTCATGACCATAAATGTAAAATATCTATATCTATAACATGAAAACCCTAAAATTTCATTGTTAGACTTGTCATATCAAGGAAATATTGAGAAAAAGGCATACAAGGTGGCACTTTTTCTTGTTCTTTATTTTATCTCTTTGTAATTTGTTTTTATCGTTGTTAGTTTTTATCCTCTCGGCCGACTAAGGTTCCAAGTCGTAAATAAACACGCACCCCACCATCTACGTGTCTCGCTTCAAATGCATGTCACACCTTGTTGTAATGGGTGTCCCCTCTTTTCCTAACAAAACATTGGTAGGAAGTTGCTATGTTGGTCGCCAAAGTATCTCCATTCTAAACGACATGTTTACAATATCTTTCATCCAATCAAAGAGACCAAGTGAATGTTAGAATATTTCTTTTGATCTATTGAACACACATCTTCACCATTTCCTTCAAATGTAAGCTTTTATTGGCACTTTTCCATGCGATATTGAGGTCTTTCATATATGTCAATGTTGTTTTTTTGAATTTGAATTTGTATAGCCTTAATTAAATATGTTCAATTTTCCAGTTTAGTATATGTAAATCCATTCCCATCATTTTCATTTCAGATGTCAGTCACATGTGATCGCTATTTTGAATTCTCGCCCACTATTTACATTTTTTATCATTTGGTCCTGACGACGAAATTATTATTGTTTGCTCATAAATGTGAAGGTTTAAATTATATATATTTACGCTAAAGGGATGTCAGAGGTGGGTTGGGGTGGGGATGATCTAACAGGTGACTCAACGACCCACTATTCAAAGTACGTTGACATCTTCCACTAACCACACCCGACCATCGACTTGTATGTGTTGTATCTTTGGTTTCTTGAAATTGACAATGCTCGTTCAATCCTTTCATAAGTGTAGAAGAGTATGACTGATTGAATTTAATGAATCTAATTTACTCTACTTTAAACGTTGATGTCCTTCGTGGGCCCATGATTAAGTGCATAGACAAAACGAAGATAGAGATTTACTTGGTGGTGGGATGAAACGAATAGCTTAAACACAACATTAAAATTTTGAGTAGCTATTGATGTCTTATTATGCCAAAGACATTTTCAGCAAGGAAAGGCCTGGTTAGTGGCTAACAAGTGCCATTCAAGGGTAGAGATAGCTTCTGTTGTTGTTGTCCGTAAATAGACGTTGAATAAAATAATCTTAGCCTTCTATTTCACTTCCCTTTGCTCCGCTAACATCACCTTCGTGAAACACATTTTCGTGCGTTCGCCATGCATGAACCCCACAAGTGTCCAAGTAGTTTTTTTTCGCGTCATCACCATTTTTGGCATTTTTTACAATTGCATTTTGTTTCAAAAAGGATGAACAGGAATAGGTGGAGTGGGTTTCAAAGAAAGGTTTTATGTTGACTAACAGGATGCATGTAACAATGCTTTGATTTAGTTGTCTATGTGGAATATTCCCGAGGGTATGCTGATTGTATTACAGGTGTGATCACCGGTTCGAATCCCCATATTCTCCTCAAATCGATACTAAAATTGCCATCTTTTGTCATTGTATTTAGTGTTTTCTATAATGTTGAACACTTTCGCATAAACTGTCGTGTGTTGAAATGGCCATTCAAAACCCTTGCAAGGATAGAAATTGGGCCACGTCACCATCATCATTTAAGTTTAGTATATGTACCTGAAAAATTTCCACAAACGTTTTAAAAATTCCATTCAAACAAAACATGGATCAAGGACCTTAGGGAAAGTTACCTAAATTTCGTTAAAATATAAAATATTTTATATCCTGGTAATGGTTTACTTAGTTATATCGAAAACTGATTTCTATTTTGATGTCTCGTGTTACTCATTTCTTCTTTCATCATGTCCCACACTTGTTCTGCGGCTCAATACAAAAGTTTATGGGTGGGAACCTTGATCACATTCTTGAAATTTGAAGAGAAACCATTATCGTACATGAACATGAAAATGACAACATAATGAACCCTCAATGCAAAATTGTAGTTTCTTTAACAATTGTTGACTTCCACATTCAACAAAAAAATGCAAGTTCTCCTTTAAAATATTCATTGCCAACACCTTACTTTCAAAGATATCTCCAGAATGTGTTTCCACAATGCCATACACACCATATCCCATTTCTCTATCAAACAATTAACAAAACGTACACATGATACATATCTTCCTCCTAAAAAAATAGCTTCCACAAAATGGTGCCCCCCCCCAACATTAACCTCTCCCAATTCCTTCTCCTCCCTCTAACCCCCTCTTCTACAACCCTTCCTCCTTTTATGTTTTGGTCCCTCGAAATCAACCTCTTCCTAGACTTCCCTTCGCTGCTCACTTCGCACATTTCACGTTTGATTGCTAGTATTTTGAGTTTTAACACATTACATTAAACTATATATATATATATATATATATATATATATATATATATATGATAATTGATTTATTACGATAATTATTTAATTCATATATTTATAATAAATTTATTGAATTAATAATAGAAATTAAATCAATTTCAAAATATATACAAATAATATTAAAATAAGTTTTAAAAAATATAAAATTTTGTTTTATTGATTCAAATATCGAACATGTTTAGGTAAAACATTTGATTTAACTTCTAAAGGAGATAAAATGTACCACTTACAATAACCCCATTCAATCAAAACAATCATCCCAACTATGAATTATTCAATCCTTACGCTCTTAAAGAATATTTGTATTATTAAATCATTCCAAATAATAAATCATTTATATATTTAGCCATGTAATATATATTTTCTTCTTATAAAACAAATTTTCATTATTGGATTCATTTAAGCATTTCATAAAAAAATTATTTAAAACTATAGTATATTTCTTATGAGAGATAATTAATTATACATTCTTTAATGCATAAGGACAATCATCAATGTAGGTGTGGTCATACATCATTCTCATGTCATCTCCTTCTTTATATCAACTATGGTATATGTTGATATAATAAATTTATACCCTACAAAATAGCTCATTTTTAGGAATGGGTATTCTTGACCAAAACATGATAAAATGCATTCAAGGTTCTCAACACCTTTCTCTAATCTACCTTATACTTTTTTCATTATTAAAAGACCAATTTTTTCATTGAAACTGGTTAACATTAACAACCATTTGCAGATTAGCGACAAGTAAGAAAATTTGTTAAACCCCACTATACATAGGTCTAAAATTATACAAATCATGACCAAAACTTATTGTGCCTTAAATAGGAGTTATATGGTTCCATATAGGACTAGTTTCATGAAATTATTCCATATAGGAAGCATTTTTAGAATCGATTATCATTTTCACCTAGTCTACACACCACGATCATTGTTGTACCACTTTGCATAGCTAAATATTCATCCCTCCTTGTGTTTTGAGAATTTGTTATATCATTTTCTCATAGCGAAAAGTATTAAAAGATATATTCTCAATTGAATGATTAATGTTTATTAATTTATTCGAAATATTCAACATGTAACATATCTTTTACATTTCTTAATTCTCTATTAATCTATTTACGACTTGTATAAGCACATAGATAGAAACTTAGGAGAAACGAAACCATAGGAAAGGGATAAGATCCACTTCATGTACAAGTTGGTGACGAAGCAATTGGGTGGAGTTTATAACAAGAGAAAAATGTTGCATTGCTTTATTCCAATCGTGAAACCTTAGCTTATAAGTCAATGTTAATTCATTCAAACATTTATGTAGGTGATGGGATGGAATGAGCCACTTGTGTATACACATAAGACGTAAGTATAACATATATTTTAGGAATATACATAGTGAAATTATAAAAGGGGATAGGGATTTCCCCTATGATACATGCACAATAGATATAGGGATAGTATATGTGTCTTCATAATATGATATGAAATTAGGCACTCACAAAATAATGTCCTCATGTTAGATTTCTTATCATTTTCTTACTTAGAAGTAAACTAAACATAAATGATACAATAGTAAGTAGATGGCTCAAAAGCTCTCCAAAAGAATAGATATAAATGTGTCCTAGTCAAGGTCAACCTCATAGGTCTCCCTATAAGAGAAGGGGTTTTTATGATCAACATGGTCATCATAGGTATCTTGAGATGCATTATCTTTCTCATTATCGAAATGTAAGGAAAAACATGTTGAGGAGAAGAAGTCATATAAACCCTATGCTTGTGAGTAGGAGGAGAAATTTGAATATGGAAAATGGGTTTATGAATAACCTAACTAATAATCTTAATGGGAATAGAAGAAAGAAATAAAACCTAGGGTTATTAGAAATAAAAATGAGTTTGAGTTAAGGTCAAGTTCACCAAATGATTTAACCTAAATTGGATTGGGTGTAAATTTTCTTAATATAATAATCAACATGTAAATCATAATATAGTTCCAAGAAATAAATGATGTAAACAATAAGATACAATTACTTAAATGAGAAGAAGGAAAATACTTAGGCGATACAAAGGTGTATAAAGTAATTCAGATGTGTCGATAGGATGTGGAGAATGAGACAAACCTAAGGTTTCTTTATTATGGACAATGGAATTAGAAAATGATTTAGGATAGGATCGTACATTATGAGACTATAGTGGAGTACAATCTATCCAAATTTGTATGGTTTCAAACCCCTTTACATATTGGGTTCTACAAATTTGGGTGTTTATCGCTGAAATGAAACTATGTTTCACTATTATTGATTAGGTTTGCACAAATTCATAAAATGCTTGTAATGACCTGCAATAAGTATAAGGGTAAAAGCACAATAAAATGTCCCACTTTTTGGTATGTTTTGTACCATTATAAACATGAATTTTCAGTTTCATTGATTTTCTAAAGGTAATAGCCATAAAACCATACATATTCATGAAATTCCACAAACTAACGAAATGTTGTATTTAGAGTGTAGAATACATGTAAATTTTAAAAAAAAAAAAAAAATTACAAAAAAAACGGTCTTTTTCTTAATTTTACTCATACGTTGTTTCTTATGTTATAAAAGAGGAATGACTACAAATTCTTTTGAACGAAAATTTATTTTTTCACCATGAAATTTTAGATATGTGTTCAAGATTTGAATTTTGAAGTGCTGTCAAATTTTCATATTTTTTGGACTTATATTTTTTTTTAATTAATTATTTTGTAAAAATATTTTCAAATAAATGGCGTACAAATGTTTATGCCAATAAATTTTAAGATTTATATCAAAAATGAATTTTTTTTTCACAGGTAAGAAGAAGACTTCAATAAATAATAATTTTAATTTTTTCAAATTTTTTTGATATTTTTTGCTATTTTTCAAATTGGGTTGATTGTGTACGATCGATTGTCCTAAAATACCATATGTTAGAAAAATATAAAAAATAAATAGTAAAACATATTTTTAAAAATAAAAATTATATTTTTAGAAAGCTAATAAAATTCTGTATTTTGTGTTAAAATTTTGTAATTTTATTCATTCGTTAACCCTAATTACGTGGCACCTAAGTGGCACATTTTGGCATAAAATTATCCTCCAAATGGATTTGGCGCCAAAATGTGCCACATAGGTGCCACATAGGTGCCACATAGGGGGTTCGCGCGAAGGGGGTTCGCGTGAAGGGGGTTCGCGTGAAGGGGGTTCGCGTGAACCCCCCTTCGCCCGAACCCCCCTAAACCTTAAATCCGCCACCCAAAACTATATAAATATCTATATATAACTCTTTGCCGCCAAAATTATTTGAATTCGAGGGTTCACGGAATTTTGTGTTCAACAACCCCCATTCAAACTAGTTTCTTGGTCCTACCCGCGGTAGCGAAGGGGTTCACGTGAAAGGGTTGTTCGCGCGAACACCCTCGATTTCCGATCCCGCCCAACTTCTTACTCGCTTTTTGGGACATGAAGTTAGGACACAACATCAAGCTTTGACCCATAAAATCCTAGATACTTGCAACAAAATTCATGCAACAATAAAATAAAAATGATAAATTTGTGTGTGGTGAGGGTGGATTGACCTTAGTAGTCAACCCCTATTGAACCGATTTAGAACCGCACTACATCCCATCAAGCGTAAGAAAACCTCGTGTGTTTATCCTAATGTAGGTACAAGTATGAATTAAGAAATAAGCCAACCCCTAATGTAAAAACCTCATGTGGTTAAAATCACACTTTACCCTCGGTAAAATTTATTTCACTCACCCTAAACCACCCAAACCACCTATAAGTCATCCTAACCAATTTCCCCTAACCATCCAACCTCCTAATATCCTCAACCTATTCTTAACCATATACACTCACCCCCATATCCAATTTAACCTTTTTAGAAGTGGTTGAAACCACTTCCAAGTGGGTTTCCCACTTTTTCTCAAGTTTTTAGTGATTCTAACTAATCACCAAAGTGATTATATAAGCAACTCAACCCTCTATGGAATATATCCCCAAACATTTTTGTAGTGATGCTTTGGTTCTCTTAAGACCTAGAAGACATCACTAATCGCTCATCTTGGAATATTCAACATCCTTGTCACGTCCTTGGAAGCTCCACAATCTCTGTAAGAATCCTACAACATCATTTTCAAGCATTCATTAGCAAAGGTAAGTCCTTGTCTTTCGTTTCCATATTCATCTTGTCAATACATCACATTAGAGCCCATACCAAGTCATAAATCACTTGTTTTAGATCTAATATGTATCTTATCAAAGAATAAATTCCTTTCACAAGAATAACTATCCATTCATCTCGAATCACCAATGAGCATACACATCGCTAACGATCCCTGTCATTTCATCACTTTTATCACTTTGTTCACATTTGCAATCAATAGATCTCTATTTTCTGTCTATTCTACCTATTTTCAAGTTGTTTCTCTCTGTAGATGATTATACTAGGTCGAAACATCTCATTATAAGCATTTATGACCTTCCTATTATTTCATAACCACTAGTGTGGGAATAATTTGACATTACACATGAGCTTAGGTTCTGTGTGATCTCCTTGACACCAAACGTCGAAGACATCGAAGATCAACTTGAATTCATGCACAAAGAATAGAGATGCTTTCAATAATCTTGGTTGGATTTTGAGCTTGTTATAGGCCTTAGTTGGGCCACCTATCGGGAGCAAGAATCTCTCTCTATGGATTTCTAATCTTCCTTTTATCATCTATTATCTTTCTACCATTATCATTTGATTGTAAAAATGAGTTGACTCCCTTCAAAGAAGCCATTTGGTTCTAGGGGTCATCCTTTTCGAGTAACTCATCATATCCTTATCTAATATCTATATTTTCTATCCATCTTTCGGTGTGCATGTTTCTCTCATTTGTTGGAAGCAAGAGTCTTGCACCTGCTTTGCATTCACACATATCAAAATTTCATTGTCGATGCGGTATTGCTAAACCCTTCCATCTTCCAAGTTTTGGTGTTTTTCATATACTAAATAAATAAAAATCCACCAAAAACACCATCATTCCATCCAAGAGGGAAAAGAGGAGTTACAATTCCCAAAATAGAATGTTACTCCTATGACACCAATCATGCATATGACAATGACAGATTCTATGGAAGAATCTTTCATATGTCATATAACTCCTATGACCTATGATCTCACCTAAGTGAGATGACTCACCATGTGAGGTGGAAAAGACCCCGAGTGATGACGAGGAAAGTCACACACACCAACACCCCCTTCATTGAAGCTGAGGTAAAGGTCATGGTAAGTCAGAAAAGAAAGAGAACTCCCTAGAAAACTAAGAAAAATGCATCAAATGGGTCCCGAAAACTAAAGGCTTGATAAGGTACCCATGTATAAACGATATCTTTCTGAAAAAGAAGAAGAGGAGAAGAGGAATAGAAATCCCGAAGAAGATAGTTGGTGTCAGAAAACCTCACCCCAAGAAGATAGCGCAAGTGAAGGAACTTGGCTTCAATGAAGGGCTTGGTGAAAATATCTCGCAACTTGATCATAATTATGCAACTTTATGAAGTCTCTAAGAAGAGTGTCAATGATGTGGTCTTCCTCATGTAGAATGAAGAAGTTCCATCCACATCGAACAATTTTTCTACCCTTAGGAAGAATAGAAATGGTGTATTGAAAGTCTATCCACTCCACGAAGGAAACCAAATACAATAGTACAAAGAACTTTGAGTCCGTTCCACGAGTGAAATGTGACATAATTTTGGAAAATAGGTTCTCAAGAACTAAATGTAATGCCAATGAAGTAGAATTTTTAGAGTATGGATATGAATCATTCACCGAAAGAATGTCCATATGAAGTGAAGGCACAACAACCTCCAAAAATAGTAAAAAGAGGATCTATAAGAAGAGGTGTATTAAGGATGATCTCCGAAATAGTAGAAGTGATAGATATCCCAGTAAGTGGAAATCCCAACAAAGGAGATGAAGGACTCCTCCGTAGTGAAAATGTGTGAAAAATCATAAAGAGAAACTCCATGTGTAGCATTAGTAGGCTATGTGAAAAGACATCTAAGGTCTGGTAGAAACTCATCCCAAAAAAATTTCTCAACAAACAAAACAAAAATGTCTCGAAAGGTATTAATCATCAAAAAAATAAATAGGAGGGGTAAAGGGTGCCTCAGTACACTAGCATGTGGAATGAAGGCAAGTGCAATGAAGGTATGAGGTTGGGAACATGTCTTCCTAGTGTCTGATAAATAAAGAGGAGGTTCAACATTATCTGAAGGGTGACCAAGAGAGGGAGGAGATGTATCCTCATCAATACTCTCATCATGATAACTAGAAGAACAAACCTCATCATCAAAAATATGAATAAGTAAATCTATGTTATTTGAACTATCGTCACCCGAAGTGGTGAGGAAAAAATTGTATTGGAAGAAGAAGTACCAATAATAATCCCAAATGGTCTTCAAATAAGGACTGAAGAATGCTCCAAACTATGTGAGGACACTCTGTGTGTGCCACATGATGGTGGATATGCATGGAAATGTGCATCAACAAATGACTAAGAACCATGTCATTTAGCTAATATGAATCACTAGGGAAGGTACTTGTCCATACAAGTATGCATAGAGATCTTGTAGAATGAGTAAATTTTCCATGCTCGAATGCCACGATGCATTTTTCCTACCAAGTGGAAGTGGTGGAGGATGTAATGCAGATTTATTCCTACAAAGCAAAATCTGGAAAGAATGTCCTCCATTGTGCATCCATAAATAATATAAATTAATAGTATAAGTGTCACAAGTATAAACATGCTCAAATGGACGTCGGTCTCATCCAAAAAAGTTTCTAGAATGCAAAAAAAAGGGTGTAAGAATACACTTAAGGAATCAATACGTCTCATCCAAAATGCATATGCATGTGATTACATTACCCTAGAACAATATTTTCACCCCTTGTTTGCGTCACTTTATAGTTTAGTGTGTAAATTACAATCGATGTGAATGTGTATCATGAAATAGTCGGCCACTCACCTTGCATTGGTGTAAAATGTGCAAGTGTATAGACCACAATTAAGTTTTGGAAATTGTGATAGTTTCAACACCACAAGAAAGCACAAAAAGATGCAAAAATAAGAGAAAGGGAGAGAAAATGATCCTGTGTAAGAAATAGTGTCTCACATCATAAGAGAAACTACTTTGACACAAGGCTATGGTGAACATGCTCACTAACCCGCAAGCAAAAAAGAGAATGATTAAATGTAAATAATGACTTAAGAAATTATTCTAAAAGCCTCCATGATGTAAGAAAAGCCTCCGAAAGTGAAAGTGGGCCCAAAAAGATGCTACACGGCTCCACAAAGATTAGTGACAAAAAATGTCAATAACCTTAGTTTGTAAATATTTTCCCAATTAATTTAATTATTAAAACAAGAATTTTAATTTATAAAAAAAATGCTACCTCTTACTTAACCTTAATGACCTACTTAAAAATAAATTTCCTCCTTTAAAAAAATAAACTCCCAAGACTTGAATTAAATTTTTAACAAACCGGGTTTGAAACAAATTGGCCAAAAAAGGAGGGAAAAGTTGGGTCAAGGGTTAAGAGATGGGTAGGGCGAGCCATGTGGAGATAGGTTCTATTAATCCTATCGATTTCTAGCTTGTCAAAACTATCAAATGTTAGAGAAAACATGGTAGAAGATTACGGCCTAACATCTCTCTACATGAAAAGCCAACGTAATGCACATAGGTTTATAACAACCTTGAGAGGTGAGATCTCTATCGAGCTAGGGGAAGACAAAGAAGGGATCAATGGATCACTACACATGTTAAGGGATAGGACACAAGGGCACACCGAGTGAGTAAATAATCAAACAACCAAGAACACAAAGAGAGAAGGGTAAAACCCAACATAGATGCTAAGGGGTCCAAACTAAAAGTGAAGAAAGCCAATGTAGATAGGGAAAAAAATCACACAAACCAAGATGGCGAATTTCAACAATGTCGATCTCAAGAAATAACATGCAAAACTAAACTCACTAATAAAACGAGTTCGATAGACACAACTTATCGAGAAAAAAATAGTTCACAAATAGTAGAGATGAGAGGTGTAAGGCATGGCATGGCATAGAAAAGCGAAACATGAGGCAATAGGATTTGGAAAAAGATATTTTTAACAAAAATAAAGTTTTTAATGAAAAAATCAAATAACTAATGACCATAGGAAAATACCTCCAAACAAAATTTCCACCAAATATAGTTATATCTAGCTGAGATCAATTGGAAAACACCAAAAATTACACATGCACAAAACCCAACACAACACAAAATCTAGAAATAAAATTGCTAAACTAGATTAGATAGATTCCACAGATGATCGAAAACACTTGCATGAAAGCAATGAAATTTGAAACTGGAAGTAATTAGAAACCAAAATGAAATGAGTGCACATTTACCGAATCACATCTATGATACCATGTGAGATTATTCTATGAGGATCAAGACAGAAATCCATGCACATCAAAGAGGTTACACTCTAATGGTGACATGAAAGCTCCAAGTAATCGGTAAGCATAATCGAACAATAAGGAAAATCATGCATGAAAGAATAGGTCTACTCATTCTCATAGATAAAAAGAGGATACATATGGGAGTGTTGTGTAACTCCCATGCTTGGACCATCATTCCCTCCAAGAGGGAAAAAAGGAGTTACAATTCCCAAAATAGAATGCTACTCCTATGAAGTCAATAATTCATATGATAATGACGGAATCTATGACAAAATATATCATATGTCATATAACTCTATGACCTATGATCTCACCTAAGTGAGATGACTCACCATGTGAGGTGGACAAGACCCCAGTGATGATGATGCAAGTCACACATACCAACACCCATTTTCTTCTTCTAAGACAAGGGGGACCTCATCTTTATTAACACATCGGATTAGGGTGCCTTCAAAGTTGCAATAATATAATAAGTCATCTTTAAGCATGCATTTTAGAGCCTCTTTACGTATTTGTAATTATGTTTGTGGGTCTATACTATCCAGGTAAGTACGGTATTACATAAATTGGTAGATGTCAAGCATACCAAGGGTCATACGCAGGGTCATGTGGTTTCATCCGACACAAATCCTAAATGTCTCGAGGATGCAAGGTGGTTGGGGCTTGATGGATTTGTATTATAAAAGTATCATCATGAGAATATGAATATGGCTAGAACTAGGTGGCAGACATATCCAAAGAGTCATCAAAGGAATTTTGTTCACATGGGATTGACTCTATTATAAATGAGGTGAAGCGTGATGTCAACTCTTGGGCTAGGTCATAATAAGCCTCAAGGTTTTCACTGTGACATTGATATATTCCACTCACCATTCGACATAGTAATTGAGAATACCCCATAGTATGGAGATAAGATATGTTCTTAGCTAAGGTGCCATATGTGCCTAAGATAAGAGCCTCATACTCAGCCATGTTGTTGGTGAATTCAAACTCGAGTCAATAGGATGAGGGGAAGTCTACAAAGGGTTTGGTGAGTACACATCCTAGCCCGAATCCTTGAAGGAATTTTTCTCTATTGAAGTGTAGCATCCATGTATCCTCATGGAGATCAATGGTGACCTCCTCCTTGATGATTTTGTTTGTTGTTTTGGTTTTAGGTGGGAAATGTGCTTCATTCCTAGCATCAAAGGATTGTGCCTCAAGACCAACCATGAAGCTATAGTAGTAGTATTTTATGGGAATGGAATTTTACATGCCTTAATAAGGAGGATATCCTCATCGGGTAATGCATCATGAATGGGTTGAGGAGCATGGATGGGGGCAACAACCAATTTGTCCACTATGACCATGCCTTTTACCACCCTTTGTGTGATGATATGAAGGTTAAAATCCATAATGAGGGTCATCCACTTCCCAATAAGATTCATCGGGAGGATAGTGTGCGTTAAGAAGTAGTGCAGTGGATCTGCATGGATGATGACATAGTAGTTTGACACAACATGTAGTGGTGTAACTTCATAGCTATGTAATATATGGCTAAACAAGATTGTTCAATGGATGTGTATTTTGTGTTTCATATTATAGTAAGGCTCAAATAACATAGTAGATGGCATACTCCTTTCCTTTCTCATCTTCTTGTGCCAACATTTCCCTATGGACATTGGAGTGGAAGAGGTATATAGTAGAAAAGGTTGATCTGGAGAAGGAGGTTGTAAGGTTGGTAACGAGGATAAGAGTGTATCATGTTGTCAAAAAATGTTGACATTATTTGGTCCATTCTATTTTGGTACACTTCCGAAGTAGGCTATTTATGACATAAGTGCAATATGTAAACTCGGGAAAAATCTTTAGATTTCCCCAAGTTTTCGAGAGGAAGGTGTGTATGTCTTCAATGGAGGATGGTCATGGCATGTTGAGGATAGCTTTAATTGTTTATGGCTTGACATCAATACCATTTTTATATAATAAGAAACCAAAAACTTTTCCATGTGTCACCCTAAATATGCATTATTTAGGGTTTGAATCGAACCTTATATTTGTGAAGGTGTCATAAGATGATTTCTAGGGCATGAGCATGATCATTAGTGTGCCAATATTTTACGAATCATCATCATGTATAATTCACTATTTTTTGTATAAGGTCATGAAATATATGTGTCATGGCATGTTGATACATTGACTAGAATTTTTAGTCCAAAGGGAATTTTTACATAACAATAGGTGCCCCATTCTATTGTAAAAGTAGTCTTGTGTAGATCTTCGGGAAATTTAAATTTTGGTTATATTCCGAGAACCCATCCATAAGAGATAACATTTTTACCTTGTCGTGGCGTCTATGGAGGATAAAGGAAAGTTATCCTTAGGAAAAGTGAGATTGAGGTTTCTAAATTCAATGTAAATACGGATGGCTAAAAGTGGTATTCTTTCGGACTAGGATAATATTGGAAAGCCATTCAAAATAGTCCACTGTATGAAAGAATTTTATGTCTAAGAGTTTGATAAGATCCTTATAACACAATTTATGTCTAGTTATTGTAGATGGTAGTGGTTCTTTACAAATTTATGATATTTCATTTTATTATTAAGGCTTTTATTTATGATATTAATAATAATGTTAGTGATCATAGTAATAACAACTAAACATTTTACTTAGATCACAAAAATCACCATTAGTTGTATTTACTTAGGAAGACCATAATGAACAATGATTCAAAGGTGTGTGGTTACATTAGCCTTTAAGTCCTCACATTATTACAAACCTTTAAACAAGGTTGTTATAAAAAAATCTCACAAAATATGTTCATGGTAATTATATGTAATGGAACTATTTAAGTAATTTCATTTTCTCCCAAATCCATAAATTTCATGTATTTGATTTTACCCTTATTTTCACTTTGCTTTATGTAGCATGGATAATGATTGTTGTAATAATTTGTACTTTACAACATGGTGGATGATATATTTTATTCATAATATTTGCAACAAATTTCCCTAAATGCGATTAATAGACCACATTAATAGTGATGCCTTTGTGTTATGGGGATTGGTAGCATCAAAAATAATTTTTCACAACCTTGGTATATATGAATCTAGTAATTAGATTTTTTGTCGGTGGAGAAATCTCTCACAATTCAAGTTTCAATATTTCATAATGCACACCTATACAAACAATGGATAATATTGATTAATATCTGCTGCTTAATTAGGGCCTCAAGGATTACACCCTATAATCAATTGCATTAGTTAGACACTTATAGGATTTGTTTTTAGCTTTATTAACTATAGATACAAGAAGGAATAATAGAAAATGCAAAATTATGTGCTTTTAGGTAGATTGGATGCATGATTAATATTAATGGCAATGCTACTATATGTGTTCTTGACTTTGGAAAACATTACATTGGATTGGCATGGAGAAAATTTGGATATATGCCCATTGGATTTATACACAACAATGGAAGGCATTGCGAATTGAGGGTTGTCATGTGTTTTCATGATTAAACAAGGAATTAAAATTCGTATATGTTAGATATTTCATTTGGTTATACCAAAGTTTGATATCATTTCCACCATAGCTATTTTTGAGCATTAATTTTGCTAAGCAACTAGTATAATTGGATAATTCATGGGTGAGACAAGGGTAGCTTGTGACTTGTGATGCATAGTGTCATCACAACATATGAGTTAGAAACATTTTGTTATTATGACATAGTTTATTGTATTTATAAAGTCAATCATATGTCTTAGCCACCCTCAACCATTCCTATTTATTGAATTGAGCATTTTGATTGTTTTTGGTTGATCAACATTAAAAATAATGTCTTTCCATTATTGCAACTTGTTAGTTTCATCCTACTAATTTTATGTACTCACTAAAATAGTTAAACCATCTTCATCCATAAAAATATACTATAAATACACGTCCCTTTCCATGGTTTTGAGATAATAAAAAGACAACACTTCCCAAAAATTAATGTGGATACCTTAATGTTAAAACATAAGGTTTTGATTTTGATGGGTAGAGATATGGACACTGAATGAAATTATCATTCAAACTCCTGATAAAGAAAAGTGAAGGTGTATCATAACCACATCTCTCAATTACATGACACTTTTATGTGTCATTTTGTCCCTTTTTCCTTTAATGATGACTCTACACTGCCATTATTGTGATGTTATTTCCGATTTTGAATTTTCCAAGAAGTGGCAAATCGTCTAAAACTCTTACAATTCATATCAAGAGCATATTAGTTATAAAGCTTCTAATTATAACAATACATTGTCAATAATTTTATTTTATTTTTATTATTTTTCAATTTACACCAAAAGGAATTTCCAAATGAGAATTTTGTTAGTTGTTAATGACACAAATCGGGAAATGGAGGGCTAAGGAGGCTTCGTTATAAATATTATCTAAGATTTAAATTATCATGCATTTGACCATTGGTTTTTTCAGCAATAGATGGTGTATCCCTATATAAGTTGCATTGTATTACATTGATGGTTTTGTCAAAACTATGCTATGAAGAGGAATATGGATTCATGAACCTATTGTGTTCTCATTTTACCGAAGAAATCAACAACATTCATGTCATCTAAATTCTATGCATACAACATTTGTCAAAAAATATGTTGTACAATTTGAGGTGTCACATTGAATTGACAACTCTATATGATTTTAGGTATCAAATTTGAATGACAATACATATCATAAACAACCATATTAATAATGCTTTCGAACATGTCATTATTTTTGGGAGGAAAATAATGGTGTTCATGATATGGAACATTGATATTAAGGGAACCAACAATTTATATATGCCCTTTAATGTAGATGCGGTCCGCACCTTGACATTTTCTCAAGTAAGCAATCTCTCCTTACGACTACACCTTAAACGAAGTTATCACCTAAGCTACAACTCACTTTGGATACTTTTCTTCAACAATTAATTTTTCAAGAACATTTCCCACCCTTGAAATTGATTGTTTGAGGCATGCTTAAAATAGGAATTCATATCTTATCATTCCTATCAAAGGAACACTTACTTCCGCTCCAAGTGTGAATAACTCACCTTCGCTCATGCTAGTGCCAAATGGTTTCGGCATGGTATGCCTAAATCACCTTGACATGTAGAGAATTCCGCAACATGGATATACAGACATTCCCCACAACATCCCACCCTTAGAATTCTCATCTAGAGACTTAATGCACATAAATGTCTTACCTGCAGGGGTTAAATCTAATAACCACCTATCTCTGTTGAAAAATTCTGAAGTCACAATAATTTTCAATAATACCCTTCAATACATATAAAACTATATTACTTATAAATTATTAATAAAATATATTTTTAAAATTGTATGTTTATTTAATCTGTTGGAATATATATGAGTATATGAATATAATATGTACATACTTTTATATAAAAATATGCTCATATTTTAAATATAGAGGTCATAGGTGACAATTATGTACAAAATTGAAGTATTTACAACTAAAATAATGAAAAATGTGTAAATGACCATGAAATTTGACCTTAACTCGATTGTTGACGGTTGTTAGAGGGGTGTCATTTATCATGTTGCACAAAAATGTGGTATATTATTTTGAGAGGATTTTATCACCACAAAGGCATTGTATAAGTTGGAGTGAACCTTAACCCCTCTAACATCCGCACATAGTCAACATAATAATTTTTTAATCATTTTGTGTGCAAAAAATTTCCATGCATTGTAAAAGATAGGACCAGATGTCGTAAGGTTATAAGTGCATGTAGCTCGGTGCTCAAGAAGAAGAAGAAAATCAATACAACTAGACATTACACGCCTCCTAATCCTCAATCTTCTTCTTCTTCTAAATACAACAAAAAAATAGCTTGCAAGTAGTAGTTTCCTCTCGAGAGAAAATTAACCCACTTCGGATATAGATACGAGATCAAGATCGATAAATTTATATATAGTAAAATGAGGAGATATTAGGGTTATAAATTTATCTCCATGTGCATGTCTAATTTAACCCATAATGGTCCTGATTTTAGGATGGCTATTGTAGATACACTAGATTTCGATCAAAAAATCTTATTCCTAACATTACACTGACTATCTTCATCTCCTTTCACTCTATTTGAAATAATGAAACTCCATTATCTAAATTTGTTTCTAACTCACTCAGGATGCCATTTTACGACAAGTTGATTGGTGATAATCCTCTTAATCAGCTAGTTTCATGTTGATTGAGTCTTCTATCTCGTATTTAATCAATGAACCTTATCATTGGCTATCTCTCACTTCCAACACTTCCAAAATCTATTCATATTCCTCCGAAACTCTCAAAAAATCCCTAAGCCTACTTAGGACCCCTAATTAATCCTAAAAGGGATTAATTAGCATCTAATAGTCAAATCTTGCTTTGACTTGCTAAAAGATTTTTTGGACTTTTCTATTTGTCCCACATGCACTAGGATTTCAATCTTGTCCAAATCAAAATCTATAAATAAAAGGGTCGCCCCTCCCTTTCAACATTACACCTTGTTTACATAGACAAAATATCTCCACACTTTGGAAAGGCATTAGACCTCATTTGTGGTAGCTTTAAGCTATAAGACATTTGATCTTGGCCATACTCCATTGTTGAAAGCTCCTCCATCTTACATCCATCAACTCCAAATCTAGTTAGTAAGGAAAGATCCAATCTTGGCCTTGTAGCCAACTTGGAGAGATCTCTTCACTATTTTTGGGAGCAAACAACAAACAAACCTTGATTGTTAAGGATATTCTAGGTTCATCTTAATTAACATTCAAATAGTAGAGATTTAAGTTATACATGTTAGTTTGATGTTATTTCAAAGTTATATGCATGTTTAAAGGAGTTAGTCTTGTTTATCTCTTATCATGATGGTTTATTTTAGGTTAGTCTAAGGCTTTGGAACTCTTAGTGTTTAGTTTCATTTCTAATAGCTTTTCTAACTTTTACATGAACACATATGGCACGCCCGATGGGACTCTTAGTCTATAATCCATTAGATTGGTTTTTCAAGCTTTTTATTTCATTTCTAACCTTTTTCATTTTTGGGATAAATATCAAGTTTCTTTCAAGCTAGTTTAGCTTTAGGATTGTAAATCTTTTGTGCTCATTTATAAAGTTAGTAGGTTTAAGTTAGAAAATGATTTAAAAAGAAAATCTAACATGTTTACAGTTTTATATTTTTGATTGTCATGATTTTTGTGGTTTTTTTCCACGTGCGGGTGTTTTTCAAAAACACGCTCACACGTTAAAAAAATGTGCGCATATGTCTCTTTGGGCATGCATACACTCTCTATGGGTGCAAAAACACCTACACGTGTAGGCATGTGTTGATGTTTTTTTAAAGGACACGCACATGTCATCAAGGGCGTACATGCACATGTTGAACTCTGTACATTACCTATCTTCTGGAGGCCATAACTTTTGCTCCGAACTCAAAATGACTCCGTTTGTTTTGTGTTGGAAAGGTATTGAAGCAAACTACATAATGAAAACATAAAATTAGGATTTTGACTTACAAAAAAATTATGGTTTACTTTATTATAAAACTAGTCATTTTCTAACATGTATTAAAGTTGTAAAGTTTGTTTTCTTGATTATTCTAACACTTTGTAGGATCTTTGTCAAACTAATTCATGGTTTACATGGTATTTTAGAGTTTTTTTGTATTTTCTTAGTCAAAATTAATAAATTTTGCATTTTTTTACTTATAGGGTTTGGATCATGTATGCTCTTCCCTCGCACCTTTTAGGTGATCTTGGGAATAAAAAATGGTTCAAAACCTTTCTCATGTTTTCAAAAACAACATTTCATTTAAAGATTGCTAAGGGAACAAAATTCAAATTTTGCTAAAACAAATATTACTTCTTGCAATTTGATTAAGTATTTTCCATTTTACAAGTTTAGTGAGGTTTCATGTTGTGTATGCTCTTTCCTTGCATCTTAGGATGATCTTGGAAATCAAAAACAATGTGTTATCTCCTTTATATGATATTTTGACCACTTGGAAAATTACTAATCATTGTGTGTAAAATTGCTTTGCCAAAGAATCGAGATCAAAATAATACTAACATGTGTTTGATGTAGGTTGTCAAACGGCATGTGAAAAAAAACCATCACTAAGTCTAAAAAGATTTTTTAAAAAACACACCATATTCAAAACATTGTATATGCAGGTTCGAAAAGGGTACGTCCCTATCCACTTAACTAGAACGTAACCCCTTTGGCATAATGCCTTAAGCTACAATAATGGGGGTGGTTCTAGGAACCCTAAAGTAGTCCACCATTGAGTAACCTCATGGATGAAATGGGAAGCGCCTCGCTTTACCCACTTGACTAGAAAGCATTTTGTGAGTTAGAGCTAAAACATATAGTATATTGCAACCCCAGTGAGGATACAAGAGAACATGTTTACACTCATTGTATTCAAGGGGGTAAAGTAAAGCCGAGATACTCCAAGGGTAACTCCTTGGCAAAATCGAGCTCGCATTGTGTGTTGGTAGCACCTAGTTGAGAGATCTAATAGGAAAGCCATTTCTTCAAGAGGCCAACTTATGCTAGTCCAAATCATCGAGTCAAGAAGCCATCACGAAACACTAACTTCTTTGAGTCAAAACCTTGTTAGACGAACAAGGGGAGAGTCCATCGAAGTTGGGGTCTAGTGATATTCATCACAAAGCTTGCAACGTATCACTTTTTCTTAGTTCTTCACTTTCCCTAAGGCAAGGTGAAACTCTTTGAAGTTATACTAGCTTGTTTCACCACCACTTGGTCTACTCCTTTGCATTCTTGTTTCCCATTTGGGACAAGGGAAGGCATGTTTTGTGAGTGTTATCAATAGATTGTGTTCACCACTTTTATATTTGTTTATGCTCATCCATGTTTGTGATGGGTTGTTAAATGTTTAAAGTGTGTGGGTACATTTTTACATCTTGATAACCACTTGATCTTGATTTCAAGATCATCATCATAGCTAGGCTTGGTTCATCATTTGATCCCCTTTGACTGTGTTACCTTGTTCACATCGCCTCACACAATTAAGATACTTACATCATGTTTCTCGTAAACGTGATCTAAGTGTCCACATTGTGGCATTACGCTGCCCACATTTTAGCACATCCTTAGTATACTTTGACTTAGTTTGACTTCAAACATTGTCCAAAATCTTGAAGAGTGTCACTTACTTTGTTTGCATCATTTCGATACCACTTTGGCACTAATATCTTGCTTCTTTGTGAAGCTTGATTAACGTGTCCAATTGGTGTGGTTACATGTAACTTACATTTTAATTCTTCCCTTTGATGTTTAGGCCTTGTTGGTTGCTAAAATCATCATGGTATCCTTTGATTAGGAGTCACATCTACCCCTTTTGATAATACTTATGCCTTGTTCATTTTGAACTTGACATAAATATTAACATTGAGTTGATTATCTAGCATCAAACTACCATTGAGAAACATAAGGTGTAAATCTTAGATTGGTTGATCGGTTTACTCATAGACTTGCATGATTGTTCCTTGCGTGTTAACAAACTCATAGACTTATTCTAGGACAATCTTGTTGGATTATCAAAATAGTGTCATTATGATGTATGTTTTCCTTAGATCTTTTTGGAGAATCACACCAACATCCCCATATCTACCAAATGTCTAGTTGGATGTCATTATGCTTCCTAAATCGACATGTCACTTCCTTCCCTTTGAAGGAGTTCCATCACACTATCTAGGTCTAGGAATTTGTACCTAAATGATGCCAACAATGACTGACTATCACGTGTTCCTCACACTTACAACAATACGAACCTAGGTTTAGGCATTCACATCAAAATATGCCCATTACGACTAAACCTCATTTGGTTCTTCACGCTAGAGGGCCCATTCGGGTACCCCATTCCCCACCTTCATCTCATAGTCGGTGGTATGGTTTGGACACTTTTGATCCAAATTATTATTCGATTCCCCCACTCTTCTTCTGATTCAGATCCAAACTATTCTTCAAACTCCTCTCCATCTTCCGATGAGTCTGATCCAAACTACTATTCAGATTCCTCTAAATCGACTCCTAAGTCATGGTCCTCCCTTCCTTCGCAGGACCTCATTTATCAATCACCTCAATGGTGTCTTCCTCCTTTGAAGATGTGACTCCTAATTCTTCCAATGAATCATCTAATATGACTCCTAAGTCATGGTCCTCCCTTTCTTCACAGGACCTCTTTCATCAATGAATTCTTCCTCCTTTAAAGATTCATTCTAGAAAATTCTTCTAAAATCTTCCAAGTTGACTCCTACGTCACAAATCTGCATGGACTTTAGACTCAATCCTACTAGTTTACCGACACTATATCATCATATAGGTAAGTCCATTTCATCTTCTTCTACTCATGAGACATCTAGCTCCATGTCTACTTCATCTCTTGAGTCATCTTCCTCTATCAATCAGAATCCAATCCCTCTTTGGCCCTTGAGCCCTTTCAACCATGTCTTACCATATCCTTATCGATCTTCTAAAGATCGATGTTTGTGTCCATGTCAAACAATTCACAAGAAACGATGGGCTAAGATATATTTTTGACACACTATCAAATTCCTTTATGGACACAATAAGGTAAAGTCTTCCCATCATCAAACATCTTCTAAATCTTCTACATCTGTTGGATCTCTTTCTTCCAATCAAACCCCTGAGGTTGATCAACAACCCATACCGATTGATTTATTTCAGAATGAAGGAGCAATCAAGACATTTATAGGGGCACACAAAGATACTCCTCTAGAAAATTACGAGCAAGGATTCTCTTTAGACCTCGATGCGTTCGCGTATTGTGGGGAAGAGGTTGATTCCTTTTATCAAAAATAGAGAGGAAGAGCCTCAAATCATGCAACTTGATCCACCTCTTATTCTTTTGTCTTCACATTCCTCATTGCTTAATGAGCTACCTGAGTCTAGCATAGAACCTTGGCCCATCTTCTCATTGCCCAATCATTCTTTACACATCAAGATTCCTCAATCACAATCTCACCTTGGGTCACCACTTGGTAGCCCTCATCTTTTTTCTATATGATGGGACACCTCTAGTAGTCCTTTATCTTTTATTCTTGGGCCATGTCCTAGTAGCCCTTCATCTTCTTCTATCGATGGGACACCTCCAAGGTAGTCATTTATCTTCTATTCTTGGGCCATGTCCTAGTAGCTCTTCATCCTCTTCTATTTATAGGACACCTTCGTTGGTAGTCCTTCATCTTCTATACTTGGGCCATGCCCTTGTAGCCCCCTTTATCTTCTATTTTTGGTTCACCTCCAGGTAGCCCTTGTTCTTCCATCTTGGGGCCACATCCTGGTAGCCTTCCATCTTCTATCTGTGGCTCACCTCCTGGTAGCCCATCCTCTTCAATTCTTGGATTGTATCCTCTTCAATCGTCATATCATTCTTCTATCAATAATTGGGCAAGCCCACCACCATCTCTACCATTCCTATCATCAATCATAAATGTCCACTTTCTTCTCCCACTTCTCGGGATCGATACAGTCACATAGTCGCTTATAAGAAACCCAAACAAGTTCATTATCAAGCTAAGATCAAAACTCCAAAGAGCTCCAAAGCTCCCAACAACTCAAACAATCATCAAAAGTTAAAATCAAATGTGATTCAAGAATGCACACCAATGCAACCATCAAGTATGGCGCAAAGTGCATAAACCTATGATAGGGAACTCAAGCTCCCGCATACAAAATCCATGTTTCAAGATAAATCACAGTCATTTGTTGAGTATGAGCTCACCACGATCATCGAGATCAAAGATAATATGAATCTTGATAAGAAAACACGCTTAATCTCCCTTATTAAGAAATCAAAAACATTGTTGTTGGATCTTATCACACAGAGTGACATTGTTGGTCCCAACTTTTCAAAAACTAAAATCAAAAAAATCAAAAAAAAAAAAAAAAATATGAAAAAACATGAAAAAAACAAAAAAATAAAGAAGCAAAGACAAAGATCAAACATTGCAATCAGTATTACATACACATGGATGTTCTTTCTTCCCTTTCTTTCCATTCCTCTACAATTCATCCACCATTTTCATCCCTTCGATGATATTTTGGTTAGCTCATTCACACGCATTTTGTGACATTTATCTCTATGGTATCTATTTGACCTTGGTCTTTTATCACCTTGGTAAATTAAAGAATGAATGACCTCTTAGAGATCCTATCACACTCAACATATCTAATAAACTTGTTGTGAAGAAATTTTGGACATATTTGTTGACACTAGCCAATGTCATCATCATAATCACTTCCACATCCTTCCATCAAGCCATTTGTGGTTCTTAACCCTTGTCAAAATCAAGAGAGCTGAAATAATTTTCGAAAATAAAAGAATCAAAATCAAAAAAAAAAAGCTAAAGCAAAAGCAAATTGATATATATATATCTCTCTCTTGGGTATTTCCAATAATCTCTCGGTATTATATGGATGCCTTTGACTAGTAGTAGAGAAATGTTGTGATTAGAATCAAATGCATCTCATTAGGGCTATGGACAATTGGCTGGCAGCGAGCAATGTATGGCTCTCCTTCCACAATCCATTCATAAATCAACTTTGAAAATCAATCATTCCTACACATTGGCTAGTGTGTCTTCACTTTTTTGTCTATCAAATCTTCCCTTCAAGAGGTAATTAATTTCCACGTGCACACACTGGATCTCTATGATAAAAATGATTAGTATATGTTACCAAGTGTCTTTTTTACCTTGTTCAAACTCTTGCTTTAGTCCATATCTTGTCTCATGATTTGTGCCTTTGGCTAATTACCTTTTCATCATTAAATCCTCTAGCTTCATTTTCCATATCCTTTCATAACATTCATCATTCTTCTCCTTCATTCGAACATCCATGTGTATAAGATTACTTTTTTCCATGTTTACGGACACCTTTGTCCCTTTCACAAAAAAATAATCTTCTACTTCCTTTCTATCATGTGTTTCTTGGCTAGCTTACGTTGGGGGCATCCTTGCTCCTTCCCAAATACTTCATTGGTTTATGTTCATCATCATGTTGAACCTATCCATATTGGCCTTGACCCCCTTCTACACATGAAGAGTTTTCCTTTGAATACTCCCTCTATCCTTGGGCAAAATTTTCACATCTTCACTTTTCTCATATATGCATGGCATTCTTCCCTTGTACATCCCATCTATCACTAGGGGCATCCACGTTTTCTTTTCTTCTCATTTCAAAATAAAATCACAAAAAATTCAAATTTGTTAAAAAATCAAAAAACATTCAAATATGTTAGAAAAATCAAAACATTCAAATATGTTTTAGAAAACTTCTAAAAATTGAAAATCATCCTAAAAACATCACTCTTTGGTTCTTTTTGTTCTCGTCATGGACTTTTGCAGGATCATTATGATCTACCCCATTAACAAAGCTAGTTTGCTTTTATGTCTATGTACTACTGGGGCAAAATGAGTTGTTTGTACTGTTTCATAGTGCACATTTTTTTCATTAGACCCAAGTTGTCCTCTGTTTTCTCCTTGCATATGTATCCTTTGTTTGGGGCATCATTTTAACCCTTTCATTAATTATCAAGAACATTTGTGAAGCTCGATAAAAAAACATTACATTATGTTTCCTTCTTAGGTTGTTGTTTACTTTCTTTATTGCATTGCATTTTGTATGTATGTCATGGAGTTGGCATTTTTACTTTCTCGTATTGCATTGCATTTTGTATTGTCGTATGGAGTTGTATTTTAGCGATGGGCATTTGTTCGTATTATGGATTTTCATGTCATTCTACACTTTTGTCGTATGCTTATATTTTTAATAAGGACCGATGATGTAGATTTTAAGCAATATGATGAAAATAAAGTTGTTTATATTAATTAGTTGGATGTAAGATATTCCATTCTCTTATATTCATCTTTCTCTCTCATTTTCTTCTATCTAACATTATTCATCCAAAACACTTGGGGCAATGGGGATTACCTTCTACCCCCTCTCCCCCTTCACTTCTTCTATCCATTTCCTTCCTCTTTTTGATCATCGATCGACTTCTTTCATCACCCCATCGACACTCGAGGGGCATCCTTCATTCTACTAATTTTTCTTCTCCCCTTCAAAATTTTTGTCTTGTAATTGTCTACTATCTTCGAAGTGATGTTGTTTAGCCACCCCAAAGAGGGGCAAATGTAGACACCTAGATTTTTTACATCAAAGCAATCTTATTCATTAACATTGCACTGACTATCTTCATCTCCTTTCACTCTGTTTCAAATAACAACACTTCATTATCTAACTCACTCTAACTCACTCAAGATGCCATTTTACGACAAGTTGATGGTGATAATCCTCTTAATCAACCCAGTTTCTCATTAATTGAGTCTTCTATCTTCATATTTAATCAATGAACCTTATCATTGGCTATCTCCCACTTCCAAAATTCCAAAATCTATTCAAATTCCACCTCCAAAAACTCTCAAAAAATCCCTAACCTTTTTTAGAGTCCCTAATTAATCCTAAAAGGTTAATTAGCCTCTAAACTAGTCAAAAAGGTACTTTGACTTAATCAAAAGTGCTTTTTGGCTTTTCATTTGTCCCACATGCACTAGATTTTCAATCTTTCCAAACCAAAATCTATAAATACAGGGGTCACCCCTCCCTTTCAACTTTACACCTTGTTTACATAGCAAAAATATCATAACACTTTGGAAAGGCATTAGACCTCATTTGTGGTAGCTTTAAGCTATAAGACATTTGATCTTGGCCATACTCCATTGTTGAAAGCTCCTCCATCTTACATCCATCAACTCAAATCTAGTTAGTAAGGGAAGATCCAAGCTTGGCCTTGTAGCCAACTTGGAGAGATCTCTTCACTATTTTTGGGAGCAAACAACAATCAAAACTGATTGCTAAGGATCTTCTAGGTTCATCTTAATTAGCATTCAAAGAGTAGAGATTTAAGTTAGACATGTTAGTTTGATGTTATTTCAAAGTTATATGCATGTTTAAAGGAGTTAGTCTTGTTTATCTCTTATCATGATGGTTTATTGTTAGGTTAGTCTAAGGCTTTGGAACTCTTAGTGTTTAGTTTCATCTCACTCAACTTTTATTTTGTTGTTAAATACATGGAGAAACAAACATCGATATGATACTTTTGAAGTTATACAATTCATATCATATCTTTTCAACCAAAATCTTATCAATCTAAGGAATATCTATATTGAATGCCCTTAAATACAAATATAAAATGTGTCCTAACTTTACAAACCCTAAATTTCGACAACATAGATTAGCATCCGAACATTGATGGCATAATAATAATTTAATTTGATCTAACCAAAGGGATTTGCCTATAGGTGCTATGTGTCACCGTTCATTTCCTCCGTCTTCTTAAGTACAAGGCTCTAAGAAATGTTGGTCATTTGATTATGGTTGACGTCAATGAAACAAATCCTCATTGTCCACGTGAGTAGTCAAGTAGTTGGACACTCACAATTGAGTTGAGGCTTCCCCCTTCCGACAATGAGACAAGGAATATCTATATTGAATGCCCTTAAAAAAAAATTAAATGTGTCCTAACTCTTCAAACCCTAAATTTTGACGACATACATTAACATCCAAACATCGATGACATATTAATAATTTAATTTTATGTTACCAATGGGATTTTCCTATAGGTGCTTTGCATCACCATTCATCTCCTCTATGCTACGTACGGGGCTCTGCAAGCGGCGTCGGCCATTCGATCGTGATCGTGCATCGATGAAATAAATCCTCACCATCCACATGAGCAATCAAGTAGTTGGCATTCACAATTTGGTTGAGGCTTCCCCCTCGCAACGAACAAGGACGTGGATGACGTAGATTAACATCTAAACATTGATGACATAATAATTTTTAATTGGATTTGGGCGAAGGGCTTTGGCTAAAGGTGCTCTGTCACTATTCATCTCCTCCGTGCTAAGTATAGATCTCTAGGTGATGTTGACCATTCGATCGTGATCGTCTGATTCTCGCTTCTCCCCTCCAAAAAATGCTAGTTTATTGACTCCGAGCTAGGGTTGTTTTCTGGCTTATCCGGTTGTTGGTCGTCTTCCTTTTGGGGAGTCCTGCGGAGGTCGATCTACCATCGGGTGGGACAAATTCCAGGGGATCGCAAGGGCTCAGTAGGTTGATTTCATAGTTACGAATGGCCCATGTGCCGTATCCCCTTTCTCCATAGAACATTTGACAAAATATGCACATGTTACATATGTTCCTCCTCCTAAGAAAGTTAGCTTCCTCAAAATGGTTCCACCCGATAATATCATCTCCCGATTGCTTCTCCTCCCTCTAACCCCCTCTTCTACACCCCTCTTCCTCCTTTTATGTTTTGGTCCCTCAAATTCAACCTCGTCTTAGAGTGCCCATTCCGCATCCACATCACACATTTGATAGTTATTATTATATTATCTTGATAATGAAATTGCTACAATAATAATTTGGAAAACGTCAAAAGAGTGGGGAAGCAATTGAGATAGTTTGTAGAAATCATCAAAATTACTACAATATATATGTATTAAACAATACAAAATAGTAGTAATATTAAGAATAGTTATATTTGAAGTGATGGATTTTAAATAATAGATATTTTATTAAAAATATACCCACAACAATACAATTTTTGTATATTCAAAATATATTGCTTAAAAGTGGTTTAAAATAGATGTACTATTATAATGGGATGGCAGTTTAAAATAGTTTACCCATCCATGATTTTTTTGTTTGATCGGCAAGGCCGGCGCGCTAAGTCTCGTCTTTTACACGGATTTGATGAGAGCCATCCTCTTTAATGACCAAAGGTTAAATTTGATGTCCATTTAGACGTTTTTCATGATTTTAAACATGAAATACTTAAAAATATTTGAAATAAATGTCATACGTGACCTGCAAATTTCAAATATGACTAGTTTTTTTTGTATAGATTATATGTAAATTATATTAATATATATCAAAAATAATTAAATATATATAATATAAAAATTATGTATTTTATTAACAGCTTAAAAACAAAGGCTATTTTATATTTTTGAAGGGTAATATTTCAAAATTGCTCTCACCAAAAAATGACAGGCATAGGTGACCGTCAAATTTAACCCCAAATTTATCCCTATTTTGTTGTTTACGAGCTGTCAAATTTTATGGTTTTACTTTACAACATTATTTCAACTGTTCGACATTTTTTTGGCACAATTCTTCCCCGTCAACGTGTTAAAAAATTTATGAGTGGAGTCAGATGAGAATCACGTGCAGAAATAGTAGACTTGAATAAACCCGTCTCTCGCTCTACTGCTTATAAAACCCTCCTTCCTCGCCTCCATTTATCACATGTACTTTGTAATCTTTTTGTTTGTCATGTGGATTCACTCTATTCTAAGCCAGGTATACCTGTTTTCATGGTCTCTTAAAGAGTTAGGTTTTACGTTTAGAATCCCACTAGCACCCTTGAGTCTTAAGAAGCCAGTTATTTTCTTTATCCTTTCTTTCCCCTGTTTTTGATTTTGCAAGAAGATGGATGCCTTCCATTTGAACAGCAGCAATACAGTTACAAAACTCCAGCAAGTCATGGAGTACCAATATTCCCCTCTACTTTTTCATTACACTGCTGGCAGCCATAGTTGTTGCAGTCATTTTCCTCGTCCGTCGCCCAAAGTTGTATCAATCCTCCCACAAACTTCCCCCTGGGAATTTAGGACTCCCTTTAATTGGGGAGACATTCCAATTCCTGGCGGCACTTCGTTCGGACAAACCCCAGCGATTTTTTGAGAGGAGAGGGTTTCAAAGTTCGGTGATATCTTCATGACTTCACTCACAGGCCATCCCACCATAGTAGTCTGCGGCGCCAAGGGAAACCGCTTACTTCTCCAACGAGAATAAGCTGGTGGTCGTATCGTGGCCCAAATCTTTCCTGAAACTCATGGGGCAGGACTCTATTTTAGCCAAAACGGGAGAAGACCATAGGATCCTCCGCGCCGCTCTAGACTCTCTGGTAGCCCCTGCAGCAATACAGGGCTACATATCTAAAATAAGTTCAGAGATAGAAGAGCATATAAATGAAAAGTGGAAGGGAAAAGATGAAGTGACTGTGCTTCCTTGGTGAGAGAAGTTGTGTTCTCGCTTGCAACCACCCTGTTTTTCGATATTAAAGAGGAGCACGAAAAGAGAGAACTTTACGAACTTTTGGAAACCATTATGGTGGGAAGTTTGTCGATTCCACTGAATTTCCCGGGGACTCAATTCAACAGAGCGGTGAAGGCACGGGCTAAGCTGGATAAAATACTTGTTTCGTTAGTAGAGAAGAAAAGAAGCGATTTGAAGACAAGGGAAGGGGCGTCTGAAAAGAAGGATTTCATCACGGCATTGCTGAGGTTGAGAGACGAAAGAGGGAAGGGTCTTACGGAGAAGGAGATTGTGGATAACCTTGCTGGATTAATTCATGCATCATATGACACCACCATTTCGCCACTGGTTCTCATGTTCAAGCTCTTGTCCTCCAATCCACAATGCTACGAAAAGATGGCTCAAGGTATCTATTACCTCCATTTTATTTCCTTTTTCAATATTCCTGTGTTTTTTAAAATTTTAACTTCCTCTTTATACATGGTATGTTGGCAATACGACTTTTTTGATATGTGGAATATATATATAACAGAGCAAATGGAGATATTTTCTAATAAAAAGGAAGGAGATGCCATGACTTTGCAAGATGTGAGAAACATGAAATATACATGGCAAGTCGTCCAGGAAACCCTACGAATGTTTCCTCCATCATTTGGGACATTTCGCAAGGCCGTCACTGACATTGATTACGAGGGTTATACCATTCCAAAAGGATGTAAAGTAAGATATATAAACCTTATATTTCCAATCATTCTAAATTGATTTTTACATGTTTTATTTTTTACATGATTAAATAAATTTGAATTGTTTGTATTGTAATTTGACAGCTTTTATGGGCAGCTTATACCACACATCATAGAGAAGATTGTTTTAATGAACCGGAAAAATTCAATCCTTTGAGATTTAATAAACCGGTAGTTGCTTACACATTTGTACCATTCGGGGAGGTGTGCGTAAATGTCCGTGGATGGGAATTTTCAAAGACCGAGATATTATTGTTTATGCATCATTTTGTTAAAGCTTTCAAAGGGTACAAGACAATTGATCCAGATGAGAAAATATCAGCAGATCCAAATCCCTCCACTACCTATCAATGGATGTTCCATCAAACTTTTTCCTAGATAAAAAGTTCACAAACGATATTAAAAATATGGGAAATATAAAGAAATACAAATATTTCGCACTATGTATATGTACAATGTTATTTGAAATAACTTTGGTTGTAATAGAACTTTACAATCATTTATAATTTTATAATGACATTATATATTGAACCTAATTATATAAATATACAAGGTTAATGTAAAGATAAAGTATACAAAATTTTAGTTAGAAATGATTTACCTAAATTTACTTCATAGCTTACACTACGATAAAAAATTATACAATTTTATAACATAATTTATAACACATGTTTCCAATAAAAAAATTATATAAATTTATAACACATGTTTCCAATATTATTTTATTTAAATAAATTAAACAAATAAAAAAGATCGGGCAATATTTTTATACATAATGTAAATTCAAACAACTTTGGCTTCGTTATAGTTTTTAAATGGTTTTAACTTTTGTATTGGCATTATATTTCAAACCCAACTTTATGGGTAGACAAGGTTATGAAGCAAAACATGGGGTCTTATATGAATCTTAAATTTGTAAATGTTTGTTTTTAAATCTTTAGGATAAAAAGTAATAGTAGCAATCATACGTGAAATGTACGATGGAAATGCTAAGGGGATCTTTATAAAGAGTCAAATTTGTGGGAGAGAAAGAATAACAGAGGAAGAGGGGTGAAGAAGAAGGGGTTAGAGGGTGGAGAAGTGAGAGGGTGGGAAAAATGGAAAGGGGAAACAATTTGAAACTTTACCATCCAAGAATGACACGACAAATATGTCGAGTGCAACTGCCAAGTAAATTTTATCTTGTAATCAAGCTATGGTATTTTTTATTTAATGGTATCAAGGTTTTTGAATAGTAGAAGATAGATTTTATTTGTCAAGCAAGCTTGTTATTATTTCGTTTCGTAGCAGTAAGGGTTCCTATGTGGTGATTTTTTCCTTGATTTTTTTATCATTTTTCTTTTGAGTCTAGATTTATAATGATGTGAGAAGAATTTGGTTTTATTTGAACATTAGGTGGTCATACCCAGATTATTTGGGCCTGCAATTTTTGAAGCCTCAAAGCTCAAGCTTTTGTTCCTGGGAATGCACATTCAACATAAATATGAATGAATGCGAAACTATATAAATCATTTTTATAAAAACATTAAAATAATGTCAAAGCACCTTATCTTAAATTTGTAACATACTTGTAATCATTTAAAATATATAATTTTTATTATGGATTACAATATTGGAAAAAAATACAAAATACATACATAAATATATAGTTGGGTGTGATAGTGCATTAACAGCTATCCTTGAATCTTCAATGATTCGAAATCTTCAATTTTTAATACGGATCACGGAAAAATTACTTCCTAAATGCAAAATAGATTCCTTGAAACTAAAGATAGTAATAGCTTTGATAATTGAATTCAGTAAAAGGAGTAGAATAGAATTTGGACACGGGTCATGCATAACATCATCTCCAAGAAATAAAGGGGTCTTCTTTCCCGAGGAATCGGCCTCTATAGATCGTAAACAATAAGAAACTTTGTTATTAATGGAGTCACCCAACTGAGAAACCATTGAAAGGTAGCCTCTTCCAAGCTAAACAATATTGTCTACGCCATCAAAACCGCCATCTTGCTCGTGTCTACATCCAAATTAGATCCCTTCTACACCAACAGGGCACCTGAACCTCAATGAAGGTGCCTCGCTTATGAGATTGAATGTTCCATAAGCCACAAATCCAGCCTTGGAAGGACCAGGTCCATATATATACGAACTCTCGAACTCCTCCACCTTCGTTTCCTTGCAAGGAGATGTCTTTTTCTTGTGCACGATCGACCTAGTGGAGATGTTGTAGTCGACGTTGGAGGGGTTCCTAGTAGGCATAAAAGCATCACCAATGTCCCCATCGAAATGGAAGGAATTTTGGAGACAATACTCGATGGCCTTAAAGTCACCCTTTCACAACATGTTAAAAATCCTTTTTTTGGATTTTCCGTCATTACCAAGTTCATTATTTCGAATAATATGTGATGATTTTACAACACTATGACATGTCGAACCAAGCCCTCCCTCTCCCCTTATATAATTTAAAGTAAGGAAACTTTTAGACAAACTTTATGAAAAGAAAAATTATACAAATAACAATATATAAAGAATTGACTATAACATTTTATATATTCATTTTTTAAAATCTATTTATAATTAATAATAATTTTTTGATACAAATAACAATCTACCCTATTTTAATATTTATACTATATACAAAAACAATCTACCCTATATACATAAATCTCAATAAACAATATATACATTACAATTTAAAATATTCATTTTAATAAACTAGCAATCGCATGTGTACAATGCAATGTGAACATCGAACGATATATGTTTTTTTTTAGAGGGATAGTTATTAATTTTGTAGTTGATTTTGATAAGAGGTTTGATTGATGGTGTAATGTAGAAATATAGATGAACCATTTCATTTAAAGGTTCTATCTCTACATTTCAAATCATGTTACAAATTCGTACATATACATTTGCAGATCTTATATCATGAGTGGTAGCGTTTTGTGGACTAGTTTAATTGAACTAAACATGAATACATGAAGACTTATATATATTTGCAGATTTTATATCATGAGTGATAGCCTTTTGTGGCCAATTTTATTTGTACTAAACATGAATACATTTGATACCCCTTATAACAGGATTGGGAAGGAAAAACATCAAGACTACCAGTAAAACCCAACAAATTATCTTCACGATCCATCCACCATGATGTCAGCCATCTCAAATATCCTTTTGGGTCTTACTTACAATAGTCATGATTAAATATATAAGGATTGTAATGAACAAGGCATATTTTGATTGCTGCGTAATTAAATATACAATGAATAACCTCACAAATAATATTAGAACCTAAACACAAAATTGTCAACAAAAATAAATTGCTCTATATTCTTGTTGCTTTGTACAAGGGAGGATTCAATTTTGCCTCCTTGAAAAAACTACCGATTTTTTAATACTCAGGCTAAGACTGACTGATCTAGATATTCCTAGTGGGTTTCAAAGTTCACTTATGGATAATCAACACTTAAATGATGTGAAGTCAAACAACTTCCTTAACTACAACATATTTCACACATTGGATTACAATAATCAAACCTTGTGCATTTCTCTCAGCATATCAAAGGAATTTCAATAATACAAATCAAAATATTAAGTCTAAAAACAAAATTACTTAGAGCCCATCCCAGGAGGAATGATCAACCTCAGAACTAAGGCATGAATTGCTTTTGAAATCAAAGTGTATAGTTCTGGGCTTACAAATGCATAGACATAAAGTAGCAAAGGTAACTAAAAAACAATTCCTTACACTTGTTGTATTTGTGTACCCTGCAAATCTATGACTACCTTAATGGCCATCCTATTTTTTAAGTTGTAGCATAGCCCCAAAAGAACACGAATTAGAAGGCAGGTGCATTGGGTAGAATTTTTAAAATTATTTTCTATACTACTTAAATTAATACAAATCCTTTGAATCTGGCTGTGAGATATTTTACCTAATCTAAAAGCAAATAGACTTCCAAAGAATAAGTAATTGCAAAAGCTTCAAATAGGGAACATGAAGATGTTGTAAGACATGGACCAACTAAGATGCAAAAATTGGAGCTCTTGTTAGCACTAGTGGGTGCTCCACCCCTAAGTGACTGGCATTTCTCAGATTTAAAATTTTCTAGGAGTGTAAATTAAACCTCCAACATCCTTAACCCACACAAGGCATGAGCACACCTGGCCGCCTAGCTCCAACATCATGCTCTAAGACAAGGACAAGCTAGAACTCAAACCTAGAACCTTCCATCAACAATATTAGGCACTCCGCCATGTAGGACCTTCAATTGGCAAGGTATCCATCAACCTGTTACAAGGTTTCTTTAGTGTGGATTTGACCTTTGATACCTCTTCTCAAATCACAACATGATTGAGCACACCTAATCTCCTAGGGCTGGCACTATGTTGTAAGGCGTGGACCATCTAGGTCTCAAAACTATGACTTCCTATGTGTACTATTGGGTAATCTAACAATATGTGATGTTTGGACCTTGTTAGAGTGTCAATTGAACCTCCAACACTCATTTCAAGCCACAGAGAGCTCAAACACACCTGGCCACCTAGCTCCGCTCCCATGTTCTAGACAATGACCAGCTAGGACTCAAATATAGGACTTGCGATCAACATTGTTGGATACTCCACCACTATGCCACCTTCCCTTCACAGATTGATGCTTTTCTGGAGTGGAGATCAAACATACGACAAGACACACTATTGTATAGAAAACATGAGAAATTGAGAGAAAGGTAATTGAAATATACAACAGTATAATCCAAAAGCAATTAGAGTTGAAAATGATAAGGAATTGGGGAAGGCTATAGATATGGGTGCAAAGAAACTATTATACAGAACACGTTAGAAAATTGAAAGGGATGGACTTCAAATATCCATTATTGTAATCCAAAAGCAATTAGGTTTCAAAAAGAATGTAAATCTCGAAGTTTGTAGATGTCATATAGGGATGTGGAGAATCTTTTATATAAAATATGAAAACTTGGGAGGCCTCTACTCTAATGCAAAAGCACTTAGATTTCAAAACAATGAAAAAATGGGGAGGATGTAGAAGATGAAACATATTTCCTTTTAACTTCTCCACCATAAAATGATATTAGTGCCAATTGGGCACATATTTGCAGTCAAAACATGGTGCATGGAGTCTTAAGCCACCTCAATCCAACAAAACTTGGGAACCTTATTTTAATCGTAGACACCCACAAAGACCAATATACATACTTTGATAGGTCCTAGAGACCACTTTGGCCTAAAGAATATTACAAATCAACTCATCTCAAATACCTTAGCTTTCAACGTACAGTGAGTTAGATCACCATAATCATTCTGATTCCCCTTTCTATAACTTTGTTTATGAAGTGTACAAAGAAGTATATTGCCTTTAATTACATGAGGTTTGCAGTAATTGAAAGTCTTTGGACATGAATTCTCATACATTATCTGTCTAGATAATTTTGATATTTCTTTTGAATAAAAAGGATGAGTGAAGCACTCAAGTTTCAACTACCCAATGACTGGTCTTTCATCTGGCCATAGAGTTCACTGGTCGGTGATTCCAATACCTGTTTCTTTTTCCATAGATAGTGCTTTTCAAAACTTTGTTTATTTTGTTTTGTGGTTGTGCAAGCATAAAAATTGAAATAATTTTGTCTCTAGAATTCTTAGTACAAAAAAATACCATTTCAAAGTAATATTCATTGTTCAGTAATTCAAGATAATAGAAATTTAGATGACCAAACCTCTGGTGTGATAAAAATCTCCTTGTGTAAAAGATGTTATGCATATATTTTATCGAATATGTATGTTCCATATATTCCTCCATTCACTATTATGCCTTCTCTCATAACTCCATGCTTCATAACACTCTCATCATAGAAAGTACCCATAGACAACAACAACACACTTGTGTTAGAGCAGATGGCATTTAAACATAAAAAATAAGTGCTAAGTACAATATATATACCTCTGACATGCACCAAGGGCATGACGAATGGTCTACCCTATGGCCTTTTTTAATGAGAAAAGGCACGACATCCTACCCTTGGTTGCTTCATCTCTCATCCTTCACCGAATTCTACATGAAAACATACACAATGAATATATATTAAAAAATATGGCACATGGTGATATCGAAGCAAACCTTAACCTAATGGAGAATTCTCCAATATGAACAAACATATTATACTTTAGTATGTATAATGCATATATACTTGGGTGGGGTCACTAGGATTGTAGTAAATAAGTAGGACTCGCCATCTTGGATACCCAGAGGATAATCAAGATTGGCTTTGGAATAAAGCTACACAATCTGCTCTACTCCATCTAAAAAAGCCAACAAAAAAACCATTGAAAAACATCAATACAGAATTTAAAAAATTAAAAAAGAATTCAAAATAGAGTCTCCATTCTACATGAAACTTGTAAGCTTCAAACTTGTCACTTACTCACATGTTCGGTATTGTCTTTGTTCCGCTCAGATTTGACATACTCTCAAGCTTAGCATTTCTTTGAGCTCATCCTTTTCACCGGATGCTCTTTATCTAAACACAACTCACGTTTCCTTGAACAATTTTCTCTCCTCGAACATCATCGGTCCTCCGTTCACTCATACTACACATACTACCAATAAGAATATAATTTGCTTAATACAATATGGATCCATGACGATTTTTTAATGCATGCTCGGCCATTTTTATTGTACTATATAATTAAAAACTCAACACTAAACCACTACAATATCATTACATTGTACACTCCATCCATTGAATCGACCTAAATAAAAAAACTTGGCACTATCATAGAAAAAGGAAAAAGCATGGCGTGTAAAACACAACCAAAACAAACAACACAACTTTCTTGTTGAATCGTGCCTTGTAGTATTCACTATTGTCATTGATGCTAAAAATAACACCATAGAGAAAGAATATAACTGTAATTCGAAAAGAAAATCAATTACTAACAAATCAACTTGCGATGAGAGAGTATCCCATCATCACTATCTTGTTGAGCTTGGAGTGAAAATCATTGGATTTTGCACCGTATTTTTCCCTTTGTGTCGAATGTTATAGTGAATAGGCATAGAACTAGTTTGGGAATTCCAAATTTGGTTGACTTCTTTGATGGCAATGGGTGATCTTCATGTTTGGCCACATTGGCGGCGTAGTGCGGCATTGACACGCTCCTGGGCACGACCTACATCTTTGATAAGACAAGATGATGACAATCCCTCTCTTTCTCCTTATGCCATTGCATGATTCAATTGCCAAGAAAACACATACAACTCAAAGGAGTCATAAAGACAACTCCCGCAGCCCCACATGACTCAAACGATTTCGATTGCATCACGTTCTTCTACGAACGGTAGTAAGAATTGTGTAGCTCTTTTGGAGCTGACCATGAATCAATCTGTCTTTGCCCAAATTAACATTGCTAAATATACCATGGCATCTGCAGCGCTAAAATGGGAAAAGCTAAAACTAGAATTACAACAAATAGTCCAAAAAGAACAAAACATCAAAACATGCATCAAAAATGTCAAATCAACTATCATATTTAACATCAATGTAGAAATGTCCAGAGGGCCTTTACCATAGGGGAACGCCTTTGGCGTAATTAAATTTGAATACACGTCGCTTTCAATATTTTCCACATAAATGAGCATCGTTGAAGTGTGAATGGTTGAAATTAATTATTAAATTTGATGACAATGCATGATAAAATGTAATAAAAATATTTTCATAAAATTTTAATCAAAATATTTAATTTAATATTATATACTATTAAGTGATAAAAATATTGAAAATGTATAAATATATCAACATAAATATAATTGAAAATTTATATTTAAAAAATATTATTTCAAGAATTAAATAATTAATTTTAAATCATATATATAATTCAATAGAACCACATAAAACGAATAAAAGAACATTTCTCTGAGTATATATTTCCACATTAATACAAGTTAGTTTGTTGACTAATACATAAATGCAATAAGTCAGAGTTATGCAATAAATCGAGCCATGTTGGTACGATAAAGACACATTCACCAAAATAAATTTCAAGTTTTACGTCGTTAGCATCAACACGGTAAAAAAATCCATGAAGAATACTATGTTAACATTGTGGCGATGAATTAACGTGTTTGCGACTATTCCCTTATGGTATGGTGTGTCAAGGAGAGATAATGCGCTCATGTGGACCAGTTTCTATGAGCAGATGTCAACACATGCACGACACCTAAATATGTGCCATTTATTTTCTCGATGTGTCAATATTGGCTAACCTCCATCCGCTAACAATTTGATTGTGCACGCCTTCGACGTAAATACGAGGGACGTTATTAAAATCATTTCCAACACCACGATTAATCTCTACACTGTTCTCGTTTAGTTATATGCAAGTCCAAATACCACCCCCTTCCCTTAAAGCGTTCAATCACCACAAAATTTATAGTCATCATCATTATAACAAAAAAGTAAAACAAAACCATCTCCTTTTTTTTTTCTTAGTGGGCATCACATGCCTGAATCACGTACATGTGGCTATTTTAACGAAATTGAACTGGCCACCACCCGCAGTGGTTTAACTCGTCGAGTCCCATTGTCCCCGACTCCTCACCAAAATTACACGGTAGTAGCCAGTGGACGTTTAACAGAAAGGTTTTTTAGCTATTACTTATTTTTCTATAATTTTTAATTGATTTACAGACGAATAAAAATTTAAACTCTTTACAGTTACCTTCAACGAAATTAGGAAATAAGAAACCGAAAAAGTATTTTTTCCTTTTTTAAAAAAGTCTTCTCTGTTTTTATGGAAAGGATTTTTTAAACCTTTTTGCTTAGGATTATTTTGAAAAGCGAAGCATGTGCTGGCAACCTCATTCGCCTTCTGTAACATTAGAGGAAAATCATAAAACACCAGACATGGGGAAAAAGTGGGGCAGTTAGACACGATGGCGAAGGGCATAGAAAGAATGGTGGTCCTCCCAAATGGACCAGACGTCCACTTCAACAAATGGAACCATACATCCACGACCACCACTTTCCCCGAGTCATTTCACCAGTGCTTATTTCAATGAAACGTTGTGGTATCTGTGGGGTCGTGGCCATGGAAGCGCAGGCTATGCACAATTTGGGAGAGGCTAGCCTTACAATCTAGACAACAATATTAATATATTTAGAGATCCCTGGCGACCAGAAGACGCTGATGAATTTTTCTTCCTTTTGTCTTATAGGTCGTGAATCTGAAGTCGATGAGTGATTCCTTGCGAAGTGCGATTTGTTAGAAGCAGAAATAACCCAACCATCATTTTTAACGTTCATGCACTCAAACTTCAATCTTTGGACAATGTCACATTCTTTATCTGTCAAATTGAGCCACCCACAATTCTAATAAATCTCACTTTCTGCATTAATTTTACAAATAGTTAAGGATAAATTATCTATATAATATTAATATAAATAAACAACTATAATTTAAAATTATATTATTTTATTTAGTCTAAAAATAAAAGTATATTGTGGACTTAATCATAGTGATTGCTTTATTATGATAATTCCCATTTAAGTTACATATGTATAATATATTTATCGAATTTAAATCAATTCCAAAATACTTAAAAATAAAATTCAAATCAATTTCAAAATCCTATAAAATATGAATTTCAAGGAATACGGTTTTCACCAAATGTTTTAATAACATGGAGACTCCCACCTCATGTGATCTACGCTAATTGATATCAAGACAATAGAGAATGTATGTTACATACATATAACGAGTATAAGGGGATAGACTTAAAATGGCTAGATTATAGTTGTAGAATCTAAAGTCGAGGGGTGATTCTAGAGGGCAATAATCCCTACACTAGGTCAACATAGGGTTTCCAAGGCCCGTGAAACTAGAATAGTGGAAAGAGTCCTTTCTTTATCTGGTCATGTGGATTTATTTATCAATAATAAATCTCACTTACATTAATTACATTAATATTTAAATAAATTTTTATATATATGTTTGAGTTTTAACTAGCATTAAACATTAAATAAAGTAATATATTTCTACTAAAAATATATATTTACTTAAAAAATCATAGAGATTGATTTATTATGCATAATTATTTAAGTTACATATGTATAATAATTTATCTTTAAATCGATTCCAAAATACATTAAAAAAAAAATACCAACAAAGGACAACACAAAAATATAAAATGTTTTTTTTTTGAATACGAGCCAAAATGTGTTTTAATAACATGCGTCCTAAATCATGTGATCTGACTAACATATCGAGGCAACGAGTAGGAACATACATAAATTATAGGGGACAGACTTAAACCTTATAACAATAATCACTCACATATCTAAAGGGCAATAATCCCTACACTTTTTCAACCTAGATTTTGTTTCACACATGATAGAGGAAAGAGCCCTACTTGATACAATGGTTGGATGTGGAGAAGTATGGATCAACAATAAACATTTTGAAATAAGTATTTTGGTAATGAAAGATAGGAGTGTATGGATAAGTACATATATTATGTGATCTAAACACATCAAATATTAAGCTAACATAACCTTTTGTGGTGTAAAGAATCTTGAATGAAGTTGTCGTGAAAATCTTCAAGAGATTGTTAAAGCACTTTACCTTGTATTTCATTTAGGTGGTCACTTGTGCATCTAACTATCTTTGGCAACATTTGTTAAGAGAGAGAATTACTATTAGGTGGAGTAAGGGAAGACCATTCTTGTCCTAAACTCACTATATAATGACACATTAGTGCAAGTAATCATCCAAGAAGAATATTGTCCAATCCAATCCAAGCAAGATGCAAGATGAACCAAGATCTAGGTGATCAAATGCGAAGATGACACAAAAGAGAAAAGCTAATGATAGTTTGAATGTTATGGTTTCCATTTCTTATGAGTGTCAAATGAGGTGAGGTTATAAATAGGACATCATCACTCGTGGGTGATGGCGTCGACCAAGGAAATAAACACGACACCATCTCCCACGGGTGATGGTGTCGATGTTGAAAAGAGGTAAGGTGCCTTGAAAAGTGAAATAAAGGTATCGTAGATCATGGATATAGATAAACAAGATATAAAGCGATAGGATGTAAGCAAGAAATTATGCATGTGATGTGCATGAGAGCTAGGAGAACAAGGATACCTAGGTAAAGGAATAATGAGGCCAAGATCAAATAATGACATTTTCTCTCTCGTGTACTCTCTCTAACCCATAATGGTTACATGAATAACAATTCCCCATTCCCATCAAGCCCCTTAAGGCACCCTCTCTAGAGATAGATGTATCAATGACCCTTATCTACACAAAGGAATTGTTAGTAACATGTATAAAATATGAAAATAAAAAAAATAAGTGTATACATATGCCCTAGTTGTTGATCACCGCATGTCACGTAATAGCAAAACATGGGGTGGTGAACAGAAAAAACCTTTCGTAACATCGATACTAAAAGTAAGTACTAAAAGAAATGTTTAAAGGACTAACTAAAATGAAATATACCCACCAATGCGTACTTGAAATTGTTACTCATCCTACCACATGTGGGCACAATTTTAATAGAACCACGGAGAATCAAAACTAAAAGGAAACACTAGAGGATCATTAGTAAAATAATACATAAATCACCTAGCTAGGGGCCCATGGGATGGATGTCATGATGTCATGGACATCATAATTGTATAGTGTCATAGTATCATAGCCAAGATGCGAGCGTAACAACACCGAAAAGCACAAAAACCTTATGGTAGAAGCTATAAAGATAAACTATCATAAACCCAAAGGTGTACATAAAGAGAAGATGGATGATTAGCCCAAAGGGAGGCTAACAACATTGAAAAGCTCAAAAAATCCATGTGGTAGATGTTATAAAGATAAGGTATTTAGATAAATCCCGTAGAAAGATTGTGAGCCTAAGAGAGGATGTGCATAATACCGCGGAAATCCAATAGGGAAGATCAATGTGTACAAAACCAAAATGTTAATGATGACATCAAAGAAGGTTCATGAAGTAGTGAATTTGAGAAGGAAAAGACGAGATATGGAAGCCGAGTACCGAAACTCCCAGTTCCTTCATACACGAAACTTTTTGAGGAATTGAGCATTTGTTGGTTCCTTGAGAATGTGGCCTTTATTGATTTGAAGATGAAATGTATTATGATCTATGATGTCTTTGATGAGGTAAGGAACCCACCATTTCTTAGATCGTATTTTCCTTCTTTTTCATGTGTGTAATCAAGCTTAAGGACAAGGTCACCCACGTCGAAAGCACACGATGAACAAGTTTGTTATGTTGTTTGTCAAGGCATTATTTTTGGTTTTTATTTTGAGTGTAATCTCTATTATGTCATTATTATAGTAGGTCAAGATCATGGAGGTGCGCTTCACAAAGTTCCTCATCTAGAATGATACCGCAAAGGGAGATGCAAAGTGAAGGGAGTTCCACCTCGAGTGGAAGAATTCCTCAACTCCATAAGTAAGTGAACATACACTAGTGCAATGTGCCCATAATGTAGGATATAGCTTCGTGTGTCAATATGCACATGATTCATGGATTTTCTTTTGTAATATCTTATTGAGAATTTTGGTTGTGGATTTAGCTTGTCATTGTATTGCGAATGATATGGTGTTGAAAATTGATGTTTAATTTTGAAGTTAGCACAAAATTGCATCATTTTTTTTTGCATTTTAAACTCCCACAATTATCGAGATATGATGGTATGGGGAATTCCAAAGTAGCAAATGATTTGATTGAGGATGAATTTGGATGTAGTAAGTTCAGACATGTTGGTGAGAGGCATGACTTCAACCCACTTAGTAAAGTATTTTGTGGTTGTAATGATGAAGACATGACCATCTTGGGATCGAGGAAGTTTCTCATGTAATCTAATCCCCATATGTTGAAGGGCCAGGAGCAGAATATATTACGGCTTAGCTAAAGGGGAATGAATCAAATCATCATGATATTGGAAAGGATGATACTTTTTGTGAAAGCATGAGTGTCAGATTCTAGTGTAGGCCAATAATAACCCATACATAGGAACTTACATGTAGTAACATGACCACTACAATGGCCACCACAAGTGCCCCCATGTGCTTCTTCTAAGACAAGGGGAACCTCATCTTTTTTAACACATCGAAGTAGGGTACCTTCAAAATTATGATAGAATATGATGTCATATTTACATACATATTTATGATTATTTTTGTGTATTCGTAACCATGTTCGAGAGTCAATATCATTTGGGTAAGTTTGGTACCAATGAATTGGTGTCGGTATACCAAAGGTCCCGCATAGGGTCATGTGGATCAATTTCACAAACATCATGGATGTTAGGAGGAGGTGAAGTGACTGATGTTAACGAATTTATATTATGAGAGCATCATTTTGAGAATCAACATGTGAATGAAACTGAGTCAGTATTCGTGGAAAAAGAATCATCCAAGAGATTTTGTTCATGTGGGATTGGTTCGATGGTAAATGAAGTAAAGTGTGGTGTTGATTCTTGAACTAAGTCATGATAAGCTTTAAGACTCTCACTCACGACATTGGTATGCACCATTAACCTATAAAAACACCAACTAAGAATTCCCCTATGGGTTTTACCCCATATTTAACAAGAGCATAAGCTCAATCAAAATTTTATTTAACTCATAGTCATGAACATTACAAATATATAAGAATGGTAGTATAGCCATTCACTTTAAATAGGTTAGTTGTTCCAACAACTAGCCACAACTAACAAATAATATACTCCTAAAATTAATACATGATTTGTTGTAACAAATCACTTATATCAATAAACTTGCCCATTTAATGAATAGACCTTTCCACTAATAAATTTTCCATGTTAGGACTATTTTTAACATTCCCCCTTAGTTATAATATGGGGTGAGAAACTCAATGTCATTTTCAACCAATAATACATTCGATTACAAACATTGAGGATCTCATAATAGAATTATTATTACTATTATTATTATTATTATTATTATTATTTTGACATAAAATAAAGACATGATAAAACTTTAAATGACACACTTTAATAAGGACTCTATAAAATACCTAAACATAAATTTATTTCAAAAACTAATTTATAGAAAACCACGGATTATATTTTTATTTTTATAACCAAACCTTTCAACTTTGACTAGAGAAACTTAAACTATGGGCTATGAATAATATGGATTTTGAATGGAAGTTGAGGAATCTTGGAGTGTGGATGAGGATCCTATAGGCCCATGTTGTGGAAAATGCGGAGGAAGATGAGCTATTTGGCACCACCATAGATTGCATTTGCCATTTGTGGATCGAACCAATCTCAAAACTATGGACTATCAAAATGGTTTTACCATTGAAGTTTCATCGAGGGAAGTCAACGGAGATGGAGGTTGAAAATGTTGGAGGACTATCAACAAAATAGAGATTAAAAAATTTTTGAAATGGTACATCATCACCATTACGAGGTCAAGCCAAGATTAGTTCAAGTTTAGAACTATGTGAAGGAAAACCAAAACCATGAGCAGAAAAACATAACTACTTTTTTTAATTCCAAAAATGCATGCAACTTCTTCTTTCTTTCTCCTTTCTTCGGCATGTTTTTCTAGGGACCGAAAAACCAATTATTTCCTTACATCTCCATTCAATTAACTCCTTATTATATAAACAAGTCTAACAATCAATGCCAAATGAAACATCAAGTTGTATTCTTTATGGATTTTAACAACTCAAACAAGCTCATGGATCTAATTTTCTAGAAATGTACAAATTGTAACCCAATGAATGACCTATCCCGATGATTTTTCCAATGCAAAGATCCAACATGTCAATCAAGCCAATAATCCAATACATGATGTATCCGAGATAGAGACTAGATTGCAAAAAATGTGTGGAATAAATAATAATGAATGAGTTGGGAGTCGATCATTTCAAGAGAGTTATGGGAAGGGAATTTCCTACATAGTTAACACCTAAATTTTTTCCCTTTTACTACTCACTTTGATTTTTGTAATATGAACACAATGAACAAAATGGAATGAAAATTGTGGAAAGAATGAAAAAAATGGAAAGAATAAGATGATTCAAGTGAATGATGCCCGAAATGGTTTCACACGAGGTCCGCTCTACTACATCACCGATAGAGTGCAAGAAGGGTGAACTAACTAGCAATGGGGTTTACACAAGGTCCGCTTTGCATATCTAGTGCTTGAACGTTTTAGATCTACAATAGAAGATGAACATGAACAAAGGTAATGGGTTCATTGTGAGGTCCATGTTACCCACTCACTCATTCTCTAAGTCTATCCGATAAAAAAAGGCATGGGTGGAGTGAAAAATAAAAGGAACGATAACTAGATTGTACCAACCCAAGAACTTGGATGCTAATCAAACACCACGATCAATAAGATGAAAGAAATTTTCTAGAATAAATTTACCAAAACCTTTGCAAACAAATGAGCAACTATCATATATTATTATGGAACTCAATGAAATACAATGAGAATGGGCATTTCTTATATAGGCAAGGAATAACAATCTAATATCCTAGTCAAGGGCGTAGATCAAGCCATAAATCAAAGAAAGAACTAGTTATCAAAGAACTAGTTAATCCATAGATTTAGGAGAGAACTAAACATCAAGGATCTAGTCAATACCATAGATCAAGGAAAGAACTATACCTAACAATAGATAATATCCCCCTAATTTCTAAATAAATAAAAATAAATATCCATACACATAAGTGGGTGAGGATGAATAGAATAAAGGTAAATAAAGTACCTAGATGAACATGAGCTAAGGTAAATACCTACTCTAACACCCCCTCAAGTGAAGCTAGGGGCCAAAATAGAAATGGTATGTCTATAATATGAGTCCCAACAACTAGGCATACTAAGGTACTCATGTACAATATATATCCATGAATAAATCTCAAACCAAAAGAAGGAAAGAATCCTGCTAGAAGGAAAGAGAAAGAAGAAGAAGAAGAAGGAAGATGTTCTCACGAACACCCCCAAGAAAACTTCAAACCCCAAACATTCCACGCAACTCAAGGTGGCGAGGTGATGCAAAAGGATTTGTAAAGATATGTCTGCAACCTACTACTGAGTCGGAATGTACTCCAAGCAAATAACTTCATCCTAAATGTGTTGATGAATGAAGTGGATGTGTATCTCAATATGCTTCATCCACTAGTGCTCAACCTGGTTAAGAAATGTGAATTGTACTTTGGTTGTCACACCAAAGTACAAACGATGAATCTTGTGGGAATCCAAAATCTGTCGATAATGCATGAAGCCAAAGAATCTATTGAATCACTGTAATTTCTACCCTATACTATGCCTCAAGATGATGAAAGTGTAAAATCTTGTTACTTTTTGCATGCCCAAAAAACTGGAGAAGAACCAAGACAAAAAGATAGCCAGAAGTGGAACGCCTATCATCAATATAACCTTCCCAATTTGAATATGTATACCCAACCAATTGAGTAGAACCCCTAGTGTAGTGTAGGCCAAAGTGGGAAGTGCCCTATAAATAATACAAAATCCTTTTAGCAGCCTTCCAGTGACTACTATGAGGAGAATGTGCAAACCGAGATACAAGCCCTACTGTAAATGAAATATCAGGGCGAGTATGGGTCAAGTACATGAGACTTCTAACCAAATTCCTATACAAAGTGGGATCACAAAGTGGAGTGGTACATGTGGAAGTAAGAGTAACCCAAACTAAAAAGGAGATGGACTTGGCTTGCAATCAACCATATCAAAGCACTAAAAAAGATCATGGGTGTAATTTTGCTGACTCAAATCAATCCTTGAATCTTTCTGAGAAATATGCAAACCAAGGAAATAATGCAATAACCCAAGATATGTCATGTCAAACTATGTAGAAAGAGCCCTCTGAATAGTCTGAATGTGGGAAGAAGAGCTTCCAATAAGTAACAAATCATCAACATACAAGACAAGTATCACAATATCCTTACCAACATGTTAGAGATACACTATATGATCGAAGTGGTAATAAAAAAACCAGGTAGATAGAAGAAAAGAATCTATCTTCTCATACTAAGCCCGAGGGGCTTGTTTGAGAGCGTAGAGAGACCTTTGGAACCTACAAATAAGAGAAGAATCCTAAATAAATCCAATTGGTTTACTCCATGTATATTTCCTCTTTAAATCTCCATGTAAGAAGGCACTCTTCACGTCCATCTAGTATACGAGACCACCCCTGTGATGCAACAATAGCAAGTACAAGGCATACAAAATCCATCTTGGAAATGGGTACAAAAGTCTCAAAGTAATCAATACCTTCAACTTGTGAAAAACCCTTTGCAACAAGACGGGTCTTATAATTATCAATGGACCCATCACCGTATTAGGTTTGGTATACCCACTTACACTAACCATCTTTCTTCCTTTAGGAAGAAAGACCAAATCCCAAGTATGATTCTTCATCAAGGAATAATACTCGGTTGTCATCGTATCATCCCACTAATGTATCCCATGAGCCTTTGAAAAGGATTATGGATCCTCAAAAACTTCTCCCGACACAAAAGTCTAGAACCTATAGAATGTGTATGATGATGCCGAGTGGGTGGAAGATCTTGTATGAAAGGTGTTACCTCAGAAATTGTAGTACAAGCCCACTTAGGCATAGTGACAACATCGTGGGAATAGGATCCTCAATGACATATATAACCTCCTCATCAATCTCCTCAAAAAAGGATCCGCAAGATGAGATGAAGAAGCAGAGGCAGGAAGAAGATGAAGAATCATGAGGAGTGAAGCGCTCATCAAACTAAACATGTGTTTGAAAAAAACATGTCATAAGTATAAGGATCTAAAATTTGATAAGATCTCATGTTTTCTCTTCTTATCCAAAGCTTTCCTTTTCTTATTTAGCACAAAATTCCCAAACATGGATCCCAAAGACTCAAAAAAATGAGACATCCGACTTAGTGTTGGACCAAGCTTCCTCTAGATTCAAATGCTCAATTTCTTTGTGGTTTGCAAATCTGAATGTAGTTAGCACAATTAACTACTTCGCCCAATAAATATGAGGTAAATCTCTAGAATGCATCATACAATTAGCCATTTCCTTCAAATTTCTATTCTTCCACTCTACTAATCCATTCTATTGTGGAGTATGAGGAACATAATGCTTTGGTGAATAATGTCTTGAGTTGCCAAAAATCAGAAAAATCATTGTTGAAGTACTCCCCCATTATCAGTGTGAAGGTTCTTTATGCAACTTGAAGATTGTTTCTCGACCAAAGCCTTGAAGACTTTGAAGTGTGAAAAAACATCACTTTTTTACTTGAGAAAATAAACCCAAGTACACCTCGAGAAATTATCAATAAAGATAAGTGCATACTTAGCTCCATTGAAAGAGGGGGTAGGAAAAACATCAAATTACTATGCATAAGCTTAAGTGGTGAAGAAAATCTCTTGGAAAAATTCTTAAGAAATGGATATTGGTGTTGTTTCCCTAATGCACAACCAGAGAAAACTCCCTCAAAACAAGAAACTCTAGGAAGACATCTACCATACCATGAGTGCTCAACTCCTTCAAATATCTATAATTGAGATGTCCAAATCTTTCATACCAAATCTTACTCTCTGAATCTACATGAGAAACCAATCCTATCCCTATAGAATAAGTGTCATCAAAACCCTCAAAGTGATATAGTCTAGAACTATGATCAACAATACCCTGAATAAAAAGTGAATAAGGGTCCAACAAAGTTTGTACTTCTACTTCATGTGGTGTAAAATTCAATTTTTTCCTTGACCGAATGACAAATTTGATATACAAAAGTAAAATTTGTAAAAAATTTGTAGTGATGTTAGGAACATATAGTGCATCTTGGATACTAACCATCAAGTTGTATATCACCTTTTCCCTCAACAAAAATAAAGGAAGAATCTCCAACCTCATTTTGAAGTAGAACTCAAACCGAGAGAAATAAAAGACTCCTTGGAAGAATTCATGTGATGAGAAGCACTAGAATCTATAACCCAACTTTCTACAAGTGGTGATTGAGATCTCCCAACAACATTAAGTGCTTTTTCCATGCTGATTAGAAGGAGGTGGAGTGGAGATAGAAATTTTTGTTTCTTGATTGCATCCTTTAAGGCTTGCATTCGCTTATAATACCTATGTTTTCATGACAACTAACCCCAAAAAAAGAGCATGAAAGGCTAGACTTATTCTTGGATTTAGAAGACTCCTTAGGTTTAGAGTTGTTTTCTTTGGGTTTAGGAGCACTTTGAGATGGAGAAAGGGTGGATTTGGTTTTACTTTTTGGTTTTCCCTTGCCCTTAGGATTAAATGCAACTAATGCCTTTTGAGAGGTGGAAGACTCAAGGTGAGACAATTTAGATTCTTCCTAGTAAGTCTTTCACAAAAATTTCTAAGTCATACATTTTGAATGTATCACCTAAGGCATCCATGCTAGAGAAAAAGGTAGAAGAAAATATTTGAAATGGTCCTCTCAACTTGGATAGAATCAAGTAAACACACTCTTCATATTTCTTATCTCTTCCACTCCCCTTCAACTATGTCAAAAATGCTTGAACTTGGTAAGATAGTCTATAATTGTTGGAAAATCTTCAAGATTAAGAGAGGTGATCTCAATTTCAAGTTGCATGGCTCTCATATGATCCACATTACCAAATAAATCCTCTAATTTCTCCCATATTTTGAAAGGAGAGTCACATTTTTCCAAATGAAACAAAAGACTGTCACTTACATAAGTTCCTATCAAACCCATACACTCATCAAATTTTCATTGGTACTGAAATTTCTCATACTCTCTAGTGAACACATGTTGTTATGAAGAAGTTAAAGCCCATAATCCTTTCCGCTTAATTATTGTTTCCATTCTTGGTTTCCATGTGTGTAATTATGTGTTGTTAATGGCTTAACATGATCTAATGCATAAGTAGACGTCATCCTCAAAAATTACCAAAATAAATGCAAGAACCAAGCAATGCAACAAGACCCCCAAACAATGCAATAAGAGCCCCCAGATTTTGGCACTTTATAATGAATGCATGTTACAATATGACACTTCATAATTATAGTATGATTCTCAAAATAAATATTTCCAATGGAAAGAGTAGTAAAAAAGTCACTTTTACAAAAACAACACTCAAAACCGAGTTACCAATCAAAAGATACAAGTTTTTCAATATTATGCTCTACTATTTATTTTAGTTGCCACTAAAACAGAATAAAATGCTCTTTCCTTCACCACACAAATAAAATGAAAGGGGGTTAGAGTTAAGCACCTACTAGTAGGAATCAAAATATTTAAGCCCTCATATGACCATACCATATGACCAAGGGCTAAGGATTTTAATGGGTTTATGCTACTTACTATTCTCGGGTGTGCCGCATCCCGTGGACCCTGCCAAAAAAAGAAAAGAAACATCTTTTCGAAATCATTTCTTACACACAAATTGAGAATTTTTGCACACAAAAAACTAGATCAGATCTTAAAAACCCAAAAACCAAGAAAATGATTTGTTGTGTTTTCTTTCTAGATGACACAAATCCCAGGTAAACCATCACATTTCTCTACACAACAAAAAAAAAAACTACCTCCAAAATGGTCGAGTTTACAACAATCTTAGGTTTTTCCACCTTCCGTATCTAATGGAAGCATTTTTTTGCATAAAAATGCATGCAACAACAAAATACAAACAAATCTCGAATATATGAATATAAAAAAAATGTTTACAAAACGAAACTTACAAATGGATGTCAACAACAATCTCCTACTCTGATACCATAAAATGAATGATAACCAGATCATACCAAGCCAAGAACTCAGATGTTAATCAAACACCATGATTAATAAGATGAAAGCAATTCACTAGAATAACTTTACCAAAACCTTTGCAAACAAATGAGCAACAATATCATATATTATTATGGAACTCAATGAAATACAATGAGAATGGGCCTTGCTTATATAGGCAAGGAATAAAAATCTAAGAACTAGTCAAGGTCATAGATCAATCCATAAATCAAGGAAAGAACTAGTCATCAAAGAACTAGTTAAGTCCATAGATTTAGGAGAGAACTATACATCAAGTATCTATCTCAGAACTAGTCAATACCATAGATCAAGGAAATAACTATACCTAACAACTAGATAATATCTCCCTAATATATAAATAAATAAAAATAAATATCCACACACATAAGTGGGTGAGGATAAATAAAATAAAGGTAAATAAAGTATCCATGTGAACATGAGCTAAGGTAAATACCTACTCTAACATGTAGATGGACATGAACAAAGGTAATGGGTTTGTTGTGAGGTCCGTTTATCCACTTGCTTTTTCTCTAAGTCTACCCGACAAAAAAGGCATGGGTGGAGTGAAAAAAACATAGAGGCCCCTTTTGAAACCGGATCTAATACCAAATGTGGGTTTTACCCCATATTTAACAAGAGCATAAGCTCAATCAAAAATTCATTTGAACCCATAATCATGAACATTACAAATACATAAGAATGGTATTATAAAAATTCCTCTAAATAGGTTAGTTGTTCCAACAAGTGACCCCAACTAACAAATAATATAAACCTAAAATTAATACATGATTTGTTCTAACATATCACTTATATTAATAAACTCACCTATTTATTTAATAAATATACCTTTCTACTAATAAATTTTTCCATGTTAGGACTATTTCCTAACACCATCATGGCATGAAGAAAGGATATGCCCTTAGCTAAGGAATCCATTATATCTAAGGTAAAAGCCTCATATTCTATCATGTTGTTGGTGATCTCAAATTCGATTTGATAGGAAAGATGGAAGGCCTAGCCGGAGGGATGGGTAAGAATACAACCTACCCCATCTCCTTAGAGGCACTTTACCCCATTTAAGTGTATGGTCCATATATCCTCATGGAGATCAATGGTGAACTCCTCCTTAATGATTTTGATGTTGGTTTAGTTTTAGGTGGGGAGGAACTTCAACACTAGTGTAAGAGAAATATGCCTTAATTATGGTCATGGAAGTTATAGTAGTATTATTTTATGGGGATATTGTTGTCTATGCTCTCAATGAAAAGGATATCCTCATCGGGTAATGCATCATTAATAGGTTGAGGAGTAGACATGGGAGTGTAGTTAGATATTTTCTCAAACACCCAAGGGGTATCGAGGAGTGGTCGATTAATGTGAGGAGCATAAGGAAGTGTTTATTTCTCATCCTCATTGTTGTCGGTATCATAGATAGGTGGTTCATAAGGTTCTTCAATGGTATTTATCTCTAGTCAAAAAGATCGTATTTGGGCCAACGTACATTGATAGTGAACTACTTCTAAGTTCCTAAACACAACCTCGTGAGACGATGTAATCTTCATTGAAAGCAATCCATTTTATTTTAAGATTAGGCACCTCCTCCTAAGCAAAAACACCGAGATTACTAAAATATCTAGGTGAAAGGTGAGGATGATCATAAAAGAGTCACTCAATTCCTATTTCATTTCATTATAATTGATTTGAGGTTGAGGTATCACTCGTTAGCTCCTCCATGTTAGTTTGAGGTGGAAATCGATCACGAGGTAATAGGACCGAAGGTAATCGATGCACAATTCCATTAGTAACCTATTTTTTATCATATTTTGAAGATCATTAGGATGTCATCATCCAAATTTTTCAATGTGATTTGGATTTTAGACCTAAGATGAAATAATTATGAGCAGGGAATTCTCTAGAGCTCGGAGAAGTTGGAATCGTAAAGGTTCATTAGGGAATGGTACTTTGGGATTTCCCAAGAATTAGGATCAATGTCATATCTAAAGCGTTAGTTGTTATGGATGAATTTAATATATTGGTACACGAAAATGCAACTAAACTCATATGATGCGTCCAGTAGTCGGCCCAATAAGAGGTTGTAAGAGAGAGGATGATATAGAACCATGAGCTTGGTATAAACCATTTTAGGTCTGACTATTATGGGAAGCCAAATACATCCTATAGGATTTTGTTTAGTTTTATTAAAGACATGGAAAAAAGAAGGTAGGGCTTGAGTTCATCGATGGAATAAATGAGATTCTTAATTAGGGAGAAAAATGATAAATTAATTCCTGATCCTTCATCCACAAGGACCCTACACACCTATGCATCATGAATGATGGCACTAATGAGCAAGGTCGGGTCATCCGCTCAAGTAGGACCTCATCAATAATCATGTCATCCTCCATAAACTCAAGGTTAGCTAGCCCATATGGGAGTGTTGTAAGGATGGTCATGTAGTCTCTATGTGGTGGATTTATAGATTTGGGGATGTGGTAGGAATCTTGGGAGCTACAAAAGAAGGATCCTCAAAGATTTCAACTCGTTGGAGGAGAAATATTCAATGAAAATTTGAAGTATACATGAGTTACATAAAGGGTATTTTACATGTAAGGGAATTTATCTCATCTAAGAATTCCCAACTAGGCTTGGAATAGCTTCCATAACGATACTATTTTGGTCACACAATGTAAGGTGTATCTAGGTGCGATGGTGATTTCGTTGGAGGCATCTTGTTGGAAGAAGGTGGGATATGGTCTTTACTTGGTACTTCTTGTGACACTATAGGTGGAGGCTCGAATATAGGAGCAGTAGCTCCATCGTAGGTGGGTCTTGGGAAGTATCAAGTAATGGTGGGTTATCAGAAGATATATTTTTTCTTGATGATGGGATCCTATTGGGAAGGCTTACATCTATAGTTTACCTTTTTCGCAATTATATATTGAGAGGCTTTGATCATATGAAGGCTCTATAGTGCCCACAATATTGTTCATGGGGATTTTATGATGCTTGTTTTGATGGTTGAGATGGGAGAACTATAAGGATTGATACTTCATAATGCTCTTATATAATGGAAAATTAATTGAAAGAATCAATAAGGAAGAATTCAAGGGTTATCTTCCTAAGGTCTTTACAATCACCGTGAGAATTCTTCATAGTGGTATGCCACCAATAAAATAGATCACCGCTAAATTTTGGAAGGACCTATTTTGAAGGAGGGACTATCCACAAAGTGGGAAGCATTTAGATAATCTCAAAGCACGAGATAAAGGAGTATGAAGTGAGGTGAAAGGAAAATCCTAATGCGCTCCCACTCCTTTCTCTATAAAGGATTTAAAGGGTTGAATACATGTGTTTGAATTTTAATTTTAGGAGATGAGTTAGAAGTGTATCCAAACTCACGCATGAGATAATATTTTCATTTATCTACTCGAGGGATTTCCTTTAATGTTTTAGGATAGAAGGAATTGACTTTATATTGAGATTGTGTGTAAGTGTCTTAAATAAAATATAACATAAGCTTTGATTATCAAGATTTTGGTTAGCTTGTATGGAAAGTGTTTTCCATTTCTTAATAAAGCCTTGGGAAGATTCATGATCCCCTTGCTTAAGGTTTATAAATTTTGTAAGGTGTTCTTGGGAAGGTCTTGTTACTAAAACTCAAAGATGAGATCTTTGACTAAGCCTTCTAAGTCAACTATTGAGTTGGGAGGAAGCTGGTTATAGAATTCTAATGCCTCACCTACGAAAGTATTTCATAGAAGCTTAGTGGTCGCATGTAGGTATTTGTTTGAATCCATGCTTTGTAGAGATTTCCAAAGTTATTAAGATATAGGGATGGATCTATAGAACCATTATAGGATATGGTAGGGACACTCTCTCTAAAGTCCGTGACAACAATGTAAAGAGCTAAAGGCTCATTTTAGACAGGTTTGTAAAAATTTTCTCCAAATTGGTGGAGGAATAGGATTCTTGTGTGCATCCACCAATGGAGGGGTGGTATAATAAGGCAAGTTAAGGCCCACATTTTGATATGTCATCTGCAACATCTAATTTTATATTTGGAGCATCCTAGTTATGGTGGTAGTTTGGGATAAGGTCATATGATCTAGAGATTAACTATCACCATGTTAGAATCCATAGAAGAAGGATTTCCTTTGTTTGTGATGCTCATTCATGGTTGTTATGTTCATTATTGGGGGTTTTGGGAGATTCATTTTTATCAATCCTATAAGGAAGAGTGTGATCATGGTATATTAATTATTGATTAAGATGAGGTAAGGTCATTTCCATAACATCGGTGCATATCTTTCAAAAACCTTTGTCATTGTCGGGGTGAATTTTTCATTGTTGTCAAGATTTTTAATGATGGATTTGGGATTTATATTCTTTATCTCAATGACATTACATTTTTTTGATTGACCTTATTATAACTTATCGGAAGGATAGGGTTAGGGCAAAGCATTTTCATGGATGAGGTTAGAGTGACTAGGAAAATTAATGCTTTTAGAATGAGAGCTAGAACACTTAGGAGCATGAGAGAGAAGATGTAGCCACAAAGGAATATCCCATAGAGAAGTTCAAGGGGCTCAATTATGCCAAAATATCCTCAAAAGTGACATCTTTTTAACTTAAAGATAAAAAAATAGGCTCTGGAAATATGCACTTGACATATAATCGACCTTGTGCAATGTTTACATAGGGGCCGATGATATAAAGAAACAAACTTATAGAAATGCAGATAGATCATCCATGTTAGAAATCCCAAACAGGGCCCATAGTGCACAGAAATGATAGAATAATATACAAGATCAGTCATGTAATAGGGTCTACACATGGGCCGAAGGTTTCTCGAAAATAGATGTAACATAAACATACATATATCGCCTCTTGGGAGACGGTGTCTACATGCAAATAGATTTTTAGGGTTTCTAGGATTTTTATATGCTTAGATGAAGTAAAATTTGAAGATAGATGCTTTTAATGAATTGTGCTCGATCATAAGGTTTGTAGGATTTACATCGATTCACTAAAGGATGTATATAGTCCAAACGTGTCTCAATAACATGCACTCCTAAATCATCCATTCTACAAGGGTGACAACACAATGAGTAGGAGACACACATGTACCAACATATAAGGGGATAGACTTAAAGTTTCTATAGTGAGCACTAGGGTCAAATATCTAGAGGGAAGTGATTCCTACACTAGGTCACCTAAGGTTTCCAAAACCCAAAATTAAGATAGATTAAGGAACCCTACTAAGATACCAAAGTGGTTGGATGTGGAGAGTTATGGATAAAAATAAACATGCATGAAATAACTAAAATGAAATCTAGCCAGCTGATATGGATAAAATTACTATGCCAACTATCATCCAAGCACATCAAATAACAAGCTAACATAACACAATGAAGAAGGAAATGAACTTAACTATGCAAAATGACAAGAGATAGTTAGAGAACTCACCTTGTACCTATAGGGTGGTCACTGATGCATCTATCTCTCCTAAGAAGTAACATGTAGAGAGAGAGAGAGAGAGATTCGTTATCAAGTGGAGTAAGGGAAGACCAATCATGTCCTGCACTCACTATATGATGACCCAATAGTGCAAAAACCATTCATGAAGAAGAGTGCCCAATCCAATCCAAATAAAATAAAATATGATCCAAGAGCTAGGTGAGTATATGTGAAGGATGCAAAAGAGAAGACCTAATGGTATTCTCGAATGTTATGTCTTCCTTTTCAATGAGTTTCAAATGAGGTGAGAATATATATAATACAACATTTCCAACAAGTTATGGAATTTACCAAGGTAAATACAACACCGAAACCATCGCCCACGGGAAATGGTGTCGGCCATAAATACTTGAAAAGAGGTAAGGTGCCATGAAAATTGAAATAAATGTGTCATTAACCATGGATATGGATAAACAAGATATAGAGTGATGAGATGCAGAAATAAATTGTGCATGTAATGTGCATGAGACCTAGGAGGACAAGGATACCTAGTGCAAGGAATACTAAGGCCAAGACCAAATAACTAAACTCTATGTATGTATTGTCTCTAACCCATAATGGTTACATGAATAACCATTCCCCATTCCCGACATGCCATTTAAGGAACTCCGCTCTAGAAATATATGCATCAAAGTGACGCTTATTTACACAAAGGAAATTGTTAGTAACATGTATGAAAGATGAAAACTAAAAATTAGGTGTATACACATTGATTTAAATATTCAACATGTTTAAGTAAAATGTTTGATTTAACTTCTAGAGTTGAAAGGATGTGTCACTTATAATAACCCCATTTAATCACAAAAATCATCCCAACTATCAATCATTTATATATTAATATATAATATTTTTTATTCTTCGAGAAAAGTTTTATTTATATGATCAATCTATGCACTCCATAAATAATATTTTTAATATTAAATTATTACAACTAATAAATCATTTATACATTTAGCCATGTAATATATTTTTTTTTTTATAAAACATATTTTCTTTATAAGATTCATCTATGTATTTCATAACACAATATTTGAAACAATAGTGTATTTCTTATGAGAGATAACTTACTATATATAATTTAATGCATAGGGAAAATCATCTATATAGGTGTGGTCATATCATTCTCATGTCATCTCCTTCTCTATATCAACTATGGTATATGTGAAATAAAAAAATTTATATCCTATAAAATGGGTCGATTTTAGGAATGGGTATTCTTGACCAAACATGATAAAATGTGTTCAAGGTGCTCAACACCTTTCTCTAATCTAACTTATATTCTTTTCAATATTGAAAGACCAATTTTTCATTGAAAATGGTTGACATTAACAACCATTTTCAGTCTAGTGACAACCATTTTCAAATTAATGACAAGTAAGAAAAGTAGTTTAGAAACCCACCGTGCACAAAGTTGAAGAGTATGCAATAGATTTTGCAAAGATAAGAAAGATAAATGTTTAACACAAATGATATTTAATTATCACTTCACAAACTTAATATTACAAGATCCCATATAAATAGGAAATATCTCCCCTATAATTTAGGAGGAGGCTACAACAACTTACTAACCTACGTGAGTTGTTTCTAACTCACTCAACAAATACATAATTGTTATTGTTGTTTTATGTAACAACTAATAACAATATACTAACTTACTAACTTAACATTCACCATAATAATAATTACCAATGTAATTATTATTTACACACATACACATGTGGAGCACTAACATATGAATTCCTAACATTCCCCCTTAGTATGAATATGGGGAAAACTTATCTTTGTACTTGCACTTGCTTTTATGAATAGGTCATTTTCATAGGGTGGTCACAAACCCAATGGATGGTTTTACATACGGTTCACCACAAACCAAGAATGGTGGTTTTACAAAGTGGAGTACCACAAACCAAAAGGTGATGGTTTTGCATATGGTTTACCAACAACCAAAAGTGGTGGTTTTACAAAGTGGTTTACCACAAACCAAAAAATGAAGGTTTTCACGTGGTTTACCTACAACCACATCATGATGTGCCAAGTACTATTATCAGCCCTCATCAATATCTCACTATAAGGAATAACATAGGAAAAAATGCTCACACATTACAAACTAAAAACTAGAAATGGAACATTGGGATCATGTTCCCCCATCAATGTGAAATTTCCACTTATTAAAAATAAGAACACCGCAAAATGAAGCATACCGACACCTGGAACACCGAACACAAAGGAAAGCACACCACAAAAATTAAAGCAAATACTCACCACAAAAATGGCAC
>CM031244.1:800365366-800397260 GCA_018340775.1 Taxus wallichiana var. yunnanensis | reverse complement strand
GTTTACCATCTCTAAGCTCTACCCCCGAATTATCAAATAAAAATACTCTTATTATAAAGAAATATTCTTATTATAAGAATAAGATTTCTCTATATAGTGACGACATGTAATTATAAGATAAGAGTTGGCAAGGTAGCTTACCTTGTGTCCGTTATCGCGGCAATAGAGGCATAATTTTTATGCTTTTTTCAATTTGCATTATTTCCCCTAAATTTCATCCTCAGTAAGAGTAGATGATAGATCTCTACTTTTACAGATCAGAAAAGTTCTTCGAATCTCCTGGTCCGTTTTAGCTTATGATCCAAACGAGTCGCACATACACCCTAGCACATACTCCTTTACGCTGAGGGCATCCTCGAAGAGCAGGAGATTTTGTTCTATTTTCTTGGCTGGGCTATTCCTGGGCATTTCTATAAGTTGTTAAATAGTTGGTAATCTGAACTTCTAAGTGTGAACTTGAATGGTTCGGATTGATCTTAACCAACTATATTACTTTGTTAATAGTTATTAATAATACAGGAATTTTTAAAAATTTGTTTAATTTAATTTGCTACAATTCGAAATAAATACAAATTTATAATATAATTTATAGAAGAATTCTATAAAGATATGATATAAAATGGCATAAATGAATACATATAACATAAACAGATTCCAATTAGTAGATTTAGTAGATCATTAATGATCTTTGTGACTTCAATTACTAGCCATAAAGTTTATTTTTTTTAAAACTTTAGATAAAAAAAAGTACTCTTCTTTAGTGTATTTTTATGTATATTCTTATGTTATGTGTTTTTTGGAATACGTTCCAAATTACCTGTAAAATACATAATAATTCACCTCTATTTTTGTCGAGCTTCTCTATCAGTCATAATTCCTTGGGAAGTAGAAAGATGACGATTCCCATTCCACCTAGAACTTTGGGATCTCCTAAAGGGGAATAGATTCTCAGACCAGGTTTGCCTAGCCGTTTCTGGAGCGGTTATATATCTCTTTTCCTTCCTTTTTCTCCTAGATTTTGAAGTTAAAACCAAAGAGATTTTTACATCTCCAGTATTCCTATCCTCTAGAAAACAATTCGTAGAAGAGGATCCTCGTAATGTTCTCAGTAATAATAGTAGTTGCTACTCCAGATATTTTTTTACCATGTCAGCGTTTCTTATAGAAGTGAATTAAATTGGCAATAGTATCGTTACCCGTGACGAACTAATTCTTATAATTTCAGGTCTCAATATAAAAAGCATGTTTATTTTATTTAAGAAATATGCTAAGATTCCAAATTAATTTCTATTTTTGTATAATTAGATACACATTAAATATAACATATTTATAATACTTCAGGAGACAATGAAATTATTTTGGTGAAATTCAATTCTCTTAATTCTTCAGTAACTGAACCAAAAACTCGAGTTCCTTTTGGATTCCCTTTCTGATCAATGATAACTGCTGCATTGTCATCAGATCGTATTATGATTCCATCGTCACGTTTAAGTTCTTTACACGTTCGTATAACTACGGCTCTAACTACTTCTGATTCTTCCAGGGGCATATTAGGTGTTGCTTCTTTAATTATAGCGATTATAATATCGCCAATATTAGCGTATTCCCGATTATTTGCTCCTAGAACTCGAATACACATTAATTTTCGGGCGCCACTGTTGTCTGCTACATTAACATAAGTTTGAGACTGAATCATTTTTCCTCCAAAAGATTTGATTTGTTGCCTTGGCATTAAACTTTTTTAGCCATAAATATCTATTTCGTTCGGTCTGGCGAACTAACAAGAAATTGAGTATGTATAGGCATTTTGTATGCTACGACTTGAAAAGCTCTTCTAGCTATAGTTTCTGATACTCCGCTTATTTCATAAAGTATTCGACCCGGTCTGACCACAGATACCCAATATTTGGGAGTTCCCTTCGCTTTTCCCGAACCCATACGTATTTCTGCAGGTCTTCTTCTAATAGGTTTGTCCGGAAATATACGTATCCATATTTTTACGCCACGACGGGCAAAACGAGTAATTGTTCGTCGTCCTGTTTCTATCTGCCCAGATGTGATCCAAACAGGTTCCAATGCCTGCAGAGCAAATCTACCAAAACAAATGCAATTGCCTCGGGAAGCTACTCCCTTCATTCTTCCTTTATGTTGGTGACGAAATTTCGTTCTTTTTGGGTTATAGTCGATGGATTATTTGAATCCCATCTCTATTTCAGAACCGGATATGAAAGTTTCTTCTCATCCGGCTCCTTGTGAAGAATCTATGGCTTGGATAATCAATATTTAGATCATGTGTTGTGTTATATATTATGTGTTATATAGCATAAACAATAGATCTTTTATTTAAATCGATACTGCCCAATAATAATAATAACTTCACAGGCGAATATTCACTCTTCCAATATTTGGCTCATGGGGCCGATTTATAGACTCCAATGATATAAATTCTTTCTTGGTTTATTTCGCCATCCTATCCAATGAATGATTAAGATTTCTATATGATCTTATGCAGTCACAGGTTCCATCGTTCCCATAGCTTTCAAATGGCTGTTCAGGTCTACCCTCTGCAATGAAGCTTTTATTTCATTTCTTACAGAATCAATTTACTTAGTTTCCATTGACCCGAAGCTCCTTTTTTTCATAAACCTAATTCATTGAAAATGAAATTGATTAGGATGATTCTTATGCTTTATCACACTACTCTTTGGGGGTAATTTAGTAAACCATACATAGACGAAAGAAGATTTCCTTCTTTCTTTTTCTCCTTCCTCTCTTTTTTTCTTTTCTTGCATTACCAAAGACCTTTTTCGCTTCACGAAAGATATGTATCTCATTTGTTTGTCTCTTTGTGGAAGAAAGTCTTTCTTTCATTTGATGAAACTATCTTGCTTATTGGATCTTAATAATATGAAACAAAGATCCAGTTTGTAGTTCATAGTATACCAGAGACCAATTCGTTATTATTTCGATATTTCGAGTTCTTCATCATTTTAAGAAAAGAAGAAAAAACTTGCTCTCAACGAGTCGCACACTAAGCATAGCACATCTCCAAGATGGTCAATCTAGTTTTTATTTGATCTTGCAAAATTGATGATTTCTAATCGGTCAGAATATAGAAAGGTATTGCTCATTTTTAACAAAGATCCAAATTTTGATCCCCAATACTCCATATACGGTTTGAACTGCATAATAACAATAATCAATTTTAGCTCGAAGGGTCTGTAAGGGAACTCTACCTTGTAGGGCCGATTCTTTACGGGCTCTATCAATTCCGTTGAGACGTCCTTTTATTTTTATTTTAATACCTTCTACATCTGCCTCTTCAGCCAATTCAATAGCTTTTTTCATTATTTTTCTTATTTCAACCCTCGCCTTTAGTTGTAGAGCAATATATTCCGCAAGAATATTAGGTTCTCTATAAGGTTTTTCCACTTTTTCTATAGAGATGAGAAGTTTTCGGTTCACAGAACCTAACATATTCTGTAAAAGCATATTTTGTACTTCGTCTCTTAATTTTTCAATTTCTTTATCTTTTTTCTCTTTATATTTCTGTTTTTGGATGAACAAGTCGGTAAATCCAATATATATGTTCACCTGAATAAAATCAGTCTTTTTCATAATCTCTATACGTATAATTCCTCCATAATTTGAATTTGAGGCATCTTGGATATGTCTTACATAATTTTCAATGCAATTATGTATTTTCTCATCTTCTCGTAGATCTTCGGAATAATTTATTTGTTCAAACCAAAGGGAACGATGGTTTTGAGTAAAACCAAGTCTAAAACCAAGTGGATTTATTTTTCTTCCCATACATATTTGTCTTTTTGGTAATCCAATACAATTGTTATATGACAATTTGGTTTCTGTATTGGATAACCACGTCCCCGAGCTCTAGGTTGAAATCTTTTGAAAAGAGTACCTTCATTAACTTCAGCTACACTGATAAATAGATTGTGTTTGTTTAAACCCATATTGTGATTAGCATTTGCGGCTGCAGAATGAATTACTTTTAAGATTGGATAGCATGCTCCATAATGCATCCAACTCAGTATAATCCATGCTTCTATATAGGGACGACCACGAATTTGATTAATTACTCTACGTGCTTTATTAGCAGACATACGTATATGTCTAGCTAAAGCTCTTATTTGTGCCATATTCATCCTCCACAATGAATTAATATTTTATCGTTTCTCTCTTTTTTTATCATTTCTCGTTTTTTGATCATTTCTCGTTTTTTTATCATTTCTCGTTTTTTGATCATTTCTCGCTTTTTGATCATTTTTCGTTTTTTTATCGTTTCTCGCTTTTCTATCCTTTCTCGCATGCCCCTCAAAAATAAAAGTAGGTGAGAATTCCCCCAATTTGTGGTTTATCATATCATGTGATATATATATGGGTAAATGTTCTTTTCCATTATGCACAGCAATGGTATGACCAATCATTGCGGGTACAATATCAGATGCTCGGGACCATGTCACTATTATCTTCTTCTCTTTCTTCATATTTAGGTTTTCTATTTTCCTCGACAAATAATTAGCTACAAAAGTATTTTTTCTTAGTGAACGTGCCATGATTAATTACCTTTCTTTTGATTTACCTTTTTTTTTCTTGAAAGAAAAAATGTATTTACAACTATAAACTACTTACGTCGACGAAGGATTGAAACATCACTATATCTATTTATCTTCCGACTCTTTCTTCCAAGTGCGCTATAGCCCCAAGGGGTTAGGGGTTTTTTCCTACCAATTGGGGATCTTCCTTCACCGCCCCCGTGAGGATGGTCCACAGCATTCATAACTACTCCTCTTACTTCAGGACGTTTACCCAGCCAACGTTTCGATCCAGCTTTACTCAAAGCTTTATTTTTCCATTTTACGTTGCCTACTTGTCCAATTGTTGCTGAGCAATTCTCATATATTAAACGAACCTCCCCAGATGGTAATCTTAATGTGGTCAATTGGCCTTCTTTTGCAATCAGTTCTGCTACAGCACCCGCCGCTCTAGCTAATTGTCCGCCTTTTCCGACTTGTATTTCTACATTATGTAGAGTTGTGCCTAAGGGTATATTGGTTGAAGTAGATCTTTAGTTTGTAAAAATCCCTTCCCAAACTGTACAAGCCTCTCTCAGGGCATACAGCTTTCTGGATGTGAATTATATTTACATATTCAATATTTGAATATTGATATTATATATCAATCTGGGATTAAGGGCATATTTTCAATGCCTTATGCTCTGATTCTTTACATCCTAGGTTTATCTATTCCATCATCTGGCTTATGTTCTTTTTCATTTAGCATTCAGAATGAATGACTTTATCAAATTACGTCAATACTTCCGCATCTTCCGGATAACGTAGGAGTCATTTGAAATATATTCTTATTCTCACTGTTCAGCTCCGAATCTGTCTTTGACCATCAAATCAAATGTGATTTACTTGTCTTTATCTTCATAACAAGGGTTCCTTTACCTTATCTATTTATGCTTCAGACAATTTAGTCTTCTCCATATTATCATATCTCGGGAGCCAATAATTACAGAAACTATTGAACTCAATCACCCGCTGCTGTTTATCCTCAGTTTCCCTTTGGGGTTTATCCCATCAAAGTTTCCTAGTTGGATCAGTGATAGATTTTAAGGTTTTGCTGTAAACCCAATCGGTTGTTCCCGATTACGTAAATTAATAATTCAAACCGCACTCAAAGGTAGGGCATTTCCCATTGATATGGGGGCTTTTGGACCAGAAAGGATAGTATCTCCAATAATGACCCCTCTGGGATGCAAAATATATGTCTTTTCACCATTTATATAGTGCACAAGACATATGTATGCACTTCTATTAGGGTCGCTTTCTATTCTTACAATTTTTCCCAATATGTTTTTCTCATTCCGCCGAAAATCAATTTGACGATATAGACGCTTGTGACCTCCTCCTCTATGTCGTGAGGTAATAATTCCTCTGTTATTACGACCTTTCCCACAACGATGCTTTCCGGAGGTCAATTTCTTTTGTGGATGAGACTGGACTCTTCCATCGAAACCTGATAGGGATTTACCACTTATGCCTGAAGTTCTGTATGAACGGGTGATCATATTATTATTTATTTTAATTGAATAAGTCTCATTGATAACGGAAAAGTGGAATAGAATAACCTGGTTTTAGTTTAATAATTATACGTTTATTATGTATTCGATGTTTCATTATTTGATTTATCTTCCCTCTTTTCTCTCTTTTTTTCGGGGGTCGATAACTATTTAACCCTATTACTTTAACATTAAAGAAGAGTTCAATCCATTTTTTGATCTTTGTTTTAGTCGATCCCGAATCGACATTCAAAATATATTGATTCTTTTCAAATAAATCAATACTTTTCTCTGTAAGTACTAAATTTACATATTGAACCTCATTCATAAATATCTATCCTTTACTCTCTTTTGTAAATACAAATGCCTATATCCACCAATCCATATTTTATTATGGTTCAATATAAATGGTTCAATATAATATATATAAAATATAGCTATTTAAATATTTATATTCTATTCATAACTTATATTATGTTATGGTTCGATATAGTATAAATTTAGGTAAATAGCTATATTCTATAAGTTCTAAATAAAAAAAAGTAAAAAACCGGCACGGACCTCAATCTTAATTCTTTTTGAGGACTTAAGCTTTCATTCTTGGAAGTAATGACTGTAGACAGAGACTGTCTATTGGTTTGGGGCGGACGTATCCAGTGGTCCAGGCAGTGGATTGTGAATCCTACGCGCCAGGTTCAATCACATCATTCACCCATGACCAGATGAAAATCTTTGTGTCGCATCATATAGCCGCCAATTTTATTATTATAGATAGGAAGAACAAAAACAAGGTGAAACGATGAATGTGAATAAATAAAGAGCAAAGTTAAACTAAAAATTAGATCGAACGGAATAAAGAGAATAATGAAAAAGTTCGGGCGATCAAAAGCCATCAAGAGAGATCAAAAAGGTAAATAGCAGTTTACATGGAAAAGGCGGAATTGGTAAATCAACGACTGATTGTAAATATTGCACAATTGCCTAGCCGGACGTGGTGAAAAGAGTGTTACAAATTGGATGTGTCCCAAACATGATAGTACTTTTACTCTGACAGGATTTTTGATACACTACAATTAAATTATTGCAGATAATGGATTTGACGCATTATTTGCAGCTAATCGTATTACTGCCTCTATCAGGGAAAAAGCTCGTACACATCCACTCCGATTAGCAGGCTTGGTTGGAAATCGTACCTCTAAATCTAAAAGAGATCTTATCAATAAATATGTAGAAGCCTGCCCAATGCCTGTAATAGAAGTGTTACCTCTTATTGAAGATATTCGAGTTTCAAGAGTCAAGGGAAAAACCTTATTTGAAATGGTTGGATCCGAACCATCTCTTAACTATGTGTGTGAATATTATTTAAACATAGCGGATCAAATATTGTCCCAACCAGAAGGTATTGTACCAAAGGAGATTCCAGATCGGGAATTATTCAGTTTACTCTCTGACCTTTATCTGAATCCTATTGATGAGGGGAGACATAAAAATAATAAGGAAAATTTACTTGGATTTACGACAATTTAATCAACATAGTTATTAATATTTATGTCAGTGAAAGTTTATGAAACTCTTACTGTCGAATGTGAGACAGGTAATTATCATACTTTTTGTCCAATTAGCTGTGTGTCTTGGCTATATCAAAAGATTGAGGACAGTTTCTTTTTAGTTGTGGGTACAAAGACATGTGGTTATTTTCTGCAAAATGCACTTGGGGTTATGATTTTTGCAGAACCCCGCTATGCAATGGCAGAATTGGAAGAAGGAGATATCTCGGCTCAATTGAATGATTATGAGGGATTAAAAAGGCTTTGTATTCGAATAAAAAAGGACAGAGACCCCAGCGTCATCATATGGATAGGTACTTGTACTACAGAAATAATCAAAATGGATTTGGAAGGTATGGCACCAAAATTAGAGTGGGAAATTGGAATCCCAATTCTAGTGGCAAGAGCGAATGGACTGGATTATGCTTTTACTCAAGGAGAAGATACTGTGTTAGCTGCGATGGCACATCGTTGTCCAGAACCAGAATTATTCGTTCGTGAACGAAAATTCACTATACAAAAACAAAATTACTTCGCTTTTCATTCTATAAAAAAACATGAATTGGGCGAATATGCAAATAGTCCGTCCTTAGTTCTTTTTGGATCTTTGCCGTCCAATGTGGCTTCTCAACTCAATCTAGAATTAAAACGCCAATCCATCAAGGTATCAGGTTGGTTACCTGCTCAAAGATATACTGATCTTCCATCATTGGGTGATGGAGTTTATGTTTGTGGTGTTAACCCCTTTTTAAGTCGGACAGCGACAACTTTGATAAGACGCAAAAAATGTGAATTAATTGGAGCTCCTTTTCCTATCGGTCCGGACGGAACGCGTGCTTGGATTGAAAAGATTTGTCCTGTATTTGGTGTTGAAACCCAAGGTCTGGAGGAAAGGGAGGAACGGATATGGGAAAGTTTAAAGGATTATCTTGACTTGGTACGTGGGAAATCTGTCTTTTTCATGGGAGATAATCTGCTAGAAGTCTCTCTAGCAAGATTCTTAATCAGATGTGGAATGATCGTTCATGAAATTGGTATTCCATATATGGATAAACGATATCAAGCTGCTGAATTATTACTTTTACAAGATACATGTATAAAGATGTGTGTACCAATACCACGAATTGTGGAAAAACCGGATAATTCGAATCAAATACAACGTATACGCGAATTACAACCCGACTTAGCTATTACTGGAATGGCTCATGCTAACCCGTTAGAGGCAAGAGGAATTAGTACTAAATGGTCAGTTGAATTTACCTTTGCCCAGATTCATGGGTTTGCCAATGCAAGAGATGTACTTGAATTGGTTACTCGACCCCTACGACGTCAGAAAAATTTAGAAGACTTGGGTCGGACCACCTTAGTCATAAAAAAAAACAAGTTTAAAATGTCCCAGTAATTCTCATTATTATATTATTATAAATTAATTATTTAATTTAATCTATCCAATTTGATTTCGATTATTTCTAAAAATAAGTTGTGGGGTCGATATATAAGAGAGTAAAGATCAAAATTGGGATCAATTCTGTCATTTTCAATTAAATTCGTGGATGTGAACGATAACTAAGATAACTAATATTTATTCTTTTCTATGGGAGATAGAAGTTATTTCTATAATAATTTCGCAATCTCCCATACTTCTATGGGATATAATAATTATGATTTATGATAATAATCATAATGTCACACCACAGATGGACATAGAATAGAGATCATTGACACTTTTGGGATTGGGATATATAATTTTAATGTATATTGTTTGATTAATAAAGTGTAAGGAAATAGGCATATAATAAGATAAACAGATAAACTTAAACCATAAGGAGGTTTTATTTTTATATGGTAATCAATATATTAATATGATAATATATCATATTGATATGCCAATCAATATATTAAATATATGTAACTAATATAGTTAGTTAATATTATTGCCAATCAATATACAATATAGTAAGCCAATCAATATATAAATATATGTTATTAATATAGTGAATAATATTGACAATCAATATATTGACTATATATAATCATTAATAATATAGTCGTCACATTATTATAAACCCTGTTATTCTATTCCCTTTCTAAAAACTGTTATTTAGTTAGTTAATACATATTGTCAATCAATATACAATATAGTAAGCCAATCAATATATAAATATATGTTATTAATATAGTGAATAATATTGACAATCAATATATTGACTATATATAATCATTAATAATATAGTCGTCACATTATTATAAACCCTGTTATTCTATTCCCTTTCTAAAAACTGTTATTTAGTTAGTTAATACATATTGTCAATCAATATACAATATAGTAAGCCAATCAATATATAAATATATGTTATTAATATATTTAGTGAATAATATTGACAATCAATATATTGACTATATATAATCATTAATAATATAGTCGTCACATTATTATAAACCCTGTTATTCTATTCCCTTTCTAAAAACTGTTATTCTATCCCATTTCTCAAAAATATACTTAAATCAAACCATAAGGAGTTATATATGATTTTGATTTTTCTACATTTCGATTTTTCGTGTGGTCATGGGAATTCATTATTCCCTGTTATTCTATCCCAGAATTCATTATTCCCTGTTATTCTATCCCATTTCTCAAAAATATACTTAAATCAAACCATAAGGAGTTATATATTATGATTATTCAAAATATCAATTTTATTTATAGTCTGGTATCATCATGGGTCCTAACGTTTAGTCCGATGGTCATATTTGGTTTCTATTATGGCTTCTTAACTACATTGCCGATTAGTCCGGCACAAATCTATTATGTAAGATCTTTACTACTAAAAGATCTTAGAATTTACAGGGAAGATAGAATGATTCCTACGGGAGGAATAATTCTCAGCGGTTCTTTTGTAGGTCAAGTTCTAGTCTTCTCATCCATTTACCTTTCTCCTATTTATGCAGCATTATGGAAGCCTCATACAATGGCTCTAATGGTTACACCAATTATGTGTTTAATTTTTATTAAGGTACTATTTTGTGATCTATCGGACTCCTCAATCAACGAGTTTATTCCTTGGATCAACAATATAGAAATGGAATTCATTGTTGCACTAATTCTACAATTGCTAAATCCTGCCCTTTTTTTCAGCAAGTCTATTTATAGCAGACTGATAAACCTAATGTTATTTCACTATAGTAGAAGCCTTTTGTTTCTGCTAAGTACCGCCGCCGGATGGTTAAGCGGACAGCTTCTATTCATAAAAGTGACAGAAGTATTCTGTTCAGGCGATAAATTCTTGAGTCGAGGTCCTCAAGAGGAAGAAGAGGACGAAAATACAAAGGTAGATGATGTTAACAAAAAAAGCGGTAAAAAGAAAAAAGAAGCTTTGAAGAAGAAAAAAGAAGCTTTGAAGAAGAAAAAAGAAGCTTTGAAGAAGAAAAAAGAATCCTTGAAAGAAAAGAACAAAGAGAAAGATGTAATACTATCAGATATCATGTGTAAACCGTGGCCCACAATATTTTTTGATTATCGCCGATTCAATCAGCCATTACGTTATGTCGGTATTGGTGATTTCTTTCTTCGCGGTCCTGTCAAGACCCAACTCGCTGAGTATTTTTTCGATGTTTGTCTCAGTGATGGGCGCCAAAGAATTTCTTTTACAGCTCTACCCAGTATGACTTTCTTTGAGAAAATAGTCAATTTAGGAAGTGAAAATTCTACCACAAATCAGGATCATCTTGATAGATGGATAGTTACCAAAAAAGAAAGAAAGAATTACTTAGGCAAAGAGCTTGAAGACCGAGTTAAAGCTCTAAGCAATGGATTTCCTGTTGAAAATGTAATGGATAAAAGAGTGAGATTTTCGATAACCAACAGTGGAGAGTGCCTTCCAGAAATAAATGATCCTTTACTGAGCGGGCCATTCCGTGGGGTGATGAATCAATTTAAATCACCGTGGATGTTACCTCCTTTGAACTTGGACGATAAGGGATTTCATTTATTTTTATTTAAAAAGCATCAAAAAGCGAAAGTCCATTTTACCAAGGAATTTGGACTTTGTTCATTCGAACGATCGGAAAAAATCGTTCGACCAAAAAATGAAAATGATAAATTAAAAATGATTTTCAAATGGTGGCTCGATAAAATCCGTGTATTCTTACTAGAAGAACAAGAAACACGAACATTTCTGGATGAAGTGACATTGAAAAAGTTGTCGAAAATGTTTGACAATATTTATCCAAAAGATTCGTTGGAATATGTTTTATTGGCCCCAGCAGATTTAGAAGCGGAAATAGCTTCTTGTGATAAAAAAATATATAGTAACTATTTGTTGAATATTTTCCTTCAAACGACGGGTACGAAATGGGAATTGCTTCTTAGTATCCTTTCTACAAAACAGGCTTTGCTTTGTGAGCGATTTTTTCTAATGAGATCGAAAAAACTTCCAGATTCTATAATCTCTATAGATATTCCTGAAGAGATTTCTTATGAAGATCTTCCTTATCCTTATAAAGATACTATTGATGGATATATAAAATTATTGTGCCTACATGCCCTAGCATACTATTAACAGGCTTTTACGATAATATCGCTGTCAAAGATTCCCTGGAGGTTCGTCCAAGAAAAGCTCGAAGTTATCTAGTTATAAAACCCTTTGAAAAAATTGAAGAAGAACGACTAGAAAAGGAAAAACAAAATCAAAATAAAAAAGGAATTATAGACAACTTCTTAAAACGATTCAAAAAAGAGGAAGAGGAAGAGGAAGAGGAAGAGGAAGAAGAAGAAGGAGAAGGAAACGAGGATGAAGAAGATGAAGATGATGAGGATCCGATGTCAAAGGATCTACATGTATTTAGTTATCCGCATGAGGGAAATTTTCGTCGGTTCCTAGTCAAAGGAGCTCTACGTTTTAAAAGACGCAAACTTTCATTGTTTAGCATTTGGACAGCAAAACCACGGTCGAGTCTTTTTGAGAGACTAAAGGAGATGACTAAAATGAAAATGCATCACAAATCCAAACCTGTACCTAAAGCCAAAATTCAAATTGGAGAGACAAAGGAAGATAAAGAGCGGAGGATTTTTAAAGTATTCGAAAAGTTACTCAAAAAAAAACACAGAGGAAGACGCCGTACGAAAGAATTCTTTCGCCGTACTAAAAAGCAGGCATTCGATTGGGAAATATTTCACTATGTAAGAGCTAGTATATTATTTACTCATACATTTATTAGAAAACGAGTATATTTACCTTTATTGATAATAGCTAAAAATATTGGTCGTATTTTATTATTGCAGTTACCCGAATGGGAGCAGGATTGGGATAACTTACATAAAGAATTTTATGTAAAATGCAATTACGACGGTTATGAGCTGACAGACGTAGACGTACCTAAACACTGGTTTAGAGACTACCTAAGAGAGGGGATTCAAATTAAAATTCATAACCCTTTTCGATTGAGACCATGGTATGATGAATCTACCACCGAATCTACTCCTAGTAAAGACAATACTAGTTTCTTAACCCTGTATGGAACAGAAGCTAAAAAACCTTTCGGAAAGCCAACGAAAATACCTTCTTTTTGGAAACCTATTGACGAATGGATTCGGGATTACATTGGCCAACGTACAAATTTCATTATCGAATGGCTAAAACCTATTATCGAATGGATGAAACCTATCATCCAATGGATGAAAATTATTGGCCAATCGATATCACTGATTTGCTCAAAAATAACAAAAGTATTTTGTAAAAAATCTGAACTTCGACCAGATACTCGGAGTACAGAAAATCTTCAAATGAATGACCGAGTCCCTGTACTGATTCGGACTAGGCCTACGCCTAATATGAAATTTACTCTAGAGATAGTACAGGATCCATTGGAACCAAATCTAATTGAAATCGAAGAAATTGAACCAGATGTACATCTGGAAGATCAAGATCTAAATGAGTGGCTAACTCGGATCAAAAAGATGAAGGAACAATATTTGTTAAACTTAGATATTTTAAACAAATTAAAAGCCGATGTGAAAAAGTTGGAAAATAAAATGGATAGGGATCAACCCGGCATACGCCACAAATTTAAAAGGGCACGGGTTAAAATAAAAATTTGGTTTTTTGGTTTCCGAATAACAATAGCTCGATTCATTACGAGGAAATTGCCATATTTTATGAAGGTTTTTATTTTAATAATGGAAAGAACATTTATTGATCTTAAAATAATTGTTCTTAATCTCATCCTTTCAAATTTCCATTTTATAATGCTTTTAATGCAATTTAGGATGAATATTGCAGCAATTATCAGAATATTTATTACGAATGGAAATAGAATTATAAGAATAGTCATTAAGACTAGAAATATAATTTTAAACCCAAAAAAACAAGATTTAAAAAAAAAAATTTCCCAAGCATATGTAGTTGCAAAGATATGGCAACAAATACGGGCTATGAAGGGGTCTTATGCGAGGGATTTACTACAATACAGAACATCGTATCCTTTAATTAAAAAGGATATCAAAGAATTCCTAGATATGCAAGGAATATTGGATTCTAAAGGGCCTCAAGATTTAAGGGTAAAAGATTGGAAACAATGGTTAAAATGGTGTGCCGGGTACAGAATAGCACCCCAGAAAAAAAAGGTAAAAGGTTCGAAACAATGGTTAAAATGGTGTACTGGGTACATAATAGGACCCCAGAAAAGGATAAATGTAATTGGTAACCGATTGGGATGGAGTCAATTTGCATCTTTTTTGGGAGACATTAAATTTGCGTCTTTTATAGGACGACTCCAGAAAAAGATCAAAAGTAACAGATATAATCTTTTAGCATATAGTTATCTCGATTATATGAAAGAGGATACTCACGGATCCCCTATACACTATATACCAAAACCGGACAATCAAGCTATTACCAATTTTCAAAGAACCGAAAAGGATTCCGATTACTCCAAGGATTCCGATTACTCCGAGAATTCCGATGATTCCGATGATTCCGATGATTCCGATGATTCCGATGATTCCGATTACTTAGAGGATTCCGATTACTCCGATTCCGATTCTTCTAAAACTAGGAAGGAGAAAACTAGGAAGGAGAAAATTAGGAAGGAGAAAATTAGGAAGGAGAAAATTAGGAAGGAGAAAATTAGGAAGGAGAAAATTAGGAAGGAGAAAACTATAAAGGAGAAAGCTATAAAGGAGAAAACTAGAAAGAGTTCCGATGAATTGACAACTCATAAGAAGCCCTATTACAAATTTCAATTTTGGCTTTTCCCAGAAATTAGAAAAAAAGCAAAAAAAGCAAGAAAACTTGGTGACCTTTTTCCTCCAGACATATTTAGAACGCGTCTTCTTAATATGAATGACTTTGAAGAGTTTAAAATACCAGAGGACTTTGATGTTGATGCTTTTCTTATGGAACTGGAAAGAAAGAGCGAAGAAGAAAAACAAAAAAAACGGGAGGAAGAACAGAGAATTAAGCAAGAAAAAGAACAGAAAAAGAAAGAGAGAGAACGGAAAAAAGCAAAAAGAATGCAAAAACTGAAGGCGGCAACTACTCGAAAAGAAGTAAAAAAACTGAAAAAGGCATTCAGGAAAGAAGATAAGGATAAGAGAAAGAAAAAAATGAGGGACAAAATGAAGGAAAGAAAGGATAAAAGAGTAAAAAAAAAAGCTGAACAAGCTAAAAAACGGGCTGCTCGACGAGCTGAACGAGTTAAAAGAGACAAAAATAGAAAGAATCTAAAATATAGAGACTTTCTAGTTCAAGACTTTAGGAATCTTTATCACAAAGACAAAAAAGAAAGAAAACATCCCGAAAAATTTCGAGTAGACAAAAAAGAAAATACTTTTAAACTAGATGCTGAAAAAAAAGCACAAGGTGACAAAAAGGGATGGGATGAAGTTCATTTTCAATTGGATTTTGGATTGGATAATGAAGAAGGATTGGATAATAAAGAAGGATTGGATAATAAAGAAGGATTGGATAATGAAGAACAAAAAAAAGTAAAAATAAAAAAACTAACAAAAGGAGAAAGGAAAAAGCTAAGAGAAGAAAAAATAGAAAAGAGAACGAAAGAAAAAGAAGAAAGAAAAAGACAGAGAGAAGAAGAAAGAGAAAAAATAGAAAAACAAAGACTAGAGAAAAGAAGAGCGAATAAATTGGCGAATCGAGAAAGGGCGAAAAATGTACTTAATTGGAGAAATAAGTACAAGCTGGGAAACCTGTTTATATATCCTTGGTTTAAAAGTGCCAGAAATGCGACACGTTTCTTAGACCCAAAGAAATTAGGCAACGATAACTTTGCATATCAAGTAGCTAAGCCATATATGGATAACGGAGAACTTGACTTAGAATTATTAGAGCTTATGATGTATATGGGAAATTATTTCAAGGATAACGAGAATACATTTAAGAATATTTTGTGGGATGCAAGAAGACGGTCTATGCCACTTATACCGGGGTACTTTAATGACCGATTCTTTATATATAAAATTGCAAGTTTTTTATTGAAATTAAAAAGTAAAGGGATTGATGTAAATCTTTTTGATGAATCTGTCCGACGCGGAAAAATAGAAACTATGGAGGATGAAAATGAAAAAATTTCAAGTTCCTTCATTTTCGAATATATTTTTATTCCAAGACGTCGTAGAGAATTTCGAATTTTGAATCGTTTGAATCTGGAAAGCACTTTAGGTGAAAGTGCAGGATTGTCAAATAGTAAAGACATAAAGAATGACGAAGAACTCATTGAAAAAGACGAACATCTTAGCATAGATACAAGAGAAAAGATAAGACGTTTTCTTTGGCCTCGTTATCGATTCGAGGATCTTATTTGCATGAATAGATATTGGTGGAATACAAATGATGGGAGTCGATCTGTTATGTTGAGGGTACGTATGTACCCAAAAATAGATCATTGGGAACATGTACGAAATAGTTTGTATCAAACCTCTCAAAGTTTTTTAAGAGAGATTCTTCCAGATCTGTTAACTCACCTCAAAAGTTTCTTAAATATAAGGGTGCGAAATGTACCTAATGAGGTAAAGGATACAAAGGATACATAAATGAGCTCTATCAGGGCGGCGCCCCTTCCTTCAGGGCGGCGCCCCTTCCTTTTGGTCGAATATCTAACTAAACTCTTAGGGGATTTATAAATTATTGCTTTAGAGTTCCCAGCTCCTGGATAATAAAGTTAGATACTTTATTAACGAGGTTTACGTCTCATATCTCGAAAAAATGGAATATTTTTAAAAAAGCATTCCATAAACATAAAAAATAAAAAAATGGATTTTTTTAAATTTGATTAATATTTAATATTAATAAGAGGTCTCAAAACTATTGCTCTTATTCTTCCAAAGAGGTGGTGTTATGAGAACGATATCATAAAATATAATTATTATTATTATTGGGTAGGCCCTACAAAGTGGGGAAACACACCACGGAATTATTTCGAGACCGGGATTAAAAATGTGGCCCATAAATGATATAATCAATATTATTGGACTACAACCAAAAAAATCTATCACTTTATCAGGAGTAGAGTAGGGAGAGGATAACCTTCTTATGAGACATTATTACGATGTCTATACCAATTCTCAAAAGCTGGAATATTCCCGCTGGGATCGCTTTTTACAGTTTATAGATTATTATGGAATAAAAAATTCCATATGTGCGAAGTTAACGCTGTTTATCTTTTCCTCTTTAGGTTCCTCTTTCCTCGTCTTTAAGTAATCCTGTTTCTACGGGAAGAGACAAATAATTAATCTCCCGTAGAAACAAACCTTCGGAATTAGTCATAATATATAGACCATAAACAAAAAGAAATGGATCTCATTTTTTTTCTTACTATTAAAATAAAATAGAAAATAAATCGTATTTGACTTTGTCAAATTTTTTTATGATAAAGAATTTGTCCGTTCATCCCTCTTTGGTTCTTAAAGAACAGAGAGGATCTGTTGAATCTCAAGTATGTTATTTAACCAGTCGAGTAAAAAAACTTACTGAGCATTTGGACCTGCACAAAAGAGACTATTCGTCCCAAAGAGGTTTGTGGAAAATTGTGGGTAAACGTAAGCAACTTCTGATTTATCTGTTCAAGATAGATAGAATTCGTTACAATAATTTAATTGGTGAATTAGATATTCGTGGGCCACGTTAATTTCGAACGAAGTTTTCAGATCCAATTATGGTTTATTAAATTCCGGAGAGTCGTTCTTTTGTCTTAATTGATTTATAAACGGAGAAGAGTTATGATTATGGTTGCTACGGAGAAAGACCCCATGATGGTAAGTATGGGTCCTCATCATCCATCAATGCATGGTGTTCTTCGACTTATTGTTACTCTAGATGGTGAAGATGTTATTGACTGTGAACCTATATTAGGTTATTTACATAGAGGAATGGAAAAAATTGCTGAGAACCGAACAATTGTCCAATATCTACCCTATGTAACACGATGGGATTATTTAGCTACTATGTTCACAGAGGCAATAACGGTTAATGCGCCAGAAAGATTGGAAAATATTCAAGTACCTAAAAGGGCTAGCTATATAAGAGTTATTATGCTAGAGTTGAGCCGTGTAGCTTCTCATTTGTTATGGCTTGGACCTTTCATGGCTGATATTGGTGCGCAGACTCCTTTCTTTTATATTTTAAGAGAGAGGGAAATGATATATGATTTATTTGAAGCTGCCACGGGCATGCGAATGATGCATAATTATTTCCGCATTGGAGGAGTAGCTGTGGATTTACCCTACGGTTGGATAGATAAATGCTTAGATTTTTGCTATTACTTCTTCCCAAAAGTGACAGAATATGAAAGGCTTATTACACGCAATCCTATCTTTTTGAAACGAGTTGAGGGAATAGGCATTATTGGTAGAGAAGAAGCAATAGATTGGAGTTTATCAGGACCCATGCTACGAGCTTCCGGAATCCAATGGGATCTTCGTAAAGTGGATCATTATGAATGTTATGATGAATTGGATTGGGAAATCCAATGGCAAAAAGAAGGAGATTCGTTAGCTCGTTATTTGCTTCGAATCGGGGAAATGAAAGAATCTATAAGAATAATTAGACAGGCCCTAGAAGTAATTCCGGGAGGGCCCTATGAGAATTTAGAGGTCCGACGTCTAAATAAGGGAAAAGATTCGCAATGGAACGATTTTGAATCTCGATTTATTAGTAAAAAACCTTCCCCTACGTTTGAGTTATCAAAACAAGAACATTATGTTAGAGTAGAAGCTCCCAAAGGAGAATTAGGGATTTTTTTAATAGGAGATGATAATATTTTTCCCTGGAGATGGAAAATAAGATCACCTGGTCTTATTAATTTGCAGATTCTTCCTCAACTGGTTAAAAGGATGAAATTGGCCGATATCATGACGATTTTGGGTAGTATAGATATCATTATGGGAGAGGTTGATCGTTAAAATGGTGATTAATATAGCGGATATCGAAGAACAAGCTATCAATTTATTGGGATTTCCAAAAGAAATCTCTAGTCTTATATGGATTTTAATTGACATAATTACTCTTTTATTGGGAATTACGACAGGATTATTAGTTATTGTATGGCTCGAAAGAAAAATATCTGCAGGAATACAACAGCGTATTGGACCTGAATACGCTGGTCCTTTGGGAATTATTCAAGCTTTGACGGATGGGATCAAACTACTTCTGAAAGAAGATATTCTTCCATCTAGGGGAGATATTTGGTTATTTAGTATTGGACCAGCGATAGTGGTCATACCTATTTTTTTAGGTTATTTAGTAATTCCCTTTGGCCGCCACATTGTTCTACTTGATCTTAGTATAGGTGTTTTTTTTTGGATTGCCATTTCAAGTATTGCTCCCCTTGGACTTCTTATAACAGGATATGGATCAAATAATAAATATTCTTTTTCAGGTGGTCTCCGAGCTGCTGCTCAATCTATTAGCTATGAAATTCCTTTAGCTTTATCTGTGTTATCTATATCTCTACGTGTGATCCGTTGGAATATGAGATTGATTTTCCCCTCTTTTTAGGATAAAACAGGAAAAAAGAAGTGAATGGAATGAATATTGATTCTTCATTCCGATCGAAAAACTAGATAGTCATATGGGTGATATCAAACAGTTTGCAAATCTGCAGTAAGATGATTGAGCCCCATCCCCCATGTACAAGAGTGAAAGCATGCACAATCAGTGAAAACTGCCCAGTTCATATATTAGTCGTTGGGGCCCAACAGCGGGGAGGCGAAAAAGTATGAAGTTACTATCATACATACCGAAAATTAAGCAAAGGTAGGTGGTGAGAAACACCAAGATATAAAAAGATTAGTGAAAGAAAAAGATAAATTATTTCCAGACCAGAGATGTTTCAATATAAATGGGATGACAATAAGGACTTGGCATTGGTAGGGATGATCAAGTAGTACTTCCCCATAACCCCGATCTAAAATATGTTTCTATCTACTCTAAAAAGAATGGCTATCCAGAACGGTCCAATTTATCTAATATAATATATAATAAATTGGTGCTTGTTTTCTTTTGGTTATTGCATTTTTTATTTTTCAACGGCCATTGAGAAGCCGTATGAAGCGAAAGTTTCACGTACGGTTTTGGAATAGAGATAAGAACATTGATGTTCTATCGACTATAATTATCCAACAGTTCAAGTACAATTGATATAGTTGAAGCACAGTGCAGATATGGTTTTTTAGGATGGAATTTGTGGCGTCAACCTATAGGGTTTATAGCTTTTTTCATCTCGTCTCTAGCAGAATGTGAGAGATTGCCCTTTGATCTACCAGAAGCGGAAGAAGAATTGGTAGCGGGTTATCAAACTGAATATTCGGGTATCAAATTTGGTTTATTCTACGTCGCTTCTTACCTAAATCTATTAGCTTCTTCATTCTTTGTAACAGTTCTTTACTTGGGCGGATGGAACTTATCAATTCCATTCATACCCATTCTGGAACATTTTGAATGGGATTCAATTTCTGGAATTAGCGAGGTCGTTAATATCACGATCGGGATCCTAATTCTATTAACTAAAGCTTATCTGTTCTTATTTATTTCTATCACGGCAAGGTGGACCTTGCCTAGGATAAGAATGGACCAATTGTTGCATCTTGAATTTAGAAATTTCTTCTACCTATTTGCTTTAAGGTAATCTAATACTCACAGCAATTCTTTCCAACTTATTCTATTGTGACCAACTCTATCTTCTTCTTCGTGAAGAGGTTGTGCATTCTGCAATACATCCAAATTTATTAGATAGATCAAATGCATATAGTCCATTCTAAATTTGATAGATAGATCAAATCTATGAAGATAAAGAATTCTCTATGAAATGAATATTTAAGGAAATTTGCTACATGTTCTCGAGAAATCCATTCTATCTATAATTTTTATATTCTTACATTCACTTTGTCAAAGTGAAGAAGAACCATTATTATCTAATTCATCTACCTTGACATTCACTTTGTCAAAATTTACATAATATATTCCCTTTCTAAGTCTTATACTTTGACATTTACTTTGTCTAAATTTTAACGTGAATCATTCCTTCTTAAGTATTATACTTTTATGTTCACTTTATCTAAAGTTTCGAACAAATCATTCCCCCCCCGAGTGTTATAATTTGACATTCACTTTGTCAAAATTTTAAGCCAACTAATTTCCTCATTATCATTTTCATTCTCATTTTATCACATTTAAGAAAAATCATTCTCAATTTTTACGTCTTCTATTTTGACATTAAATTTTTCAAATTTTAAGCACAATCATTCCTGACTCTAATTCTTATACTTTGATATTTCCATTATCAATTTTAAGCAAAATCATTTCCAATAAAATCCTTCATACGCTAAATATTCACGTTATTCATGTATTTAATCACATTGACTCAAACCCATTCAAGAGTCATATACATTGAATATTCACTTTATTCAATTATAGGAAAATCATACACAATCGATTAAAGAGTCCTATCCAATTCTTATACATTGAATATTCACATTATTCATATATTAAGTAAATCAACCCAACATTTGTACTTTATACATTGAACATTCAATTTTTCATGTATAAATTTAATTCAATTTTATTTAATCAAAACACTTTTCCCATCTCAAACTTACATTTTGATTATCTCCAACAAATTTGAAAATAATCATTCTTGTTCATCTCTTTAGTTCAAACTTTTTGAAACTTCTACAAAATTACTAGCACACTATTCACTTAGGTATTTACCTATCACACAATGGTTTTTACACATAGTAAAAGTACCCATGTCCTTGATGATTTAAAATATTCAACCCTTCTATTCATGGTCCTTTTTAATACGAATAAATTATAGAACAACTTTAACTATCAATGAGTGAGAAGGAAGTTATTGATCATGTCATTATGAAAAATAAAAATTAATGTCTACTTCACGTTTTTGAAATGGGGAAAAACTACCCTTTGACATTGGGAAAGAACATTTAAAATATTTTATTGAGAAACCCAATTCTAATATGAAAAAAACTAAATCAACCACCACATCGATTCATCAAAAGAAGATTTGTTGGCTGAAATTGAAGATTTATAATGCCAGCTTAAAACAACACAAATACTAAAATAGGGAAGAGCATAAATCAGCAAATTGAATTGATGTCACCATGAATATTCCATGAAGCTAACTCTACAGTCATACAAGAATGGAAGATTATGAAAGAAACTCTAATGGAACTCTAAAAGTGCACAAATAAATTCAATTTTTATGAGTTATGTCATTATCCATTCTATAAGGACATGTTAAGTGTACCTTTCCCAAAATCCTTCAAAATTCAAAAATTTGACAAATATAAGGAAAACATGATCCACGCAGTGATTACACAAATATTTAAATAAATAAGTGTTAAATCTAAAATATGTACCAGTGCATTGATATAAACAATTAAATATATATTTGACCCAAGAAAATAATTAATTGAAATTTGAAACCCTAGTTTTAAATGAAGGGAATACAATATTTAGTTGATTTACATTAATGTCAAAGTTTTTCCAAACTACAAAATTAATGGAATAGGGACTCAAATCATCACAAATGAACCCAAAAAAAATGTAGGAGTTTTGAAAATGCCAAGACCAAGGTGCCTATGTAGGGTTAGGGCGTCTGGGTGTCGAGACCTATTATGGGTGCTATGACTTCTTAGAAGGTGTGAAACCCAATTTTTCATGGTCGTGAGATTTTCAGTGGTTGTCACATTTGATCACTTGTATATTGATACACTTCACTATTTTTGCATAAAACCTATAATAAGAAAGAAACACCTGCAAAACCCTACAACACATCAAATCCTAAAAATAAAAACATGCAAATGGGAGTCGGACTGACCCCGATGGTCACCCGACTAAGTGAACTTATGATTTAGAAACTGCATTACATTTCATAATCCATGTATTTTTGTGTGTGTGTGGAATCCTACCGTAGGTGGCTCTTGTATAAGTCACACTTAACACATAGAAATAATGATATGTATAAAATGTAGATAGATTTTTGTATGGAAAATGAACTTCCCCTCCTATGAAGTGTATGCGGAAAATTCAGTCCCTTGCCCTTGTGTGGATGTTAGATGGATTCTTGAATGCTCTTGTAAATGAATTTGGATGCAACCTTAATTGGATATAGTATATGTTTAGTTCTTGGTCCTTTATTATGATCATATATCTTTGTATTTATATGATTTCCTTGGTTGAATTTCCTAATTAACCACTAAAATGTTGACTAGTAAAAAGTAAGATGCCCAAATGGCTAGAAAAGACCTAAAAGATGCAAGCAAAGCACAAAGAGGTCTAGGGTGCCCAAAGGGGATGGGGGCACCTGGTGTTGGCATCCTGGTTGGGCATTGGTGTCCAGAGTGAGATATGATGAAGTAATGAAATTCAAACTGAAAAATAAGGTGTGTATGACCAAAATGGAAAACAAAAAACAAGCAAAGAGGCCAAAGATGGTGGTCAATTAGTACTTTTTCTCACTTAGGAATCATATGAATAGTGGTATGTGATCAGGACTAGAAATATACCCAAAGTGCATGATTTAGTTTCTACATTTTCCCCACTTTGTGGTTTTGAGTGAAGTTTTGATTACATAAAGTAGATAGAATATGTGTGTTTGATAATCATGTAGATCATGGAAAAAATTGTGTCAGTGATAAGGAAAAGCATGGAGTGATAAAAAAGTGAAGTATGGAAACTAGAGAAGAGGAAGGAATAATGATGATGATGTCCCTAGGGTAGGAGAATATGTTTAGATTTCATGTTTTACTTATTGATATAGCTTTATGTGTGATGATGTGTGTTCGATGTTACTGTTTCTTCCTATAAGGATGGACTGCAAGATAGAAGAATGAACAAGTAGTCAAAGTCATGTATATGAAAATATCAATCGAAATGAGTAAAAAGTGTATAAAAAGTATGTAAAATGTGAAAAAAGAACATGTGCACCTAATTTGTGATGAGTGAAATAGATAGAAAGGATCCTGAAGATGTCATAGAAGAATGATTTTTTTGGGCGATCTCACGCCAATTGTGCTGAGTGTGAGTTTTTGGCTGATCTCATGCCAACTACGACGAAGTGTAGGTAGAAAATTCTAGTGTTATTCTCCAACCTTTTATTTCTTCTCGAAGTGTAAACACAATTGCGGATGGTTTGTAAAAATCTGATCCATTTGATCCAATCGATCCAACGTGAAAGTAGTAGAAAGAAGGTGTAATGCATTCATGTCGAGTGTTGAAGGGTTGCATGTATTGTCAAAATACGTTGTATAAACTGATGTGAACTATACTAAAATAAGAAAAACTATGTAACTTCCCCCTGGTCATAGGCAATCGTGAAGGGTCGGGGAGCACCTAGTCACTATATCTTTATCTAGGCGTAGGCGTTTGTGTTATGCCGAAGACCCAAGTCAGTTCTAGGTCATTCAAGACTAAATGTTATGTTGAATGTGTGTTGAAATGTGTTGTACTATGACTTTAAACCACTATATGGGTGAATGATTCAAAAATAGATGTACCCTTTGTTTAGGGTGCATGCAACTTCGTAGGAGTATGTAGCCCAAAGGATGATCAAACGATCTTTTGAAACTGAAGCCCTACATGGGGAGTGGGTGTGTTTGGTAGAAACCAAGTGACATGTAAAAAAGTGGATGCAAACAAGTTTTAGTGCAGACAAGATAAACACACATGTAAAAGACAAAATATAAGTTAAACACGCAAGAAGAAAAAGTAGATAGGAAATAGTGTAGACAAAGTAAACCAAAAAAAGAGGGTTTCAAATATGATACATCATTCATGATGTCGCAAGACAATCGAGGCCAACGTGGCCAAAAGAATATAATGTGCACAAAATAAAAAGGAAAATCCCTCAAATAATGACAAACAATGATAAGCAAGGAGATAGTAACAATCAATATGTCAAAAACCATGGTACTAAAGAGTTCCTTTAAGAAAAATGTTACACATGATGCATCCATTACCATGTTAAAACAATAAAATTATGTCAAAACGTGTATAATCTGATATAATAGTGCACCAATATCAATAGAAGTAGTAAAAATTAAAACAATAGTACTTGTGATGTGTACAAAAGTGCATATGCCCCACATGAGTATGTGGGACTGGTAATAGGTACTATGCCAAGCATCGAGGATATTTGTATCAATATGTGTAAGGTTTGCAATCACAACTAGAAGTTAAGTGAATGTGCATGTGTATATAGAAAATATAATGACATATAATATATCTAGCTAACATAGTAAGCAAAATGTATCATACAAGTATAAGAAATTACCAAAACTATAAGTTAAGTGAATGTGCATGTGTATATAGAAAACATAATGACATTTATTATATCTAGCTAACATAGTAAGCAAAATGTATCATACAAGTATAAGAAAACAAGAACAATGTGCAACCAAGATATGTATCATGTTGTGGATGTGTGAGATGGAATGGAATTCAAAGCACATATGATAGAGCAGCATTCCCCAGAGAGAATGTGAATGAGTATGTATGATATGAGGTTCATTTATAAATTCCCCCTAAGATTCGAGAATGAACCATAGAACAAGAGTGCATCATCGGAAATGGTTTAAATAGTGCGCTAGAAAGATATGATCATCAAAGCATAGATTATAGTGAGTAAGTGAGTGAGGTTCATTTCATATTTAGACCTTCAATAGTCAAGTAAGTATGAATCGTGGAACTAGAGTGCATCATAGGGTAATTGTGTGAGCTTTATGCATAGTATCATTAGAGATGCATAATGTTAAGTGGGGTTTTTAATGTTTTTACCAACGAGGCTAGCAAGGAAATAGACACACCCCCAATTTTTTGAGTGATAATGTAAGGGCCTAACCCATTAGGTTTGAACTTTCCTTTGAAAGGAGATTCAACATTCGTGTTTTTATCATTTTCCTTTAGAACAATGTCACCCACATTGAACTCATGAGGATAATTTTTACAATTATATGGCTTAAGTGAGGAAGATTGATATATCGAAAGGTTCTCAAGGATTGGACTCGAAGGGAATCATGCATTTCAAGGATCATGTAGGAACTTTTCTCGATATTCATTATCTTTTAATATGACTTTGAGTGAGACTCATAGTATGGAAATTTTGAGATCCAAATGGATGACAACCTCAATACCGTATACAATGAAAATGGTGTGGTATTAGTGGGAATACGCACGCTAGTGAGGTAGGGATATAGAGCATATAGGAGCTAGTTGTGGATGTCTTCACCACTAGTGTCCATAGTTTTGTGTAGTATTTTGACAATGGTCTTATTGGTGGCTTCATATTTCATGTTACCTATGGGCAGTAAGGCGTAGAGAATGATTATTTAATCTTGAATTTTACGCAAATCATTTTGACATCCTTATTCTTTAAAGAGGATCCATTGTCAATGATAATAGTAGAGGGGATTCTAAAGCATGTAATAATATGAGTAGTGATAAAACAAAAATATCGGGACATGTGATAGTTTGTAGTGGTGCTCCTTTTACCCATTTAGTAAAACATTTTGTTTCTATAATAATATACTTGTGGCCTTCATCTGATTTAGGATTAATCATACCAATAAGGTCAAAACCCCATAAGGAGAAGGGCTTGGATGGGCAATCGGATGAAGTTCATAGGTTAGGTGCATGGTGGAGGTTGTCGTGTTTTTGGCATTTATCGCAATGCTTAGCATATTCTAGGAAATCTTGCTCCATATTAGGCCAATAATAGCTTTGACATAAGAACTTGTGTGAAATGTCCTTTTCGGAGAAGTGGCCATTGCATAGGCTATCATGCACCTAAGATATGGCGTGGGAATGGTTGTGAGTCCTAAACATCATAGTAAACGGTCATCAAATAAGTGTTTAAATAATTTTGCACCAATGATGACATAACATGTGGCCTCATGCCATAGGCAAAGAGCTTCACGAGGTTGAAGGCCATCGGAATGGTTTTTCGATAAAAAAAGTTATAGATGGGAGTAAACCATTTGTTATTGTTACTACTGCATGTGATGGCACAAGCTTCGAGAAGTGAATTATGAATAGAGGTTTTCATAAGTTCCTAATAATGAATATCACTTTCTCTTCCATGATATCCTTAGGAATATGTGATTTTCACCGGCCATAACATCTGCATCATGGTTGTCTTTACAAGGAATGGTCAGTAATAGAGTAAGTCTCAAACGTAGATAAAATTTCTTTAACAATATTATTATATGACATGAGATGGTCCTATTTTGTGTGATACTTATCATTGACTTGATTAATAATGAGTTTTGAATCACCATGTATGTAGATATTATGAATAAGGAGCTTTTAGGTGGTGGTGAGGCCGAGAATGAGGATTTATACTCAATAATGTTATTTGCGCATGAGAACCCTAAGTGATATGCAAAGGGAGATAATCTCCATGTGGGTGATAAAGATTATATTCGAACCCCAACACCGTAATGAAAATGAGATCCATCAAAATACATGGTCCATGTGTCGGTGTCATTGGTTTAAGGATGTTAATTCATCTCGAAAAGAATCACAAACATGAGTTGCATTTAGTAGAGGTGCCTTCCGCTAGTTGATCAAGCAATAAATTTTCCTTTGATCACTTTTTGTGGGATGAACTTGAGGTTAAATTTTGTCAATAACATCACCCATCATGTCACATGTTCCGAGAGATGTGTATGGGATAGTAGATATAGTGTAAGGGTCTACCTTAGTAATTATATGCACTTCATTGTTAAGAAGGTAGTGGCATAACTTATCGCTACAAAGACAAGACCAAGGTATAACTTCTCGATATAACTATATTTGCACTCATAAGATAGAAAATTTTAGCTGATATAATAGATAGCCCTCTCGCATTGAGAATCATCATGTTCCAAGGAGGGATCCTAAAGCATGAAATGTGGCAGAAAGATATAGCAAGAAAGGCCACTCAAGCTATGGTAGGTTCAAGGATAGGTAGATTTAACAGATATGTTTTAATAGCATCAAATACTTATTGGCATTTATCATCCCAAAAAACTTAGTGTCTTTCTTCATCAAGCTGAGTGAATGGATGGGTTTTATCAACAATTGGATGATAAAGCATCGGATGGCCTAGATTTTTCCTTGTAGTGAACATAACTCGATGTAAATTTCAAGGTGGAGGCATGTCAACAATGTCCTTAATCTTATTAGGATCTATTTCAATACTTTGTTGTGAGATAATGTGCCCAAGGATTTTGTTGGTTGTGACCCCAAAAATGTACTTTTTTGGATTCAAGCATACTTTATATTGTCATAAACATTTAAAGAGTGTGCATTTATCTTGGGCATGTGTGGAATGGTGTCATGATTTAACAATTATATCATCAACATAATCTTTGATAATATTTTGAATATAATCATGGAAAAGATGTGCGTCATTTCTTATTGATAAGTGGCCCAGATTTTTTAAGGCCAAAGGGCATGATAGTGTAACAAAATGTTTCCCATGGCATGTAGTAAAATAATTTTTTTCTTGGTTTATTGGGATTGATTTTGATTTGGTTATAACCATTTAAGCCATCCATGAAAGATAGAAATATCATATCCATATGTGGAATCGATGATGGAATCAATGTGGGGTAAAGGAAACTATCCTTGGGGTAGGCTTTATTTATAGACAAAATTATGTGCGACAATGTACCGGCCATTTGATTTTATGGATGGGCACAATTTTAGATACCCATTCTGGATAATCAACTACGCGAAATAAAAACAACATCCAATAGTCGTTGGATTTCTTCTTTGACTAAGAGTGCAACATTTGGTGCATTTACAGATTTTTTGTTAAATGGGTTTTGCATTGGGGTTAAGAATGATGTTATGCATGGCAAAAATGGATCAATGCTAGATATATCACTATAGTCCATGTGGAAATGTCGAGAATTCATGAAGAACTTGTTTTATATCCTTTTGTTCATCGGGCGTGAGAGAAAAATCTAATATAACCATTTATGAGTTATCAAAGTGTCGAGGTTGTATTCATGGTATTTTCATTGAGAAGAGCTGATTGATCCTCAATATGGGGTCGGTAGGAATAGTATCAAGAGGATCGGTGGTGTCGGTAAGTGTATAGGTATCTCCAAAGTAGTAAATAACATTAATAAGTGATGGAGAATGCTTCTTATAATGAAAATAAGGGAGGTGATCATAAACTCCCATGTATTCGAAGAAGAGAATCATCAATGGAAAAAGTGTTTAAATTATTCCCAAGTGGTGAAAATACAATCACTGATGAGGTATGGGTATATCAGAGGAAGCGAAGAAGTATGCAATGTAACATAAACTTCCGAAGAAGGTATAGATGAAAGATGCTATCCCAAACAAATCTTATTAGATTAAGTGGAAAATCCCAAGGTTCAGAACTCCTTGTCCCTGTGGACCTAAACCACTACCGGAGAAACCATAATGGAGAAAATATTTATATCCAAGACCATATTTAGAAAAATTGTGAGTAGAATCATAAGAGATAGGAGTGTCATTGGAATGCTCGATAGAATGAAAATATGCAAAAGATGATGGATCTGCTGGAACATCATAGACAACTCCCCTGATAAAGTAATTTAAGTTGTGTATGAAGAGTGGAAGGAACCACATGCATGACATGGATCCAAGGTCACCTTAGAATAATATTATAATTAATTTTTTGGGCATTACATGGTATGGAATAAGTTGTGTGTGTGGACCGATTGAAAGTAATAGGGAGGATAATGGTACTCAAGAAATGCTTGGGGATATTTTCAAATCCATGTATAGAAATAGATTAAGGATCCAAAGAATCATCAAAAAGACCCAATTGATGGAGGAAATAAATATTATAGATGTTGAGACCATATCCATTATCAACTAAGATATTCTTAACCCAGATATTATTGATACAAACTTGAATATATAGGGGGTCCTTCTCTAAATTTGCTTGAGAAGGAAACTCATATGATCTGAAAGTAATGTGATCTTTGTTAAGAGACAGGAGGAAAGTAAACTTATTATATACATACTCAAGTGATGTGAGAGGATGAATATAAGTGTTAGCTAAATATGACTTGATCTTATTGATACAATCAAGATGATTCTACAAATGAGCATGGATGCAAACATCTATGATGATCAACGTCTAATAAAATAAATGAAGGAAAATGAAGACCCAAGAGTGTTTGATCGAGTTAGGTTCACCAAATGATTAATAAAATATTGAAATAAATTAGTTCTAAATCTAAAATATGTACTAGCACAATGATATAAAAATTAAATACATATTTGAACTAAACAAATAAGAAATTTAAATTTGAAACCCTATTTGTGAATAAAGGGAATAAAATAATTAGTTGATTTGCAAAATGATGCCAAAGTTGTGCCAAGATGGAAAAATGATGGAATATGGACTTAGAGCATCAAACTAACCCAAAAAAATATAGGAGTGTCGAAATGCACGGACTAGTGTGCTTATGCGAGGTCGAGGTGACTGGGCACCAGTAAACCTATTATGGGCACTGTAAATACTCAAAAACTATGAAACCTAATTTCATAGGGTTGTGAGATGTTCATTAGTTTTTTTCCTTTGATCACTGTATGTTAGTGCACTTCATTGTTATTCTCCCGAGACCTAAAATAAGAAATAATCACTTGTAAAACACATAAACACATCAAATCCTAAAAATAAAAATATGCAAATGGGGAATCGTCTGCTCCTCGGTGGTCACTCCTGACCGAGTGAGCTTACGATCCAGAATTTCACTACATTTCAAAATCCATGTAGTTTTGTGTGTGTATAGAATTGTGCCCTAAATGGATTTTGTGTGAGTCACACTTGATAGCAAGATATATTTAGATGTATAAAATGTAGATAGATGTGACCATGGAAAAATGATCTTCCCCTCCTATGAAGTGTATGTGGAAAAATGCATACATTTTCCCTTGTGTGGATGTTATATGGGTGTTTGGCTCTTGTAAATTCCTTTCGGATGTGTAACCTTAGGTGTAGATAGTAGATGCTTATTGCTTGGTCCTTTATTATGATCACATATATTTGTATTTATATGATTCCCTTGGTTGAATTTTGTAATTAACCACTAAAAGGCCGACTATAAAAATAAAGATGCCCAAACATAGCTAGAAAATACCCAAAATATGTGAGCAAAGTACAAAGAGGTCGAGGGCACCCAAAAGGGATCGGGGCACTAGGTGTTTGGTGTCAGTGGGCACTAGTGTCCAGAGTCAAAGATGATGAAGTAATGAAATTCGGACTAAGAAAGAAGGTTTGTAAGATCAAAGGAAAACATAAAAAAAAAAAAAAAAAAAGAGACCAAAGATGGTGGTCAATTATTACTTTTCTCACTTAGGAATCATATGAATAGTGGTATGTGATCATGACTAGAAATATACTCAAAGTGCGTGATTTAGTGTCGACAAAAAAGAATATATCAAATAATTTTTCATGGCATGTCAAGAAGTGGCATACAATAATATATTTTTCTTGCTGCTCTTCCTACAAGTTTCGAAGGGAAAGCTTTATATTGGTTCTTACACCTTCCAAAGGGATCGATCACCACATTTGTAAACCTATCGGAGAAATTTTTCAAACATTTCTCATTTAATCTCGACTTTGAGATTACAATGATGGACTTTTGTAACACCAAACAAAGGAAAATTAAAACTTCACCCAATTTCTACAATGATGGTGAGGAATCACGAGTCAATTCCCATGCTCTATTCCATAGAAA
>CM031244.1:800317592-800365266 GCA_018340775.1 Taxus wallichiana var. yunnanensis | reverse complement strand
CCTTTCCATAGGTTTAAGTGCACAATTTAGCCATTGACCGCACACTTGGTGGGAAAGGGATAGGATAAGCCTTTAAATAGCTTTTTTGTCCATAAAATCCTCCTTCTCCCATGAGATTAGGCTTATTCTCGTGGAATGGATTAAATAAAATATTATTATTATTATTTTAAATCCAAAACTACTAAAAACATGCCAAGTTTCACGTCCATAATATGTCATTTGTCCACGTTAGAGTGTGTCACATCATCATTTGACCACAACTTTGACTATGCATATCTTTCGCATACAAACTCAGATTTGGTCCGTTCAAAATGCGTCGGAAAGATTGCGAGGATCTATATACCATGGAACTAATTTTTCAAAAATTCAAGAGCATCAATTTTGCCTTGTCTGCCAATTTCCACGTGTCACCTTGTCATTGGTCCACTTGTTGACATGTTGACAAAAGTTGACTTCCCTATTGATTGAACTTTGAGGACATAACTTGAGCTCAGAGTGTCTGTTTTTCATGTTATTATAGTCTTCAAAAAGCTCTCTGAAGGCTCTACTACACTGGCATGGTCTAGTGAAGTTTAGGAAACTTTTGACACTGAAAAATATCCCCGATCATAGAAAGAGGGTGAAAGAGAGCCTACACTAAGCGGTGATACACCAGAAAAAGAAGTGGCAACATACTTTGTTGAGGGAAGATGAAATAGGGGGAAAAGATATAATGGAGATCAGACAAAAGTGACACAGACCCAGATTTAAATCCACCATCGAAACTCCACGAAACACGTCATCTTACACCTATAAACGAGAAACACATGCACATGAAGAAAACACGAAATAGAGAGGCATAGAGAAACAACAAAACAATGAAAAGGGTTGAAGAACATCACAAAAACATGATTTTATTGCTCTTTGAGGTGCACAGACCATTACATGGGTGATCATAGGCACAAATATGTTTTTCAGGCATAGGAGAAGGCTTACAGCTCAAATGGAGTCGGGAAACAACTTTGACAGAGTTTCTCCACATCTCGAGAAGGTCTCCCCTTCTCAAAATGAGAAGTGTTTACAATATATAAACAATCAAAACCAGAGAGAGAGAAGAGAAAATCGACTCTGCTTAAAATCCAACCACCAACCATCAATGCCCCTATAAATTTGCCTACAATCTGTCAAGTCTACCTCTCTATGTCTGTTTGGCATGTTGAAGAAGGAAGAGTGACAGATCAAATCAGATCTGATCTGGTAGTTGAAGCAATCAAATTATACATTAATGGCCTGAAAGATGTTTTCCCATTATTAACCCACCAAACCTCATCAAAATTAAAGTTTCAGGCTCCTATGGCATAGACAAGGTTGAGACCTTTCTAAAAAGTCTTATATTGCTCAAATCTGAGCTACCAGTCAAAGGATATAGCTGTCTGAATATTTTGCATTGAGACTGCAAAATGGTGAATCGTAGCCTTTGCAAAGTGAATACAAACTGCACGTTTTGTGAAAAGATGCAAAATCACAAAACCTCCCGCAACTTTGCATGTTCGAAATTTACTTTTTTCCTAAAATCCCCCTAGCAAGCCCGCATCCTTACATTTTTCCTTTTGGCAAGAAATCTCCCGTGGGCCCGTGGGCCCACCCTTGCAAACTAGGCTTTTGTGAAAGTGGAAAAAGATGCAAAAATATCTCATGCCCTACAATGTAATATTTCCCAAATTCATCTTCGGGCCCGCCGACCCACATTTTCTACTTTGGTAAAAGGTCTTCCCCAGGCCCGTAGGCCCGCTTGCAATTTAGGCTTGACATGTGGCTTCTCTAGGCATCGGCGAAGGTTTGGCTTACTTTTATACTTTATGCCTTTTCAAAATAAAAACCAAAAAATTCAAACTGCCTCCAACGGCTCGCCTTCCCGCTTTGACTTGAAACACTACCACGTGTAGAGTTAGCATGCGTTTGTGGACAACTTTTAGATTTTTCTTTTGAAGTTACGTCAAGAGACACGATGCTCCTTCTGCAGCTTTTCTCTGTTTCTTTGTGTTTTGGCTAAGTACCTTTTTCTTGGCGGGCCATATGTCTGACCCGAGACACATAGAGAGCTGGCACACATTTGAGACTGTCCCTCTTGATTTTATCTTTGGGGTTGTGCCGAGTCGACACTTGGCACCTTTCGTGGGTTATCTTATACTTAGCTGGTTTGGGGTTAGTTCAAACTTTGGGCTCTGACCACGTGGCGAATTAACGTTAGTTCAGGATCCTTCTTTGGGCCGCACCCTTTTGAATTTGCATTGTTGAGGGACATGACACCTTCTACTAGCTCGCTTTGTTTAGACTTTGGTCGGTTATGCCCCTTGACTTCTTATTTTGGGCCTAGGACACGTGGAAGCTCCACGCTCATTTGGGGAACTACCTTTGGCTTTAACCCTTGAAGGTGCGTCGCTAAGACATATGGAGGATTTTTTCGGTCCTTTCATACTTAGTCAATTTAAATGGCCAGCTTTGTCCCTCTTTTTACTTTTGGATACATGGAGGGTTGACGCAAATTTGGAGCCTCCGTTCTTGATCCTTCCTTTGAAGTTACACCGTTGAGACACGTGGGGCCTTCTATCGAACACTCTTATACTTAGCTGATTTGGGCCCACTGTCATTTGACTTCTATCGGACCCTAGACACATGAAGATTTGGTGCTAGTTTGAGTTTCTGCCTTGAGCTCTCACTTTTAAAATTGTGCCGAGCTGACACGTGGTTCTTTTCCGCTAGAATTTCTATACTTAGCCAATTCTACAACCGGCTTTGTCCCCTTTTTTACTCTAACTACATGGCCAGCCCACGCTCATTTGGGAACCCACTCTTTGGACCCATCCTTAGTGTTGCGTCGATGAGACATGTGGAGGCTTCCGCTGCCTTAAAAATTTTCAACGTTCAACTGCTCATTTGGGACCTGTCTTTTTTATGCATCTTTTAGAATTGCGTCGATATAACACATGACACACTTTTCATGAGTCTCGCTTATTCGACCTCGAGTGACTCATATACGGCTAAGTCTAAAACTTTGAGCCTCTTGATTCAATCTTCTTCTATCAAGCTCTAATCTCCTTTGACGTCATTCGGCCCCATTTTCTAACCTTGCTCCTTGATTCAGAGTCTACCTACTCCTTGATTTTTTTATTTGAATTTGGGCTCGTAGGACAGAGTTGACCCTTAGATTTTTGTTTGTGCAGGGTCGTGTTTGACCAATTTTCTGGGGGAAAATTGGGATAACAATTTGGCAACTCATAGGGACATCTATTTGCTAGATGAAGAGACCAGTAGCCTTGAAGCATCCATTAGGAATGTATTCTTCCTGGTAAGCATAAATCTACTCTGAACTTTGAAAATATGATCCCTGAGCCACTTGGAAACTGTTGGAACTAGAGCTGACCCTGAACTCACCCCGCTACTTCCAACATCCTGTGCATGAGCAACAAAACACCACAACACACACTATGTACAAAACTGAAAATCATATATGCTCCAAGTGGAACATGCAGAGTGTGCACAAGCACTTATTTTACTGAAAGAAAAATCTATACTAACTCCTACACTAAACAGAGAGAAAGGGGACTCAAACAAATCCTACAACTGGTAGGGGAAGAAGCTTCCCTTTCTCACAACTAGCAGCCATGAAAATGGTTGGATACTGAATATGGCTGCTTATATGAGTGAGAAACTGACTATAAACTGATCCTCTACCCAAATCATCAAGGTGTCAACTCGAAACAAAACAAATACCTCTTTTAGTTGCTCTGTATTTGGATTAAAGAGGCATTGCAGCTGATCCTTAGTACTTTTGATACTCATCATCATGCCCTAAAGTGGGCATGACTGGTTTTGGCTTCTCCCTTGGTTCCAATGAAGCCAAGTACCTAATTGGGCATGGTCTGATGCGATGGATGTGCCCATGGTTCTGAATTTCAACTCCAAGAATGGAGTCTTCTTGCTGACCTTCTTGGGTGGATGGTGTGGGAGAGATGATGACATCCTCTTGCTCCTTCCCTTCCTTCTCCTATGAAGAACATGGAAGATTCATATCTTCCAACCTTGGTTCCAGAGGGTTGTTATGAAGTGCAAGGCTATTGTACTTGAATGGTCTCCTTCATGGCAGTAGGCTCATGTGCTTGGAAGTTAAATGATGGAGGAGCAAATGATATTATCTTCTCAGGATCCTCTCCATCAAAGCAATCTTCCAAGTCTGAAAGATAATCTACCTCTTTGTTGTGTTGTTGCATGTGCTCAACCTCCTCCATGGTGTCCTCCTGATCCAAAACTTGCTCACCATGGTTCCCCTCTTCTTCAAGCATGAATTTTGAAAGCTCAAACTCTTCTTTGAAATTAGAGCTTTAAGGGGACAAAGTAGGAGGAAGAACTGAAGGTTCTTCTATGACCCACTCCGCACTTGGAGCCTCTGGAACTATATGGGTTTCCTTTTAAAGGGAGCACTTGTAGGTTGGGGCACACAAAGCTATAGCACCCATGGTTTTGCCTCTACAAGTTACTTAGTCTCCTTCAAAACTACGTCCTTTAGAGATAATTGATTTTTCTCTGGAACAAGCACTGTATGATTTCCTCTTCCCATTCGAGTCACATGAGTCACGCCATTCTTCAACTGTCCTACATTCGTTGAACATGATGACATTGGTTGGGGAATGGGTGTTGGTAGGGGGTTGTTCATTTATGGTACAACTAGGCAGAGGGGACTTGAATCCAGAAGAGAAAGGGGAGAAGAATTGAGGTGAGATGGAAGGATAGGGGATGGAGAAGGGAATTCAGCACTAGGGGTAGTAGATGGGAAGCTAGACTCATGACACTATTGCGATGATAGAGTTTGAGAAAGAGAAAACAAAGGAAAAGGAGCTGGTGACTGAATTACACATTGACAAGGTTTTCTCACACTTTGCTCATATGCCTCAATATCCTCAATCCACTATGCAAGGTGAGGTAGCATTTCAACCATGAAGTTGATCTTCTCCTTAGGTTGTAATGTCTTGGCAAAGGGTTGGCCCATGGACAAGGTATCCTGTAGCCAATCTTGAAGGCTTTCATTTGTGTTGTAACCCTTGAATGCACCATGCGTGCCTCCAATTTTTTAATCTCCTCTTGTAAATCAGCATCCTCCAGTGTAGTTGGTACCATTATATGTCATCCCCTTGTTCTTGATAAGCTTCATGGCCAAACTAGTTTTGACCCTGCTCATATGGGTAGGCATAATGGTCTTGGATCTGATCATAATGCTGATCTAGAGGAGTTGTGAAATACGTTGGAGGCAGACTACACTTGTAGGTGTGAATTCCATGAGGGGAATGAAGTCATGATTGCACAACTTCATGAATGGTAGAATATGAAAGATGTGGAAAGAAATATGAATGAAGATGGGTGGAAATGGATGGAAAAGGTCTATAACTCAGAGAATGGGTCATTGACCAGATGGATTCGCCAGATGTGATTGCATATGCCTCAAAAGGCTGAATCTTAATAGGAACACACTAGCCTGCTATGATGAAGCGGTAAGGCTCTTAAGACCTATCCCACTGGGTGTGCAAAAATTGTTAGTGTAAAATCACAGCACCCCTGAATGGCTTGGTATCTGAGTGGGACATTCATTTTGATTCCACAACATTGGACCATCTCTCAAGCTATGGAACTTTCAAAACTTGAGATGGCCCTCTAGAGAAGGTTGGTTCCTTGTTCATAAACTACCTGCCACCGTTACTCTAGTGCAGGCATAACTAATCTAATCCTAATCTAACCATTCCAAGGGGACAGGGAGAGAGAGAGGGTGAAAGAGAGCCTACACTAAGCGGTGATATACCGTAAAAAGGAATTGGGAGATACTCTGCTGAGGGAAGATGAAACAGGGGAAAAAGGAGATGAGGGAGGTCAGACAAAAGTGACATAGACCCAGATCCAAATCCACCATCGAAACTCCACGAAACATGTCATCTTACACCTACAAATGAGAAACACATGCATAGGAAGAAAACACGAAATGGAGAGGCATAGAGAAACAACAAAACAATGCAAAGGGTTGAATAACACCACAAAAATATGATTTTATTTCTCTTTGAGGTGCACGGACCATTACATGGGTGCTCAGAGGCACAAATACACTTTTCAGGTGTAGGAGAAGGCTTACAACTCAAATGGAGTCAGGAAACAACTTTGACAGAGTTTCCCCATATCCCAAAATGTCTCCCCCTTCTCAAAATGAGAAGTGATTACAATATATAGATAATGAAAACTAGAGAGAGAGAAGAGAAACTTGACTCTGCTCTTAAAATCCAACCACCAACCATCAGTTCCCCTACAAATCCACCTACAATCTTCCTATTCTACCTCTTTATGTTTGTTTGGCATGTTGAAGAAGGAAGAGCGGCGATCAAATCAAATTTGATCTGGTAGTTGAAGCAATCGAATTTTGCATTAGTGGCCTAAAAGATATTTTCAAATTTTCACACACCTAACCTTGTCAAAATTAAATTTTCAAGCTCCTATGGCGTAGACGAGGTCGAGACCTTTCCAAAAAGTCTTCTCTTGCTCAAATCTAAGCTACTAGTCAAAAGATATGGCCGTGTAAAGATTTTGCATTGAGACTGTGAAAAATGGTGAAACGTAACCTTTCTGAAAGGAATCACTGGCTGTAAAATACAAAATCACAAAACCTCCAAATACAAAACCTCGCATGTCCAAATGTACTATTTTCCTAAAATCCTCCCACAAGCCCACATCCTTACATTTTTCCTCTTGGCAAGAAATATCCCGCAGCTTGAGCCCATAGCAAATCCCCAGGCTTTTGCTGAAATTGAAAAAAGATGAAACAAATCCTGGGCCTCCCCTAACTTAATATATCCCTAAAGTCATCTTCGGGCTTGTCAACCTGAATTTTCCACTTTAGCAAAAGGGTCTTCCCCAGGCTTGTTGGCCCCCTTGTAATTTAGGCCTGACATGTGGCTTCTCTGGGCATCGGCAGAGGTTCGGCTTACTTTTATACTTTACGCCTTTTCAAAACAAAAACCAGAACATTCAAACTACCTCCGATGGCCCACCTTCCCGCTTTGACTTGAAACACTACCACATGTAAAGCTAGCGAACGTTTGTGGACTGCTTTTGGATTTCACATTTGAAGTTGAGCCGAAGAGGATGCTCCTTTCGCTTTCCTTTGTTTCTTTGTGTTTTGGCTAAGTCCCTTTTTTTTAGCGGGACATATGTCTAACCCGAGACACATGGAGAGCTAGTGCGCATTTGGGACTGTCCCTCTGAATGTTACCTTTGGGGTTACGTCGAGTCGACATGTGGCACCTTCTCGTCGGGTTCTCTTATACTTAGCCGATTTGGGGTCGGTTCAACCTTTTGGCTCTGACCACGTGGCAGATTGGCGCTAGTTCAGGATCCTTCTTTGAGTTGCGCCCTTTTGAATTTACGTTGTTGAGGCACATGGCACCTTCCGTTGGTTCTACTTTGTTTAGACTTTTCAACGGTCGGTTTGCCCATTGACTTCTTCTTTTGGGCCTGGGATACGTGGAAGCTCTGCGCTCTTTTGGGGGACCGCCTTTGGCTTTGACCCTTGAAAGTATGTCGTTGAGACACATGGAGGCTTCCACTAGTCCTTTCATACTTAGTCAATTTAAATGGTAGGCTCTGTCCTCCTTTTTTACTTTTGGAGACGTGGAGGGTTGGCACAAATTTGGAGCCTCTGCTCTTGATCCTTCCTTTGAAGTTGCACCATTGAGACATGTGGGGGCTTCCCTTGACACTCTTATACTTAGCCAATTTGGGCCCGCTGCCATTTGACTTCTGTACCCTAGATAAGTTGAGAGATGGTGCTAGTTTGAGTTTTACTTTGGGCTCTAACTTTTAAAATTGCACCGAGATGACATGTGGTTCTTTTCCACTATCCTTTCAATACTTAGTCGATTCCCATTCTACGCTCATCATCCTATTTTTTACTTTGACCACATGGCGAGCCCGCACTCATTTGGGAACTCACTATTTGGACCGAGCCTTGGTGTTGTGTCGATGAGACACGTCGAAGGCTTCCTTGCACTGAGACTTTTCAACTGCCGACTATCTCCTTTTTGGACTTGGGACATGTGGAAGTTTCACGCTCATTTGGGAGCTGCCTTTTTGATGCATCTTTTGGAATTGCGGCGAGATGACACATGGCACCCTCCTCGAGTCTACTTTTCGATTTGATTCAACTTGTTTGTGGCTAAGTTTGAAAACTTTGAGCTTCTTGATTCGATCTTCTTCTATCGAGGTCTGATCTCCTTTGATGCCGTTCGGCCCCATTTTTCGACCTTGCTCCTTTATTTTGAGTATGCCTTCTCCTTGATTGTTGGATTTGAATGTGGGCTCGCAGGATAGAGTCGACCCTTAGAATTTTTGTGTAGGGTCGTGTTTGACCAATTTTTTCGAGGGGATAAAATTGGGATAACACTACCCTCTTCCCAATTCCCTTTAAATACTTCCCCATCCTTCCTCTAACCTACAAACCCCTTCTTTCCTGCTCTTCCCTCTTCCCTCCTCCTTCCTTCCATCCCTTCTCTCTCCTCTTCCCTCCTACATTTTCCTTCCCTATTCCCTCTTCCTTGTCTCCTCTCCCCTCTTCCCTCCTCCCCCTTTCTTACTCTGCCCTCCAAACGCCTTCCTCCCTTCCTCTTCCTTCTTTCCTCCATTCCCCTCTTCATTATTCCCTCTAAACCCCTTCCTCCATTGATCTTTATTATTTCCCTCCCTCCTCTCCACTCTTCCATATTCCCTCAAACTACTTCTTTCCTCCTCTTCCCTCTTCCCTCATCCCTCTTCCTTCCTTCCATCCCTCCTCTCATGTGTTCCCTCCTCCCTTTCCCCACTGTATTCCCTATGAACCCCTTATGTCCTCCTTTTCTCTCCTCCCTTCTCTTCATTATTTTCTTCCCTCCTCCCCACTCTTCCCTCCTCCCTCTTTCCTCTTCCCTTCAAACACCTTCCTCCATCTTCCTTCTTTTCCTCCCTCCTATCCCCTCTTCCATCATTCCTCTAACCTCTAAACCTTTCCTGCATCCTTCCCCTAACCTCAAAGCCCCCTTGATTCCTCATCTTCCCTCCTCCTCCCTCCTCTTCCTTCCATCCCTCCTCTCTTCCCTCCTCCGTATTTCTCAACACTATTTCTTCCACACCCCTTATGTCCTCCTTTTCGCTCCTCCCACTTCTTACTTCTTTTCCTCCACTCCCTTCTTTCCTCCTCCATTTTTCTCCCATGTTCTTTCCTCAAAACTCCAAACCCTTTCATTCATCCTTGTCCCCTCCTCCCTCATTTTCCATCTTCCCTATTCCTCCAAACCCATTCTTTCATGATATTCCATCTTCCATTTTCCCTCCTCTTCCTTCGTTTTTCTTTCCATGTTACTTCCTCGAAATTCCAAACCCTTTCCTGCCACCTCTTCCCTCATCCCTCCTTATCCCTCTCCTTCCTCCCTTTCTATTTCATGTTCCCTCCAAACCCCTTTTGTCCTCCTCTTTCCTCCTCCCCCTCTTCCTTCCCTCCTCTATGTCGTCCCGATCTTGCCTCTTTCCTTTTCCCTCCAAACTCTTTCCTCCCCTTCCTCTTCCTTCTTTCCCTCCCTCCTCTCCCCTATTCCTTCCTTCCTCGAAACTCTTAGTTTCTTTTCCATCCTTTCCTCTAACCTCCAAACCCCTTCTTTCCCCCTCTTCCCTCATAACCCTTTCACCTATCCCCTCTTCCCTTACCCCCTCATCTTCCCTCTTTCCTCCTCTTCCTTCCTTTAATCTCTCATCTTCCATCAAAATTCATTCTTCCCTTCCTCATCCTTCTTTCCCTCCTCCCTCCTTTTACCTCCTTCATCCAAACTCTAAACTTCTTCCCCATCCTTCGTTTAACCTCCAAACCCCTTCTTTTCTCTTATTTCCTCTTCCATTTTTCCTCTTCCCTCCAAACCCCTCCTCCTTTTCTCTTCCCTATTTCCTCCAAACCCCTTCTGTCCTCCTCTTCTGTCTTCCTTCCTTCCTTCCCTCCTCCCTCCCTCCTCCCTTTTCCTCTTCCCTCCAAACTCCTTCCTCCCTTCCTCTTCCTTCTGTCTCCCTCCTCTCCCCTCTTCCCTCCTTCCAAACTCTAAAGCTCTTCACCGTCCTTTCTCCAACCTCCAAACCCCTTATTTCCTCCACTTCCCTCTTCCCTCCAAACCCCTTCCTCCTCTTAGTTTTTCAATCCTCCCTCTTTCCTCTTCCCTCCCCCATTTGTATTTCATATTCCCTCAAAACCCTTTTTTTCTCCTCTTACCTCTTCCCTCCTCTTCCTTCCCCCCTCTCCCCTCTTCCCTCCAAATGCCTTCCTCCTTCCCTTTCCTTCTTCCCCCCTCTCGATCTTCCCTATTCCCTACAAAACCCTTCCTCCCTCTTACCTCTTCCCTCCAAACATCTTCCTTCGCTCGTCTTCCCTCCAAACGACTTCCTCCCTTCCTCTTCATTCTTTCCCTCTCTCCTCTCCCCTCTTCCCTATTCCCTCCAAACCCCTTCCTCCCATCCTCTTCACCATTTCCCTCCCTCCTCACCACTCTTCCCTATTCCCTCCAAACTCCTTCTTTCCTCCTCCTCCACCCTCTTCTCTCCTCTTCCTTTCTTCCATACCTCCTCTCTGTTCTTCCCTCCTCCCTTTCCCTTCCCTATTCCCTTCAAACCCTTTGTCCTTCTCTTCTCTCCTCCCTCCTCTTCATTTCTTCCTTACCTCCACCCCCTCCTCCCTTCTCCCTCTTTCCTCTTGCCTCTAAATCCCTTCATCCCTTCCTCTTCCTTCATTACCTCCCTCCTCTCCCCTCTTCCCTCATTCCTCTAACCTCTAAATATCTTCCTCGTCCTTCCCCCAGACCTCAAAGCCACCTTCATTCCTCCTCTTCCCTCCTCTCCCTTCTTCCCTCTTCACTTTATTTTCCCTATTATTTCCTCTAACCTCCAAACCCTTTGTTTCCTCCTCATCCTTCCTCCCTCTTTTGCCTCTTCCTCCCTTTCTCTTCCATATTGCCTCCTAATTCTTTCTTTCTTTCTCTTCCCTCTTCCCTCATCTTTATTCCTTCCTTTCTCTTCCTATTCCTTCCTCGAAACTACAAACCCTCTCTTACCTCCTCTTCCCTCTTCCCTCTTCCCTCCTCCCTTTCTCTTCCATGTTCCCTTAAACCCATTCCTTCCTACTCTTCCTCTTCCTCTTCCCTCCTCTTTCTTCCTCCTCTTACCCCTCCCCTCTACCCTCTTTCCTCTTCCCTCAAAAATCATTCTTCCATTCCTCTTCCTTCTTTCCCTCCCCCCTTTCTCTGCTTCGCTCCTTCCTCCAACCTCTAAACCACTTCCCCATCTTTCAACTAAGATCCAAACCCATTCTTTCCTCTTCCCTCCTGACCACTTCCACCTATCCCCTCTTCCCTCCTCCCTCTTCTATCTTCCCTACAAACCACTTATTTCCTCTATTTCCTTCATTCTCTCATCTCCCCTCTTTCCTCCTTCGTCCAACCTCTAAACCTTTTCCATGTCCTTCCTTTAACCTCCAAACCCCTTCTTTCCTCATCTTCCCTCCAAACCACTTCCATCTCTCCCCTTTTCCCTCCTCTCTCTTCCCTTTCTCTACCATACTCCCTCCAAACCCCTTCTTTCCTCCTCTTCCTTCCTTCAATCTCTAATCTCCCCTCTTCCTCATCATTCCTCGAACCTCCAAACCCCTCCTTTTCTCTTCCCTATTCCCTCCAAACCCCTTTTGTCTTCCTCCTCTTTCATCCCTCCTTTCTCTTCCCTATTCTTTCCACAAAATTCAAAACCCTTTCTTACCTCTTCTTCCTCCTCCATTTTTATTACATATTCCTCCAAACCCTTTTGGCATTCTCTTCCTCCTCTTCCTTCCCTCCTCTCCCCTCTCCCCTCCCTCTTTCCTCTTTCCTCAAAAATCCTTCCTCCCTTCCTCTTCCTTCTATCCCCCTCCTCTCTCCTCTTTCTCGCCTCCTTCCTCCAACATCTAAACCCCTTTTTTCCTCCTCTTCCTCAGAACCACTTCCCCCTCTCCCCTCTCCCTTCATACCTCTTCCCTCTTCTTCCTTACTCCCTTTCTCTTCCATATTCCTCCAAACCACTTATTTCCTCCTCTTCACTCTTTCCTCATCTCCTTCCTTTAATCTCTCATCCCTCCTCTTCCCTCCTTTGTCTCCAACCTCTAAACCTCTTCCTCATTGTTCCTCTAACCTCCAAATCCCTTCTTTCCTCCTCTTCTATCCCCCTTATTTTCTCTACCCTCCCCCTCTTTCCTCTACCCTCCAAACTCCCTTCCACCTCTCCCTTTCCTCTCCTCCCTTTCTCTTCCATATTCCCTCCAAACCCTTCTTTCCTCCTCTTCCTTTTTCCTCCTCTTCCTTCCTTTAATCTCTCATCTCCCCTCTTCCCTCCTTCGCCCAACCTCTAAAGCTCTTCCCCATCCTTCCTCTAACCTCAAAATCCCTTATTTCCTCATATTCCCTCTTCCATCCAAACCCCTCCATTTCTCTTCCATATTCCCTCCAAAGCCCTTTTGTCCTCCTCTTCTGTCTTCCCTCATCTTCCTTCCTTCCTTCCCTCCTCTCCCCTCTTCCTTCCTCACCCCTCTTCCCTCCTCCTCCTCCTTACTTATACCTCTAAACACCTTCATTCCTTCCTCTTCCTTCTTTTTGACCCTCCACACCCATTATTTCCTCATCGTCGCTCCTCTCCCCTATTCCCTATTATAAACCCCCTTATGTCTTCCTCTTCTATACTCCCTCATCTTCCCTCCTCCCTCTTCCCTCTTCCCTCCAAACTCCATCCCTTCCTCTTCTTTCTTTCTTTCCCTCCTTCCTCTAACCTCTACACGTCTTCCTCATAATTACTCAGCCTTATTTCATCCAAACCCCTTATGTCCGCCTCTTCCCCTCATCCCTCCTCTTGTCCTTCCCTCCTCTCCCCAATTCCTTCCTCCTCTTTTCCTCTTTCGTCCAAACCCCTTCCTCTTGTCCCCTCTTCCCTCCTCCCTTGTCTTTAATATTCCTCAAAACCCTTTTTGTTCTCCTCTTCTCTCTTCCTCCTCATCATTCCCTCCCTCCTCTTCCCTCTCCCCTCCTCCCACTTCCATCCAAACCCCTTCCTCTTCATTCCTTCCTTACCTCCACTCTCCTCTTCGCTATTCTCTAAACCCCTTCCCCAAACCTCCAAACTCCTTCATCCTATCCCCTCTTCCCTCCTCTTCCCTCCTCCTTTATCTTCTATCTTCCTCTCAAACCCCTTTCTATCATCCTCTTCCCTCTTCCCTCCTCTCTTCCTTCTTCCTCTCTATTTTGCCTTCCCTTCAAACCCCTTATGTCATCCTCTTCCCTCCTCCCTCCTTTTCCTTCCATCCATCTCCCCTCTTCCCTCCTCCCTTTCCCTTCCTACTCCCACTTCTTTCCTTCCTTCCCCTCCTTTTCCCCTTCCCTCCTCTTCCTTACTTCCATCCCTCCTCTCCCCTCTCCCCTCCTCCCTTTACCTTCCATAAACCATGTTCCTTCCTTCTTTCCCTCATCTTCCGTCCAAACCCCTTCCTCACTTCCTCTTCATTCTTTCCCTCCCTCTTCTTCCCTCTTTCCTATTCCCTCTAACCTCCAAACCACTTCTTTCCTTCCATCCCTCCTATTCCCTCCAAACCCCCTATGTCATCCTCTTCCCTCCTCCCTCCTCTCCCCTCTTCCCTCCTCCCTCTTTCGTCTTCCTTCCTTTCCCCTTTTATCTCCTCCCTCTTTTGTCTTCCCTTCCAACCTTCATCTTCCTTCTTTCCCTCCATCCTCCCTCTATTTCCCTCCTCTTCTTTCCTTCCTTCCCTCCTCTCCTCTCTCTCCCCTCCCCTTTTCCCTTCTCCTCTTTTCGTATTCCCTCCAAACCCCTTCCTTCATCTTCCTTCTTTCCCTCCCTCCATCCTTTAACCTCTAAATCTCTTCCCCGTCCTTCCCTACCCTACAAACCCCCTTGATTCCTCCTCTTCTCTCCTCCCTCCCCTTCCTTTGTTCCATCCCTTCTTTCCACTCTTCCTTCGTCGGAATTTATCTTCATTATTCCCTCAAAACCCCCTTGATTCCTCCTCTTCTCTCCTCCCTCCCCTTCCTTTGTTCCATCCCTCCTTTCCACTCTTCCTTCCTACGGATTTATCTTCCTTATTCCCTCAAAACCCCTTATGTTTTCCTCTCCCCTCTTCCTTCCTTTGAATTTCTCTTCCTTATTCCCTAAAAAATACTTATGTTTTCCTTTTCCATCTTCCCTCCACTTCCTTCTTTCCCTCCCTCCTCTCCCCTTCGCCCTCATTCCTCTAATATCTAAACCTCTTGCCCGTCCTTCCCACAACTTTCAAACTCTCTAACCTTTAAACTTATTTCCCTTCATTCCACAAACCTCAAAACCCCCTCGATTTCTCCTCTTACCTCCTCCCTCCTCCCTCCTCTTCCATCCTTCCTCTCCCCTCTTCCCTCCTGATTTCTCTTCCCTATTCCCTCTGAACCCCTTATGTTTTCTTCTTCCCTCCTTCCTCCTCTTCCTTTTTTCCCTCCTCTTTTCTATTCACTCCTCCCTCTTTCCTACTCCTTCCAAACCCCTTCCTCATTTCCTCTTCCTTATTTCCCTCCCTCCTCTCCCCTCTTCCCCGCCATTCCCACAATCTTCAAACCACCTTGATTCTTCCTCTTTCCTCCTTCCCTCTCCTCTTCTCTCCTTCCTCACTTTTCTCCCTTCTTCCATCCTTCCTCTATCCTCTAAACCTCTTCCCGACCATTCTCACATTCTTCAAACCCCTAGATTCTTCCTCTCCCCTCTTTCCTCTTCCCTCTAAACCCCTTCCTCCCTTCCTCTTCCTTCTTTCCTCCTTCCTCTAACCTCTAAACCTCTTCCTTGTCCTTCCCGAACCTCCAAACCCCCCTTGATTCCTCCTCTTCCCTCTCCCCTCCTCCATATTTCTCTTCCCTATTCCGCCTAAACCCCTTATGTACTCCTCTTCCCCTCCCCCCCCCTCTTCCTTCGTTCCTTCCCTCCTCTTCCCTCTTCCCTCCAAACCCCTTCCTCACTTCCTCTTCCTTCTTTCCTCCTCCTCTCACCTCTTCCATGTTCCCTATTCTGTTCTTCCTCCAAACCCCATCCTCACTTCCTCTTCCTTCTTTCCTCCTCCTCCTCTCCCCTCTCCCCTCCTTCCTCTAAACCTCTTCCTCATATTCTTCTTTCCCTCCTCCTCTCCCCTATCCCCTCTTCCCTCTTCCCTCCAAACCCCATCCTCACTTCCTCTTCCTTCCATCCCTCCTCTCCCCTCTCCCCTCCATATTTCTCTTCCCTATTCCGTCCAAACCCCTTATGTCCTCCTCTTCCCTCCTCCCCCTCTTCCTTCATTCCTTCCCTCCTCTTCCCTCTTTCCCCTTCCCTCAAGACCCCTTCCTCACTTCCTCTTCCTTCTTTCACTCCCTCCTCTCCCCTCTCCCCTCCTTCCTCTAAACCTCTTCCTCGTCCTTCTTTCTCTCTCCCCTTTCCCTCTTCCCTCCAAACCCCATCCTCACTTCCTCTTCCTTCTTTACCTCCCTCCTCTCCCCTCTCCCTCCTTCCTCTAAATCTCTTCCCCATCCTTCACCTCCAAACCCATTGTATTCCTCCTCCTCCCTCCTCCCCTCCTCTTCCTTCCTTCCATCCCTCCTTTCCCCTCTTCCCTCCTCTAGATTACTCTTCCCTATTGCCTCATAATCCCTTCTTTTCTCCTCTTCCTTATTTCGTCCAAACCCCTTATGTCCTCCTCTTCCTCCTCCATCCTCTTCCTTTGTTCCTTCCTCGTCCTTCTTTCCCTCCCTCCTCTCCCCTCTTCCCTCTTCCCTCCAAACCCCATCCTTAGTTCGTCTTCCTACTTTCCCTCCCTCCTCTCCCCTCTTCCCTCCTTCCTCTAAATCTCTTCCTCGTCCTTCACCTCAAAACCCCCTTGATTCCACCTCATCCCTCCCTCCTCTTCCTTCCTTCCATCCCTCCTTTCCCCTCTAGAGAAAAGAAACTAATATAACTAAAGTCATGAAGATGATGGAGAGTAAGGGTGACATGCCTGCAGATCCCTGCCTCTTCTTCTTTTTTGAGCCTTCGTGGTTTCCCTGGCAACACCTACACCTACACATAAACAGCACCAGCACACCAATGTTAGATCAGATGGCATATAAACAACACAGCAATGTTTGATTCCAAGAAATCCCCTGGCAATACCTACACATAAACAACACCAGCACACCAATGGTTAGATGAAATGGCATATAAACAGCACACCAAGGCTGTTGTGCCCTGCTCTGTTACAGAGATTACCCATTCTGCCCTGTTCTGTGCAATAGGTGAAAATGATGAACCATTCTGAATGGATCAACATATAGGCCATGGAGAATCTAAAGGATCTGGTACCTGCATACGAACTCATCACACAGAGTTCGAGTAAAACGCATTGACGAGTGAATCAATGACAACCTCAGATTCGTAGAAAGAAATGCAATGATTAAAATGTAGCTCAAATGTTGTGAAGATAATCTGATCAACCTGATGTCGATTGGTCCCAAAATGAAAGGATCTGTATGCGCAGGAAATGATTTTAGGAAGAATGAACAAAAAGAATAGTAAAAAATACAGAGCATAAGCAAACGAATTTCATGTGATCTGCTCTGCTCATTTACAAACCGCACAATAAGATAACTAAAAAATACAGAGCATTAGAAGAAGAAGCTTACCCTGCTAGGGCATCGTCGCTTGCAGAGAATCGGAAAACGGAAAGTGCCGCGGCAAAGCGAAGGCATATTCAGGGTCGTTTCTCATTGCAGAAGATGGGAAAACGGAAAATGGCTCAAGTTCTGCCCCAAATCCTCTACGGATCCCATTTGCCTTGCAAGTCCATGGTACCGGGGTCGAATCCACTAATCAAAGCTTCAGAGGAAGGTTTTCTCAGGAGACACACTGCATCTCATCTCTCACTCGCTTGCACCACTTCTCATGTCTTATTGCTGTGCAGAGACATAAGACAGAAGGCATTCTCAGGGCTCGAATCCACTAATCAAAGCTTCTCAGGAGACCCACTGCATTGCAGAAGATGGGAAAACAGAAAATGGCTCGAATGCATCTCTCACTCGCTTTCTCATCCAATAGCTGTCTTATTGCTGTGCACAGACGCCTCAAAACCCCATTTTATAACACCGAATACTTCGCTTTTCATCAACGGCACAATTTCCATGGTGTTTTTTTTTCTGTACCGTTCGGAGCACTTTTCTTATTTGCTTCCCAAAAAAAATAAGAACGAATAATAGCTTTTCGTCAATTTCCATGCTCCGTCACATCACTTTACTGTTTTGTACCGTTTGGAGCACGATATTTATTAGCTTTTAAAAAGCACATCTTAAAAAGTTACGAAAGAAAAATTAAAATGAGTAAACAAAAAACAAGGCCATGATACCGAAGGAGGTGAATTGAAGGGCAGAAAGAAGAAAATTGTAGCTAGAAATGTAAATGTAAATGGTATCGTACAACTTTTGGTGTTGTAGTGCATTCCATAAAATGGTTATATTCATGGGCACGTTAACATGTGTTATGTTTTTTAACCATAAGTAAATGTCATTTTATATGTTGTGTATTGGAAGAGGGCAAGGAGGAGACAGCAGTGCATAATTTTGTGTCAAATTTTTGTTGACATGAAATCAATTGAAAATTGCAACACCCATCAACATTTTGTATATAAAATGTGCCATATTGGATCAATGTATTTCCCTCCATCTAGCCACACATCGGAGGCATGCCTTTAGTATGTAATCGTGGACTTGAACGTGCAATTAAATGCAAAGTGCAGGGTCACTTATAATTGTCCCAAATATTTTCATATTATTATTTAGGTACTTAATTAATAAGAGTTTTCTTGCTTAGAAAATATAAAAGTGATTTTGAGACTGAACATACTACAAGAACATGAAAAAAGAAGCTAAGGTCAAGGTTTGACCCTCATCCCTACAATTTGAAAACAATTATTTTGTCCATTATTTCAGAAAACTGAGAAGAAATTTGCAATGTACCTTGTACATCTTGTAAGTAATACTCTCCATACCGTGTAACAACCTTCATACATGTATATAATTCAAATTACTAGGGGAGAGACACCAATAGTTGAGCATGGTACAATTGCGAATATAGTGCCTAGAATACACAACACCCAAGAGTTGTCACAATACAAAATTTTTTGACAAGAAGAATGAAGGGCAAGGGTATTGTAATTTTTCCGTCATATAAGTTGCTAAACATTTAAAAAGAACCAATTACATCCTCAACATTGATGATAATTCATGTTCCTTTTTCTAGTGGTATGATAGGGCACAAGTCCCAATGACGAGCAAGGTTCAAAGTCAGATATGCATGCCAACGCACATTAGAGTGGTTTGGCAATTATCGCAGAGGAGACAATTTTCAATGAATCTTTCATACTAAGACAATATGTCAAGGTGAAGATTTGGCTTTGAATGAGTCCTTGCAAATAATAAATATAGGGGGTGCACCAACCCTTATTGATTTCTTGTTGTTAATTGTATAGGTAGTTTTACACTTGAGTTATAAGTTGATTACACGAATATAGACTTGTGATGAAAAGCCAAAAGGTCATCATTGAGTTGTGAATTTATCTTATACAAGTACGAATATGATATGTTGTATTTATTTAGAGTACTTCCATCTTTGGGCGTTATATACAAGGGAACATCATGTGTTATATTTTCAATTTTTGATTATTGGACTTGTTGTGATGTTACAAATCATGATTTTTTTTTTGATATTTCAATGTGTGATATTATGATTTGATGTAGATTGTTGTGATATTTTAGAGATGCATCTATATATATTGGTATAAACTTATATGTGATTTTATTCATCATAGATTCATTGCATGAAATGCACTTCAAAATCCACCCATTGAAAGCTTGAACGTAAGCCCTTTGGGAACCAACCCAATTTTTGAAACTTGCATGCCAATTATGAAGCTCATTTTGTAGCTGCATAGTTGCGTGTAGATGCATTTCATTGGATACCCCACTTGCAGCAACATGACCTAGATATTTAGCTCTTGAGATGAAGTTATTTTGTTTTTTATGACAATTTTGAGGAACCTACAAATGCAAAATAGGCATTTAAACTTATTCTTAACCAAACATGTTAATTGTATTGGTGAAGCCAATATACTTGCCTTCGGCAGTATAATAAGTCCAATTGACATCATAAATTTAATATTGATATAATTTATGCTGTATTTTTTTTTAAATTATATTTTTAATTATTATTTTTGAAGGTCAAAACATCTTTATTTTTGTTATACTTCACAATATATTAAAATCTTTAAAATGAGAAGAATATTTGATGATAAATGAAATAAATAAGATAGTTTAAAAGGATATAGCCCGACCTACCTTTATACAAGATTTATGTCTAAGTTGAGTTGAGCAAAAACAATCCCAAATTTCAATCAACCCATTATGAAGATACTTCTTAACGGATACGACCAACCCATCATGAAAATACTCTTGAGAGGATGATGAACCAACCCATCACTAAGATACTCCCAAGGAAATATTTATGTGTCTTAAAACAACACCGATATATCAATAAACTCTAGTACACTGAACAATGCATTAACCAATATATTTAAAATATTACTAAAAACCATAGGTAAAATTTTCCCACCATAACTTAGATATCAAAATCTTATAACACCATGAGAAAATATCTAGCCATTTTAAAATAGAAGTTTATCTAAATATATCAACACTTTAACATACATTAATATAATCCCATTGGATTTATATATCCCTATGTCCAAATTTAGAAACCCTTTTTAGTATTTTTACAATTTGCACTTTTCCTAGACAAATATAAAGATAATAATATTTTAACTATATTCAAATGAAGTAAAAAAATTCACCTCCTATATTCAAATATAGCTATTTATCAAAAATAGTTGTTCAATAAATAACTTTCTTCCATGTCTTTAAAATATTATAAATTTAAATTTTGCATATCCAAATTTATATGTAAACAACTTATTATAACCACTTTTAAGTTCTAATTCAGTTGCAAATTACACATTATCATTTGGCGACTATTTTCAAATTAAACATTATCTCATGATAATAATTTACTCTAAATTCAATAGTGAAAGGCACGGGATTTACATGTTAGACTATATTTTGAATGTAAAATGATGGATAGGGAGAAATATAAAACTCTAATAATAAGACTAACATTAATACATAATAAATTAATAAAATGTAATACTAAACATAATATTATATATTTAGTTTGTTTTAAATTCTAATAGTAATAGTAATATCCACCTTTTCATATTACTATTAATTATTATTTTTATTTATAATATTAAATAATAGATAGTTCATTAAAATTTATAATAGAAATAATTATAATATTTTAAATATTTTTTAACATGTCGCTTAATAACACCAAAGATACTATTGATAGTAATAATAAATACAACTATAACAATATGACCTAGGCTTAAGAATGAATAATTATATATTCAAAAGAACTATCTTAAAATCTATTAATAAGAGAAGAAATGATTCTAGAGAGAGGATGATTTCTCGTAGTGGAAAGGACTAGCGCAATTTGACATGAAATGCATAAACAAAAAGCTATCAATGTAATTATATTTTATTTTTATATGCATTGTAAATATATAAATCTATTCTAACCAAATATATTATTATTCATGACAATTTAAAAGTTTTCATAAGTAAAAAAATCTCAAGAAGTATTTTAAAATGATTAGTGCCATACACATATATATTGCAAAAATAACAATAGGACTTAGGCTTGAGAATGAATAAATATCTATTAAAGAAACATCCTGAAAATTAAATTTATAGGAGAAATATGATAGAGGATGAGTTATCGTAGTGACAGGAGCATACCAGTTTAACACAATTTCTTTTTATAGAAAAAGCCTATCAATATAATTGTTTTTTACTTTTATATGCATCGTGATACACATATATTTTAAAAGGATTTTACTAAACAATGTACATGTTTGGAATTAAAAATCACCAAAAAAACAACCATGAACCTCATTCCAAGGAGGGGAAAAGTTATAAGAGTAAAAAAACTAATTTGGGGGTTAGAAATAAATATATTCAGCACTAAAAGATCGTCCTTTATGGAGGTAGAAATGTACTAGTATTAATAGAGGGTTGTAAAATGTCATAGGTTTTCATCCACATTTCCCCTTCCGTTGGAAGAAAGAAAAATCTCTTCTCGAAACCTAAAGAATAATCAACCACACGTTGACCATAGTGGTATTGCTACTACCCACGCAAACACAAAACATTACATTTTTCCTAATGTTTTCTGAAATGAGGAGAGGTCTACAACAAATGTTTATGGAGAGAACTATCAAGTATATGCATAAAACATTATTTACAAGGCCCGTATGGCTCCAATAACATGTCGAAAATTCCTCAAACAACACATCAACACATGTCCTTACAAAGCAATCTCAACGATTTATTTGCTAATGAATGTCAACAACAAGAACACTTCACTTGGTAAAAGAGAATGCTTATCAACTTAATTATAATAAAATAAAAAAAAATTAATTTCATGAAAAAACAATTGTACATATTCATTTTCATCTCATTCGTTATATATATTTATTTAACTATTAAGAAAAATTATTTTGTTAAAAATAAACAAGTCATTTAAATATTAATAAACATAATTTTAAAAATATTAATAATTATACATTTATTAAAACTCTTAAAATATCACAAATAATTAATCCTAATATACATTTAAGCATCTCCTACATTATACATGATTCCTATATCTATCTTAAATATTAGCGAACATTAATGTAAAAACTAAAATCAACACGTTACTTAAATATAATCAAACATATATATATATATATATATATATATATATATATATATATATATATATATATATATATATATATATATAGTTTAAAAAAATTATTACTAAGTACACCCATAACAATAATATTAAAATAGAAAAAAGAAATAATTTTCATATTTACACATTTTAAAAATATTTGTAATTGCACATATTATTTAGATATTACTAAGTATAATTATATAGTTTTTTTTATAAAATTTAGTATACAACCATGAAGTAAATAGTTCATATCCTTAAATTTAAAAGTTTTAATATGATGAACCCTATTGCACTGACTTCTTTGAGCCTAATCTGAATGCAAAGTGAGCTGATGGAAAAAGGGGCATCTCTGTTGTTTCTCATGGACTGACCATAGGTGCTAGGGTCGAAGGAGGCTCCATTGGTGGCATTTGATGCAAGAAGGACATGTCACTATCTTGTTGTGTAGATGGCTTCACACCTTCCCTACTCCTATTTATGGTAGATCGGTGATGATTCACATCCTTAATCAAGGACGGCCAATAATAACAAGCTCCAAGAATTTTTTGGATTGTTCTTTGCACTGAATAGTGTCATCCCGATGGTTCATCAAACAATTCATTTTCAGCTACACACCTGCGTAAGACATGATCAGGAACACATTTAAAAAGGATTCCATTTAACCAAGTATACATTACAATCTATTTAATCAATTTTTCTTTTTCTTTGGTGTGAATTTTGTTGGAAAATTCGTTGTGGCTAAGTAATTATCCACATTCCCATCTTAAAATCATTTCATTAGATAAGGTCTGATTTATAGATTCAGTGGCTTACGGTCATGCCTCTTTCAGTTGCATTCCCGGTTAACATTGAACTAGCGGCTGCTCATAAGAGGTAAAGTATATATTTACCCCTATGTAAGGAGTATCTTTAATGTGGTTTTTGGTGTATCCCATAACAGGATATTATTTTCTCGAAAATATGGAATAGCCATGATCACCTATTGCTTGTGAAACATTGCTTTCCATATTTTACCCCTCCCACTGAAGCATTTTCTATTCAACCACTACATGGGTGAGACTCCCCCACCTACCTTTTCAATTTTGAGGTGATTCAAGCTTAATATCTAAAGGAGAAGCTTGCATTGTTGTATCGTTATTGACTCAAAAACTAAACTTTACACACCTACTACGATTACATGTATTTTAGTAGATATATATACCTATGTGAATCTACCTTATTCTATGGAACTTAAGGTTTATGATATATTATGGAACCAAATACTAGACTTTGAAGGGCTACCATTTTGATGTAGAAAATGGTTTTTGTCAGTCACTTGGCATCTAACTGTATGTGCGGGTAGGGTGAATTTTGGGATCCCTTACCAAAATCAAACCTTGATTTTCTTTGGTGAATTGTAAAAAATGGATTTCATGTTGATGGCGAATATGGGAAATATGTATATAATGATGAAGGTGAATAATGTATATGGGAAAAGGCGTGTCAGAAATGGGCATAGGGGAGAAATTAAAAAATTGTGTAGCTAACCGTGTTGATGCTTAATTACGCATATGCAAATGGGTGTATGCACTATTTTATGTGTAGTTAAGGATCTACATATGCAGTTGGGCACCTGGATATGCAACCGGTGGTTGTATGTGCAACCAGTGTAGCTGCATATGCAAGTGGGTAGCTGAATATGCAAGTGGTTGACTGTATAGTACATTTGGGTGGCTACATATGTACTTGGGGAGCTATATAGGTAACCAGGTGGCCACATATATAAAATATAGTCTCTATATATAGTTGGAAGACTAAATATATAACCAGGCATCTTCATATACAACCAAGCGGCTGTATATACAGCTTCTCGATTACATATGTGTTCATTTTCTTGCGCTTACAACCACCCTATTGTGTGTGTATTCACTTCTTGTATATACAATCTCCTAATAGCATATGAAACTTCTTCACTTGTATACAATTGGGAGAATGTGTTTAGAGCCACTCAGTTTCTCAGGTACTAGTTATGGGTAGATGTCCATGTATACCTTGCCTCCTGGTTGCATGATTCATTTTCCACCATGTGCTCTGCCCCTTGCCTTTCCTATATATAGCCTTGGGCCCTCATTTAATTTCTCATTTTTCCAAACTTTCTCTTCTAACTCTAAGCTCCACTATAGTATCTACCTTAGGCTCCAAAGTATTTTTTATTAGATAAGGTAAAAACAAGGATCGGTTCTAGGGGCCTTACAAAAGGAGGAACAAAAACCAACGAGCATGAAAGAAACATAAAATCCCTCAGAAGGAGTTAAGAATTCTTAACTCATACAATGAAGATCATGACTTTAATCAAAAAAGGACAAAGAGAAAAAAAGACAAGAGAAACCAGCCCTAAAACATCAAACAACAAAAGTTCACCAAAAGTCTCAACAGTCCGAAAACCCAACTAATTTTGAGGAAAAAATTCACTACTTCCAGCATGACTTTCTTTCAACGAAAGCTCTTAGGCCATGAACAAAAGATCTTAGGCCACATTCTGTCTAAATAGGGGTTGAAAATTGATCCAAGAGAGGGTAGAAGCTATTCGATAATTACCATTTACAAGTCACAAGAGGGCTCTCCAAAGCTTCTTGGGGAGGATTAAATTTGTGTGAATATTTGTGTCAGAGTTTTTCACTCTTGTCAAGAAAATAACCATGATGTTGAAGAAGATTATGAAATTTAAGTAGACAATGGAGGGCAATGAGGGTTTCGAAGTTGTCAAGCATGCCATATCTCAAGCCCACACTCTCATTAATCAAAAATTTTCCAAGGATTTCATACTCTATGATTTTGGCAGTTTTGACACCATTTCCACAATATTGGTCCATCAGAATAAGGAGAGATCCAAGAAGCCTATAACGCCCACAAAAATGACATTCTAGAAACACGCTGAAACCCTAACACTGATCCCAAAAGTATCAATTTTTTTTTGTTTAAGTTATAAGGTTACAAGGGTGTCAACCCCTAAGGTACATTAATTTCACTTACAACAATATTCTCAACCTTATGATTGGGGAACCAAGTCTAGTCCAAAGATTAAACATTTCTAATTTATCTCTAATTCAATTAATTACATTCAACTAGGAAGGTACCGTAATTTAATTTACTTGGTTAAATTCTTTCTTTTCTTTAAATAATGATCAAGTCCCAACATGGTCAACCTTATACTTAGTCATTTTATTTCATTATCCCATTAGCTTTAATATCCCACATTTCATTAATTTAATAAAACATATTAGGAACTAGGAAAAATACTTGCACACCAAGGTAAATAAATGGCCCCATTCATCCATCCACACATACCTTTAATTTTATATAAAAACATTTATAAAATATTTTCCTACCAAACAAAAGTAGGGTTGATCCTCAACCCTTAGATTAAACCAATCTTGGCCATTAGATCCTAGGGTTCCAAACTAACCATAAAATCCTTATGAATTCTTATTAAAACCTTTCCTCTATTCTATTCTTCTCATTTGGTCTATTTTTTTTTTTAAATTATAGGCTTGGAGAGAAGGAAGTCATGGGGGCAAGAGAGGAAGAACTATGGAGGATTTTATTCAAGATCAAGCTTAGATTTGTTTAGATTGTAGATTTATCATTGTAGTCCTTTCGTTGGTGCTCAAAATAGCCTCGCCCCAATTTGAATTTGAAAATCTATCGATTTGTGACCTCTGTCACTTTCTTTTCCCGTGTTGTTCCTGGTTAATCTTTGTTGCCATTTTAAATTTGTTCCTGGGTCGTAGATCATTTATGGGTCCATGGTTTGCTCCTTGTTTCTTTGTTCCTCTAGAAATGGTTTGTAATTTGGGTCTCCCGTTCTTTGTTCATCCAAAAAACTCGAGTACTCCCATATTTGTCTTCCTTGTCGTTTCTACCCTAAATACTTGAAGAAAATGAATGGATGTATCTCTAAGAAACATATTTGAGCCTTGTAACATTTCTAAATTCTCTGTCCTTAGAGAAATTTTCATTTTCTGCTCGAATGATCATTTTTCTGTATTTTACGGTTTGACGGGAGTTTCTCTCGGTCAAATTTACATCCTTGCATTGACAAGGGGACGTGGCTTCTTTTGGTTGGTCAGGGGATGGTGGGAAAATGCTTTAACTTATCGCTTTTTTCTTTTTTGGCGAAAAGGAAAATTTGGTCCCGTGGCTCTACTTAATTCTGATTGGTTCTTTTGGTGCTTACATGGCTTCTTCTAATTGGATGGGGCACGACGGGTTTGTTTTTGAACTTTTTATTTTTGGCTACTTTGGCAAAAAGTTTGAACCCTCCCTACGGCCCCACTAGGCTCTAATTGGAGAAAATTAAGAGGCAGGGAAAAAGTCTCACTTTGACCCCGACAACATGACACGTGGCACCTTCCACTGAGCTTCAAGCATTCAAACAAACTTTTTTGGAACAGGACACGTGGTGAACCCGTGCTCATTCAAGGTATCAAACTTTTGGGACCATCTCAAGGTGTACCATGGTGACATGTGGTAGGTTGAAAAGTCAAAGGGGTGGGGAGGCAGACCATCTGGGGAAATTTGGATTTTTTGCCCCTTGACATGCAAATGACTAAAAACATCAAAATGGCCTGCAAGCCGATAAAGGAAGGGTCAAAGCTTGCTCAGTCAATGGCGGAGGTGCGGAGTCTCGGGGAAATTTGGAAAAATTTCCTTTGGGAGAAAAGGGTTAAAAATGAAAAGGGAAGCGTGGTTCAACTCAGACCCACATTGGGACACGTGTCATGCTCATTTTTCAAGGGTGGAGCAGTGGGGAAAACTTGGAAAATTTTCCCTTTTCACAAAAGGGAGTAAAATGACAGAATTTGGCCACGGTTCCTACTGGGGCCCACTTTCGACACGTGAGAGGCTCATTTCCCAAGGAGAGACGCGGAGCAAAATGTGAAATTTTTCCATTTCTCCAAAAGTTGTAAAAAGTCAGAGGAAGCCTTCGGGTCTATTTTTAAGTTTAAATCTTCCACATGGATGACCCAAATTCAAAGTAAAGATCAACGGCAGTTGAGAGTCTGAATCTGATTTTCCCCCCATTTTTCTGAAACATGCCTGGAAGTGCGAGTCTTCATGATTTCTTGGTTTTTTCTACACACAGGAAGAGAAGGGAGTTAATGTTGATATCTGAGTTTTGTGGGGTGATCTAGAAGATGTCTTTCACCATTAAAATGGTCTGACTATCAAGCCTGATCGGATATTCCATTTTTCTTCTCCCAAGCATGCAAGGAGCCAAATTTGACAGATTTGGGGCGGAAGTGGTTGGCGAATTGAAGAAAGAGTGATCTATCAGAGGAGGGAGTTGAATACAAGAGATAATTGAAGAGATCTACCCCATCGAGCACCTGGTGACTTTTTGTAGATCTGATCTCAGAAACCACGATTGTGATCATGACAAGCATTGGTGCACTCAATATCTAGATTTTTGGGGGCAAAGGGGGTCTATTGTAAATGTTATAAATGGCACAAATTTTTTCATGCAAAGGGTTGTTGGAGGTTGGAGTATTAGAGGTCGAGGAAAATTTGACAAAGCCTGTCTTTTGAGAATCTGTCTGAGAAACTTGATTATCTCTTTTTGTATTAAGTTTTATTATGTCAAGGTGGTTGCAAGTGTACAACCATTGACAAGCTCTGATACTGTTGTAAAAACTTTCCCCTGCTAATAGACTTAATCAAATTCAAGTTTTTTCTGTGTTGTCTTGAGCAAAATGTGTTTGTTTTATTTCAGAATGTATGCAAGTGGTTTTTCTTGTTTCTATCAGCAATCTTGTATTAAAATATGATTCAATCACACAGACCTCAATCCTTGTGAAAGTCTAGTGGCATCTACAATTTCATTTATCAGAAGATATTTCATTTGGGATTGGAATAAATGATTTAAAATCACTTTTCTTTCGTCTGTTGACAAAGATAGTCTATAAGCCTTTGGGTGTACCTTAGGCGTGATTTGACTCAAATATTGATGCTTTTTGGGTTTTCTGACTCAATCCTTCATGATAGAATCCCAATGATTTTGTGAAAGAGTGCTAATCTAGGCCTCCAGTGAAGCACATATTTTAGTTAAAGAAACATTTTAGCTATTATGTGGCATTTTGTTGGTTTAACTCTCCATTTTGTAAGGTTCCTCAAGGATATGGTGAATCAAGTTCACCTTGCCCTACCTCCCACCAAAACATTCATTCAACAACAACCAATCCTACTTATACTACCCATGTTTGTCTTGTATGCATAAAAATGCATAATCTCTGTTATGAAAACATGCAAGCAACAATCAAGGTCTTAAATGTCTTTAGTAACCTTTGCCTTGTGAAAATATCTCCATGATCTAGAAGTGACAACTCGTGAGAGTCAGATCTAGTGTGTTGATCATATTTTCCCAAGGTCTTCTCTATAAAATTTATGCAAAGGAATGATTTATCATTGTTCTTCAATAAACAAAGGTTACAAAATAGGTTATCTTACCCTGGTTGAAAGGCACAACATAAAATAGTGAGGATAGATCAAATCCTTTTGAGGGTGCTATCCATTTCTCCATATTTGAGTGACAAAGGACCAGTTAGATCTCATCCCTTGCTACAAAATGAATCATCATGATCTAATCTATCTCTAAGTTTCCTGATAAACCAGTGATGTTGCTCAGACTTTGAGGAGAATCAATTTGGATACCAACACCTAAGTGGCACCATTATCGGGAATTATTGAGTTGCTGAGACTATTTGTTGATTCACTAGTTCATATCTATTTATCACATTGACAACACCTAAGTGGCCCCGTTATAGGGGACTTCAGTCAAAACCCTGGTAAAACACTTCTTGTATGCTCCAAGTGACGTGTGCAATTATTTTATTTTCACACCTAATGCACTAGATTTCATTTGATAAATCTAGGTAAAGAAAGGTTAGAATCTTTCCATTTCTAGTTTCTAGCATTGACAGACATTTGACAAATCATATTTAGTGCATTTACACAACTAAGGTGGAAATCCTTAGTGGCGACTCCCTGTTGATCTGATTTTTAATGAGTACTAGTGTCTTAAAACTCTGTCAAAGTTAGATTTGTTACTAATATTTGCAAAGCTAGAAGGAAGAAGATCTTTCTTTTCTAGGGATCCTACTAGGACATTATTTCCAGAGCTAGGAAAAGAAAAATTAGAAGGAAGAAAATCTTGGAGAGTTGTTGGAGATCAGCAGACAAGAAGAGGGATCTCCATTGATGAAAGTGATCGGCCCATCATTAAAGACTACCATTCAAGTGACTCTGAATCAGGTAGCCTCTTTGTAGAATTAAACTCTCTAGCTGGAGAGGGACCCTCATTTGATTTTGAAAGGTTTGCTTCACACTTTGCTCCTGTCTTTTCTGAGGTTGATAGGGATTTCCAAGAAACAAGGCCTTTGGGGATCTTCATTTTGGAAATTATACTCCTGTGTTCCAAAGACCCTCAGCCCCTTATCAATTTTTCACCCCTCCAAGGTCACCTTCTTGAATTAACATGGGCCAGCCCCACCCAGACCCCCTTTGTTGTAAACACCATTGGACCTATAAATTTTGTGGGAATGGCTGGCTATCCAAATGCAGTGCCTTAAGATGTAAGGAACAAAATGCCAAAGTTCCAGGAAACAATGCTATTACTAGTGATCAACATCTAAAGCTTTTTATCAATATGATGGAAGATTTTGAAATTGAACATGAAGATTTATATATCAAGTTATTTATCCATACCTTAGAAGAGGATGCTAGGGACTGGTATAAAACATTTCCAGATAACTCTATTGATTCTTGGACTAATATGAGCAATGCATTTAGATTGCAGTATGGTGATAGAACTGACCCTAGGTTTCTTTTGACAGAATTTAAAAACATAAAAAATAATCCTAATGAGTCAGTACATGATTTCAACACAAGGTTTAATAAGACCTTGAGGAGATTTCCTGTTAGGATAAGACCATGTGATGAGTCATGTTTAATCAAATATACTGATGCATTTGATAAAAAGGCTCCATATTATTTAAGAGACAAAAACCTAAAAATTTAAGGCAGGCCTTCACCATGGCTCTGCAAATAGAAAATAATATCAAGGAAATTGGAAATCCTCCAAAGAGGGAAGGTGTAAAGCTAGTTAACCTAGAAAAACCTCAGATAAGAAAGGTTGCTTGATTTGGAAGAAGTTGTGAAGACTTTGGCAGGGGTTGTCAAAGAAATTTCCTACAAACTAGGCCAGGCTGAGAAAGGAATTGGGCAAAGCTCACAAGGTCAACACAAGAAGCAAGGCCAAGACAGGTTCACAAATCACCAAAGATCTAATGATAGAGGAAAATGACCTATTGGATTTGGAAATAGACAGTTTCAAGCTAGGGATAATAGAATGGTACCTGATCCTTTGGTTGTCAGAGGAGGAGACAAACATCATTGATTGGTGTGACAAATGTTTCATGCCTCATGCTCCTTGTGAAGAAGATCATCAAGAAGAAGAAGAAGATGATGAAAATGATGATGATGTCTACATGATGGGTTGCTCCATGAGCTTACAACAAGGGGCAACTTCAACTGAGGTGATAAGTTCTCGACTGACTACTACTTTTTTGGACTGCATTCATAGGGTACCTATTCTTCCTCCCTCTTATACTTTAGAAGTAGATATTGTACAAGCTTTTGAATTCCCCAATAATGACTTTGAATATTTAAGGGATTTAATGATAAAGAAGTATGATGGAGGAATCCCATCTGAGGAAGATAGACAGTTACTGATGAATGTTGTTGTGGCTCAAGAAAAGGAATATAATACAAGAAGTAAGGTTGTCAAAGGGGCGGGGCCTCAAGCAAAGCCAAAATCTCCCCTAATTTCAAACATTCCTAAAGAGACTTCTAAGAAAGATGCACCTGCTAAGAGCCCTACAATTCCAAACAAGAATCATACCCCTCTTCATGCCCAAATTGTCAAAAATCATGTACCACCTAATGAGTGTGTTGGCTTTCCTTCCAATACTGCCTTGCCAAAGAATGTCCCATATGATATTGCCCAAGTTTTAAGTCAAATAAAAGTTTTTTCCAATTTTTGAGTTGCTTAGGATTCCTGAGCACAAAAGGAGAGCTCTTGAATACTTAGGGTAGAAAGAAGAGAAGACTGCTCTAGGCAAAAACATAAACAATGTGGAGACTCCTCCAATCATTGAAGAACCAGAAGCACCGCCAACATCAGAAGAGCTAGATGAACCACTTGAGGTCTATTTGGGGACATCCTTGGTGGACTCTCAGATGAATGTGGATCCATTTTTCACCACCCTGATCATTAAGGATAGACTGTTGCACAACTGCATGTTTGACTCAAGGGCATCATGTAATGTCATGCCTTTGGAAGTCATGAATGAGCTAAAAATCAAAGTGACATCAGCATATGGGAAGTGTACTACTATGGATTCCAGAGAGGTGCCAGTGGTGGGATGTGTGAAAGGTTTGGTGGTACAACTTGCAGCCTATCTAGGCAGAAATTTAAAACTTGATGTTGTCATTATTGACTACCCAGCCAAGTGGGGCATGCTATTGTCTAGAAAATGGGCTGCAAGTGTTGGTGGGAGTGTCCACATGGACATGTCCTATGATACCATTCCAATTGAGGGCATCCTTGTCAAGTTTTATGGGGAAAAGAAGATGTTACACCTTATTGAGGATCCCAAAATGCATCCTATGAGGTATTGTACACAAGTGTTGATGTAGATAACTTTGTGGGATTTGCTGATGGAAAGGAGCACAAAATTGAGGAATGCAGATGCCTTGAGAAAATGGGCTCTCCTTAGACTCTATTGTTTGATGGAGCTTTCTCCAAGTTTGGGAATGATGATGGTGTTGTTCTACTTTCTCTTGGTCAAGAAAAATTTGTTTTTTCCTTCAAACTCAACTTTGAGTGCACCAACAACATTGCTGAGTATGAGGCACTGTTGTTGGGTTTAAGAATTTCTTGTAAATATGGTGTCAAGGAAATCAATATCAAAGGAGACTCAGAATTAATAGTAAAACAAATCAGAAAGTTGTATGCCACAAAGAATCAACAAATGAAACAATACAAACATGCAGTTTGGAATTTCATTGAGATGTTTGATTCATTCAACATTGTGCATCATGATAGGAAGTTCAATGACTTGGCAGAAAAACTTGTAGTGTTGGGGTCTTGGTTTGACAAATGTACAATGTCCCCATATTATGAATATGAGGTTGAGGTATTGACAAGACCTTCTATCCCTAACAATAGTAAACATTGGTAGGTTTTTGATGATGATGCTCAAATCAAAAGATTCTTGCAGAACAAGGGAGAATTTGTTGATCAAAATATTCATTGGGAGCCTATGGTATGTACAAAAAAAGGAAAGGAAACCTTGTTTGGAAAAGGCATCATCCAGCTAAAGACCAATACCATCCCTAGAGGGCTAGTTTCTCTTGAGTCCAATTTTGATAATGTTGATCGCATTATTAACAGATGTATGGCAGCCTCAAGGGATATTGAGGAGCATGATCTTGGCACAAAGGAGAAGCTAAGGAAAATTTGGTTAGGCAGCAATCTCAACAAGGAGGAGAAACAATCATACATCCAATTGTTGAAAAAATACCAAGATTGCATGGCTTGGACCTATTATGAACTAAAAGCATATAGAGAGGACTGTTTCAACATGAGATTCCCTTGGAGTCTAATGTAAAGCCATTCAGGAAGAAACAAAGGCCCATAAATCCACTCTTATCTCTCAAAATGCAAGAAGAACTAAAGAAGCTAAGAGATGGAGGGATTATCTAGCCCATAAGGTACTCTTCTTGGGTTGCAAACCTAGTACCAATCAGAAAGAAAAATGGTGACATCAGGTTATGTGTGGACTTCAGGAATCTAAACAAAGCATCAATGAAGGATAATTATCCTTTACCAAATATGGAGAACATGCTGCAGTTAGTGACTTGTTCTGAGTTGCTTTCCACCTTGGATGGTTTCTTTGGTTATAACCAAGTTGTGGTGAAGGAATTAGAAAGGATCAAGATGGCCTTTACTACTCCTTGGGGGACCTATGTCTATGTCATGACCTATGTCTATGTCTATGTCTATGTTTGATGAATAAAGAGCAAGGGATGTTGCTTTTGTTGGTTACATCAATGAGTTTATTGTAGTTTATCAAGATGATGTAACTTGTATTTTCTAGGAAGAGAAGTGATCACCTTTTGCACTTAGAGAAGATGTTGATAAGATGTAGAGAGTATGGCATTTCACTTAATCCAAATAAGTGCCATTTTGGAGTGTAGAAGACAAAGTTACTTGGTCACATAGTGTCACAAGAAGGGGTGATGATTGATCCAGAAAGGGTAGAGGCCATCAACAAGGTTCCAATCCCAAGAACCAAGAAAGGAATTCAGTCTTTTTTGGGAAGATAAAATTCATTAGAAGATTCATATCAAACTTTGCTTGAGTTGACCATTCCAATCACTTCCATGCTGAAGAAAGACCAGGTCATCAAATGGGAGGAGGCTATCATCCAATATTTCAATGGGATTAAAGAGGCACTGAAGCGTGCACCTGTTCTAGCAGCTCCATATTATAAGAAGCCCTTTCAACTATTCTCTTTTGCTTCAAAGAACACTATTGCTTCCATCCTGCTTGTAGAAGGATGATGAAGGGCTGAGAGGCCAATTGATTTTTTTCAAGAAGGCCTTACAGGGGATGAGCTGAAGTACACTATCATGGAAAAGCAAGCATTTTCCTTAGTAAAAGCAACAAAGGTTTTCAGGCCTTATATTCTAAGTTCTAAAATTGTTGCTTATGTTCCCCAGACCATGGTCAAGGACATCTTATTAGAAATGGAAGTCTCAAGAAAAAGTTTAGGTGGGTGAACAAGTTGCAAGAATATGACATGGATATCCAAACCACAAAGCTGGTGAGAGGTTTGGGCATGGCTAAGATTTTGGCTGAGAGAAACTTGCAAACTATTGAGGTAAATGAGGTAGAAGAAGGTAGGGTAGATGTTTTTCAAACATTGATGAATTTTGAGTGGTACAAGGATGTAATTTTTTATCTCAGACACTTATACTACCCTGAGAATTTAATTAAGAACCAGAAAAGAGCCCTTAAGTTGGCTTCCCAGAAATATGTCCTCATTGATTATGGGTTAGCTTGAAAGAACCTAGAGGGAGTCCTCTTAAGGTGCATTACTGAAGAAGAAGCCCCTAAGATAATAGTTGATCTCCATGGAGGAGTTTGTGGGGGCATTTTGCTACAAGAGTCATGTCACACAAGATCTGAGGGATGGTTATTGGTGACCAATTATTTTCAAAGATAAAACCTTGTTGGTTAGAAGATGTGAGAGTTTCCAACGCTTCTCTAGAAGACTGAAAGCTTCAGGATCCCTTCCTTTGCATCCTGTATCAATTGAAGCTCCATTCAAGCAATGGGGAATGGATTTCATTGGTGAGATTTTAGATCCTTCAAGTGCTGGCCATAAATGGATTCTTGTAGCAACTGATTATTTTACTAAATGGGTGGAGGAAATCCTCACCAAGAAGGAAACACCAAGTTGTCATGGATTTTGTGCTAAACAACATCATATGCAGGTTTGGAGTACCAGTCAAGATTATTGCTGACAATGCCATGAGCTTTAGAGCTAAGCCTTTGGTGGAAATGTGCAAGGAGTATGGGATCAACTTGACATATGCCTCCAATTACAATCCCCAAGGAAATGGACAAGTTGAGTCCAGTAATAAAAATTTGCTGAAGATTATAAAAAAAACATTGGAGCAGAACAAGAGAAAGTGGGGTGAACAGTTGAAGTTTGCTATTTGGGCAGATAGGATTATTGTCAAAGAGGGTTACTGGAAAGAGTCCATTTGAGTTGGTATATGGGACTCAGGCCCTACTACCTCTTCATATGCAACTGTCTTCATATCAGTTTATGCAACAACTGGAAGATCAAGAGGTAGGTCCTTATGATGCTCACATTAACCAGATTTTTGAGCTTGATGAAGAGAGGAGGGCATCCCACTAGAGGCATGTAAAGTTCAGAGAGAAATTGAAGAAGTTATTTGACAAGAAGGTCACTCCCAGAGCTTTCAATGTTGGAGATATTGTGCTGCTATGGGATAACAGACATGAGGATAAGGGCAAGCATGGCAAGTTTGACTCATTATGGATGGGCCCTTACTCCATTGATATCAGGATTGGTGAGCATACCTTCTTCCTTAAGGAATTAGATGGTGAACTACTCGAATTGCCTACCAATGACAGCATTTGAAGCATTTCTTGGATTGATGCCTCTGGATCAAGAAAATATTTTGTACAGTGTTTAGTTTGTTGTTTGTTCCCTGTCTTTTGTGTTTTTACTCGTTTTGGTCCTCGGTGACTTGGTTTTGCTCGTTTTGGTCCTCGGTGACCTATTTTTGTTGGTTTCTCTGTTTCTTTTTAAAATGGCTCTATTTCTCTACTCTGCAAGATGACTTTGTTGCCCAATGGTTACTCTTGGCACTTGGTCTACCCTTGTTCTTGTGGCACTCACAGGGAGTGCCCATCCCCGAGTCGGAGCCGATGTTGGTGCTCAAAATAGTCTCACCCCAATTTTCCTTTGAAAATCTATCAATTTGTGGCCTCTGTCACTTTATTTTTCTTGTGTTGTGCCTGGTTAATCTTTGTTGCCATTTTCAATCTATTCCTGGGTCGTAGATCACTTATGGGTCCATGGTTTGCTCCTTGTTTCTTTGTTCTAGAAATGGTCTGTAATTTGGGTCTCTTGTTCTCTTTTCATCCAAAAAACTTGAGTTTTCCCATATTTGTCTTCCTTTTCATTTTCTGCGTTAAATACTTGAAGAAAAATGAATGGATGTATCTCTAAGAAACATATTTGAGCCTTGGAACATTTCTAAATTCTCTATCCTTGGAAAAATTTTCATTTTCTGGCTCGAATGATTGTTTTCTATATTTTACGGTTTGACGAGCATTTCTCCTAGTCAAATTTGCATCCTTGCATTGATGAGGACGTGGCTTCTTTTGGTTGGTCAAGGGATGGTGGGAAAATGCTTTAAGTTATCACTTTTTACTTTTTTGGTGAAAAGGAAAATTTGGTCCGTGGCTCTACTCAATTCTGATTGGTTCTTTTAGTGCTTAAGTGGCTTCTTCTGATTGGATGGGGCATGATAGGTTTGTTTTTGAACTTGTTCTTTTTTGGCTACTTTGGAAAAAAGTTTGAACCCGCCCCGCGGCCCTGCCAGGCTCTGATTGGAGCAAATTTAAGAGGAAAGGAAAAAGTCTCACTTTGACCCCGCAACATGACACATGGCACCTTCCGCTATTATTTTGGTCTGAGATTTCTTAAAAAATAGAATACTAAAAAAGAAACTATACATTGAATAATAGAATAATTCAATTTGAATTCATTTGGGATATCTTATTCATGATTGATGAGTTACATATATAGATCAATTAACCCCTACAATGGTGGAGTCAAACATGATCTTCAATCCCTACATAATCTCAACCCCATCTCCTAATATCTCTCTAACATCCCTTAGTTATCTCAACACACTCAACTAATCCTAAAAATACCAACGTGAGTTGTTTATACAACAAACTCACAACTAATATATAAAACCTATATTATTAATATGAGATATGTTTTCTCATATTTAATAATATTACATTTTATTTATTCACCCATATATATTATCTCCATGATAATATATATTACATTAAAACATTAACCAATGTAAACAATATAATATTCCTAACATTCACTCCCCTATTGTTTACATTATTACTTCCTTACACTCCCCTAATGTGAACAAAGTAGAAAAGAATAGTTACACTTTCTCTGCAGCTTGCACACCCCTATTTGCTCATGATCTTGGTACACATATGGACCTCAGTCCAAGGTAAGAACCCCTGTTCATGAACCTCTGTTCATCCCCTTCAAGTATCATGATGTTGACTTTGTACTTGTGTTTTCTTCTTTCTATTACAACATTACATCAAGGAGGTTTTGTTGATGGCGAATCACAAGCACCCATGAATGTATGCAACTCGATGGGTTGAGAATCTCAGTGCGATTGCATGACATGGAGCTTTTCCCAAGTGTGGGACCTTGTAAAATCGGAAAAGCTCTCCGGATGAAGGCCTTCTATTCCTCTGTTCGAGATGCACACATAAAAATGTAGAGGTTTACTAAAAAAACATAATCTAAGTTGCCAAGGAGACGGGGTAATAAGATGCATAAAAATAAACCTAAACTTACAAAGGTGATGCACCGAGGAATGAAGAACACTTGTCTTGCCAAATAAACACAAACCATTAAAATGCGATGCAAGATCATGCCTGAGATAACAAAAATTGTAGTGAAAGATCGGGAGGATGCAAATGAACACGAGAGGGTTGAGAATCATCCACATACATGCATTATTTTCTCCAAAGATTGATCTGATAAACTACAAAATGCCAAGAGGCAAAGTTGCATTCTGAGTTTTAGATGGGAGGTTTGAACTCCACAAATTCACCTGCCAAGAGAAGAAGGGAGGGGAAAACAAGAATGTCCAACCTTTTGAAAGAATCCGTCCTTAAAATTTATAGGAAGAATGAGAGAGGGAAGAGAGAGGAAATCTAAATCTACCCCAACCACCTCTAGGTTACATTTAATTCATCTCATTATGGTGGTAGGTGAGAACCTCCTGTGCAAACCCAAAAGTGGCGAACTGTATTTTGCATTTTTAAGAACTTGTTCCCACCTAATTAAATATATCTAGTCATATTTGGATAGAGGACCTTGTAAGCTTTCCAAAAATTCCAACCTTGCATGAATCCGAGCTCCCTGTGAAAAGTTATGGCCATCTGAATATCTGCAAGGCTTTGGTCTACTTCTGTCAAGACCTCAAAATGTTGCACCTCCCGAAGGTGCACCTTGCACATCCATCCTTTTGTTGACATACTTCTTACATGTGCCAAGGCACGAATTTTTACATGTGGACACTCGTGTCATATGCCCTTTATGTGTGCCAAGGCGACTTTTGCCATGTCGACACTTTGTGTCATGTGCCTCTTACTCGTGCCATAGGTGCGACTTTTGGCATGTCGACATCTTATTACTAGCGCCATAGACATCCATATTTGTGTCAGCATCCTCTTATGTGCGCCCTTTACCTTACTTGTACAAAGAGCACATCCATATTTGTGTCGACATCCTCTTATGTGCCCTTTACCTGCGCCATAGGCGCATCCATATTTGTGTCGACATCCTCTGATGTGCGCCCTTTACCTGCGCCATAGGCACATCCATATTTGTGTCGACATCCTCTGATGTGTGCCCTTTACCTGCGCCATAGGTGCATCCATATTTGTGTCAACATCCTCTTATGTGCGCTTTTACTGCGCCATATAAATCCATATTTGTGTCGACACCCTCTTATGTGCGCCCTTTACCTGCGCCATAGGCGCATCCATATTTGTGTCGACACCCTCTTATGTGTGCCCTTTACCTGTGCCATAGGTGCATCCATATTTGTGTCGACACCCTCTTATGTGCGCCGTTTACTTGCACCATAAGCGCATCCATATTTGTGTCGAAATCCTCCACATGTGCGCCCTTTACTCAAGCCATATGTGTGCACCCATATTTGTGTTGGCACCCTCTTATGTGTGCCCTTTACACCTGCACCATATGCGCACCCATATTTGTGTCGACACCCTCTTATGTGCACCCTTCTGGTTGGAAACACAATAAATGTCGGTGTTTGAGTTTCTTTGATTTCCATATTCTTCCATTTGTCTATATCTACCCGTGGGGGAGAGATTTACAACAGGTTTATAAAAGGAAATTACAATTGAACAAGAATTTCCTTATGTTCTTATTATAAAACACACAACTAAAATACTTGGCCACCAAATCAATACAACAACCTCATCGATGGTGCCTGACGAGAGGTCGTTGATCAACCTCCTTCCTCTGTTTCCTCCAGCCTCCATCGAGAAACTTTACGCTATCTTCATACTGATATCAAATATGCAATTAAATACTCCTGAGTAATGCTCCATTGCTGTGAGAAACAAAGCTAATGTAAAATATCACTATGCAAGGATTATGCAACATTCATCTGAATTGTGGTCTCAAATTCCAGAAATTGCTTCGGACGTCAGAATATCTTTCATGTTTTCTCCTAAACCGTGATGTGGGTTTGGCTGAAATTTTAACAGTTGTCTACTCCAATACAAATCTTAAAACCCATTAAAAATTGTAGAGACCCAGATCGTAAAACCGAACTTATGACCTGATATTTACACGGGAATTATTGAATCCAAAGCCACAAATGCACATCCACAAGATTATAACATGCTCTAATCCAAAATATTATTTTGGTCTGAGCTTTCTTAAAAATAGAATACTAAAAAGGAAACTATACACCGAATAATAGAATAATTCAATTTGAATTCATTCGGGATATCTTATTCATGATTGATGAGTTACATATATAGATCAATTAACCCCCTCTGATGGTGGAGTCAAACATGATCTTCACCATCTCGTATAATCTCAACCCCATCTGCTAATATCTCTCTAACATCCCTTAGTTATCTCAACACACTCAACTAATCCTAAAAATACCAACGTGATTTGTTTATACAACAAACTCAACTAATATATAAAACCTATATTATTAATATGAGATATTTTTTCTCATATTTAATAATCTTACATTTTATTTATTCACCCATATATATTATCTCCATGATCATATATATTACATTAAAACATTAACCAATGTAAACAATATAATATTCCTAACATTCACTCCCCTATTGTTTACATTATTACTTCCCTTACACTCCCCTAATGTGAACAAAGTAGAAAAGAATAGTTACACTTTCTCTACAGCTTGCACACCCCTGTTTGCTCATGATCTTGGTACACATATGGACCTCAGTCCAAGGTAAGAACCCATGTTCATGAACCTCTATTCATCCCCTTCAAGTATCATGATGCTGACTTTGTACTTGTGTTTTCTTCTTTCTATTACAACATTACATCAAGGAGGTTTATAAAAGGAAATTACAATTGAACAAGAATTTCCTTCTGTTCTTATTATAAAACACACAATAATGGAATCAAACACACAACTAAAATACTTGGCCACCAAATCAATACCGCGGCCTCGTCGATGGTGCCTGACGAGAGGTTGTCTGATCAACCTCCTTCCTCTATTTCCTCCATCCTCTCATCGAGAAACTTTCGCCATCTTCATACGATATCAAATCTACAATTAAATACTCCTGAGTAATGCTCCATTTCTGTGAGAAACAAAGCTAATGTAAAATATCACTATGCAAGGATTATGCAACATTCATCTGAATTGTGGTCTCAAATTCCAGAAATTACTTCGGACGTCAGAATATCTTTCACGTTTTCTCCTAAACCGTGATGTGGGTTCGGCTGAAATTTTAACAGTAGTCTACTACAATATAAATCTTGAAACCCATTAAAAATCGCAGAGACCCAGATCGTAAACCAAACTTATGACCTGATCTTTACACGGGAATTATTGAATCCAAAGCCACAAATGCACATCCACAAGATTATAACAACTTTGCTTCACGATACAGATATTATTTTGGTCAGTCGATATTTCTTAAAAAATAGAATACTAAAAAGTAAACTATACATCGAATAATAGAATAATTCAATTTGAATTCATTTGGGATATCTTATTCATGATTGATGAGTTACATATATAGATCAATTAACCCCTACAATGGTGGAGTCAAACATGATCTTCAATCCTTACATAATCTCAACCCCATCTCCTAATATCTCTCTAACATCCCTTAGTTATCTCAACACACTCAACTAATCCTAAAATACCAACGTGATTTGTTTATACAACAAACTCACAACTAATATATAAAACCTATATTATTAATATGAGATATGTTTTCTCATATTTAATAATATTACATTTTATTTATTCACCCATATATATTATCTCCATGATAATATATATTACATTAAAACATTAACCAATGTAAACAATATAATATTCCTAACAGTCACTCCCCTATTGTTTACATTATTACTTCCTTACACTCCCCTAATGTGAACAAAGTAGAAAAGAATAGTTACACTTTCTCTGCAGCTTGCACACCCCTGTTTGCTCATGATCTTGGTACACATACGGACCTCAGTCCAAGGTAAGAACCCCTGTTCATCCCCTTCAAGTATCATGATGCTGACTTTGTACTTGTGTTTTCTTCTTTCTATTACAACATTACATCAAGGAGGTTTATAAAAGGAAATTACAATTGAACAAGAATTTCCTTCTGTTCTTATTATAAAACACACAATAATGGAATCAAACACACAACTAAAATACTTGGCCACCAAATCAATACCGTGGCCTCGTCGATGGTGCCTGACGAGAGGTCACTGATCAACCTCCTTCCTCTGTTGCCTCCATCCTCCATCGAGAAACTTTACGCTATCTTCATACTGATATCAAATCTACAATTAAATACTCCTGAGTAATGCTCCATTGCTGTGAGAAACAAAGCTAAAGTAAAATATCACTATGCAAGGATTATGCAACATTCATCTGAATTGTGGTCTCAAATTCCAGAAATTACTTTGGACGTCAGAATATCTTTCACGATTTCTCCTAAACCATGATGTGGGTTTGGCTGAATTTTTACGTGAGGCTATTGCAATATAAATATTGAAACCCATTAAAAATTACAGAGACCCAGATTGTAAAAACCGAACTTATGACTTGATATTTACACAGGGAATTATTGAATCCAAAGCCACAAATGCACATCCACAAGATTATAACACTGCTCTGATACCAAATATTATTTTGGTTTGAGCTTTCTTAAAAATAGAATACTAAAAAGGAAACTATACATCGAATAATAGAATAATTCAATTTGAATTCATTCGGGATATCTTATTCATGATTGATGAGTTACATATATATATAAATTAACCCCTACAATGGTGGAGTCAAACATGATCTTCAATCCCTACATAATCTCAACCCCATCTCCTAATATCTCTCTAACATCCCTTAGTTATCTCAACACACTCAACTAATCCTAAAAATACCAACGTGAGTTGTTTATACAACAAACTCACAACTAATATATAAAACCTATATTTTTAATATGAGATATGTTTTCTCATATTTAATAATATTACATTTTATTTATTCACCCATATATATTATCTCCATGATAATATATATTACATTAAAACATTAACCAATGTAAACAATATAATATTCCTAACATTTGTTGAGCTTCAAGCATTCAGACAAACTTTTCCGGAACAAGAAACGTGGCGAGCCCATGCTTGTTTAAGGTATCAAAATTTTGGGACCATCTCAAGGTGCACCATGGTGACATGTGGAAGGTTGAAAAGTCAAAGGGATAGGGAGGCAGACCATCGGGAATTTTTGATTTTTTGCCCCTTGACATGCAAATGACTAAAAACATCAAAATGGCCTGCAAGCCCTGATAAAGGAAGGGTCAAAGCTTGCTCTAGTCAATGGCGGAGGTGCAAACTCTCGAGGGAAATTTGAAAAAATTTCCTTTGGGAGAAAAGGGTTAAAAATGAAAAGGGAAGTGTGGTTCCGCTCGGACCCACATTGGGACACGTGTCAGGCTCGATTTTCAAGGGCAGAGGCTGGGAAAACTTGGAAAATTTTCCTTTTCCAAAAAGGGAGTAAAATGGTAGAATTTAGCCACGGTTTCACATGGGCCCATCTTAGGACATGTGTTAGGCTCATTTCCCAAGGGTGGAGACACGGAGCAAAATGTGAAAGTTTTCCATTTCTCCAAAATTTGAAAAAAGTCAGAGGAAGCCCCTGGGTCTTTTTTAAAGTTTGAATCTTCCACGTTGACGGCCCAAATTCAAAGTAAAGATCAACGGCAGAGAGTCTAAATCTGATTTTCCCCCCATTTTTCTGAAACATGCTAAGAAGTACGAGTCTTCATGATTTCTTAGTTTTTTCTACACGCCAAGTAGAGAAGGGAGTTAATGTTGATATCTAAGTTTGGTGGGGAGATCTGGAAGATGTCTTTCACCATTAAAATGGTCATTATCGACCTTGATCAGATTTTTTAAATTTGATAGATTTAGGGTGGAAGTGGTTGGTGAATTGATGAAAGAGTGATCTATCGAGAGAGGGAGTTGAATTCGGGAGATACTCGAAGAGATCTGCCCCATCGAGCACCTGACGACTTTTTACACATCTGATCCCAAAAATCACAATTGTGATCATGGGGAGCATTGGTGCACTCAATTTCTAGATTTTTGGGGAAAAAGGGGGTCTATTGTAAATGTTATAAATGGCACGAATTTTTTCGTGCAAAGGGTTGTTGGAGGTTGGAGTGTTAGAGGTCGAAGAAAATTCCCAAGAGGAAAATTTGACAAAGCCTGTCTTTTGAAAATCCGTTTGAGAAACTTGATTATCTCTTTTTGTATTAAGTTTTATTGTTTCAAGGTGGTTGCAAGTGTACAACCATTGAAAATCTCTAAGACTATTCTAAAAACTTTCCCCTGCTAATAGACTTAATCAAATTCAAGTTTTTTTGTGTTGTCTTAAGCAAAATGTGTTTGTTTTATTTTTTAATGGATACAAGTGGTTTTCTTGTTTCTATCACAATCTTGTATTAAAATCTGATTCAATCACAGAGACCTCAATCCTTGTGATAGTCTAGTGGCATCTACAATTTAATTTATCAGAAGAGATTTCATTTGGGATTGGAATAAATGATTTAAAATCACTTTTCTTTCATCTGTTGACAGAGATAGTCTGTAAGCCTTTGGGTGTACCTTAGGCATGATTTGACTCAAATATTGATGCTTTGTTGGGTTTTCTGACTCAATCCTTCATGATAGAATCCCAAATATTGTGTGAAATAGTGCTAATACTGGGCCTCCAGTGAAGCACATATTCTAGTTAAAGAAACATTTTAGCTATTCTGTGGCATTTTGTTAGTTTAACTCTCCATTTTGTAAGGTTCCTCAAGGATATGGTGAATCAAGTTCACCTGCCCTACCTCCCACCAAAAAATTCATTCAACAATAACCAATCCTACTTGTACTACCCCTGTTTGTCCTGTATGCATACAAATGCATAATCTCTGTTACCAAAACATGCAACAATAATCAGGGTATCAAATGTCTTTAGTAACCTTTGCCTTGTTGTGAAAATATCTCCATGATCTAGAAGTGACAACTCGTGAGAGTCAGATCTGGTTTGGTTATCACATTTTCCCAAGGTCTTCTCTATAAAATTTATGCAAAGGAAGTATTTATAATTTTTCTTCAATAAACAGAGGTTACAAAATAGGTTCTCTTACCTTGGTTGAAAGGCACAACCTAAAATAGTGAGGATAGATCAAATCCTTTTGAGGGTGCTATCCATTTCTCCATATTTGAGTGACAAAGGGCCAGTTAGATCTCATCCTTGGCTACAAAATGACTCATCATGATCTAATCTGTCTCTAAGTTTCCTGTCAAACCAGTGATGGTGCACTTTGAGGGAGAATCAATTTGGATACCAACACTTTTCTTTCAAGGATTGAAAGAGGTTTTCCTTTCCAAACTGGTTTTATTTCAAGCCATTTGTATTTGGAGGTTCTCTATTTGGGGCAAACCCTACCCTCATTAACATAAATGAAAAAGAGTGATTTTAATTTACCATTTGATGATTTTAATGCTTAAACCCATGAGATTTGCCATTGTTTTCTTGTTGGATGTGTCCTTAGTAATTTTACATGTTTAAAATTTTATTTATTACAAGTTAGAAAATGCATAGATGTGGGCTGAAATTTTCACCGTAAGTGGCAGAACACCGACATCTTCCCTACGGGTGGCAAACCATGAACCGCCGCCTTACAGAGAGGTGGTTTTGAGACCACCGCCTTTGCCTGAGCGGCGGTTACGAGACTTCCGCTGCATAGGGTGGCGGTCCTATTCCTTAGGAACAAAACCATCAAACCTGAGTTTTTCGAAAAACAAAAGTTACAAAAATGTTTAAAACACATTCTGGACTTGATTTTATATGCCTAGATTTTCCAGTTGTTGGATTTAATTCCATATATTCATTTCATAGTAAAAATTACTCATTTTAAAGCATTTCTTGTTCAATAGTAGCAACAACAATGAATTATTTTGTTCAACTAGTTTTCTTTCAATTCCTAGAGTAAAAATATCTAAAACTACTTCTAGTATTATTATTTTTCCTTACCACAAAATGCAACATTTCATTTATAACAACTTACTTCACATTTTTGTCTCTTTCCATTTTCACTACAATTTCGTTACTCAAAATAATTATAACAAGTTTTCTCTTCATTCAAGTTTACTATGCATACATTTTTAACCTCTTACAACTTCTATATTCCTTCTTTCTTATTTACAATAATACAACTACAACAATGAAGGTAAACTTCCTTTCTCACAATACAACTTTCAACTAAACTATTACACAAGCTTTCCATTTTTTTAATTCTTTTCTTTCCATACTATAATTTAATGATAAGGGAGTCTTACAACTTTTCAATGAAATTCCCTCAAATAATATTACAACTTACAAAACCACATTTCCTTTAAACAAAATACAATATTACACATCTTCCACCTTGAGTGGGAATAATAGGAAGGCTAAAACACAAGGAAGGATTTCTTAAAGGCACCAACAAAGCTCCAAATTTCACACCACCAACAAGAGAGCTCCACCATGCTTCATTTGATCAAAAATAAAGGGGAGAGGCAACACTCTCCACCCAACCAAGAATTCCAATGAGGAGGAGAAGCCATCCTCATCATTGGCCTCGAGCCCCAACCACATTGCAATGCAAAATGGATTCAACCATGGCAATAAACAAGCTTCCACAACACATAACCAAGTATTTCACAACCATTCCAAACACAACCAAATTCAACTACAAACAAAATAAGGAAACCAACAAAAATATACAAGGCTTTTAAATGGAAGCCAAGGAGCAAGAACCTATGGGGAGATCACTTATGCCTCCCAATGGGAAATGAGTGCCCACTTTAAAAACCTCCAATAAAAATCTCAAACCCCTACACACTCTTATGCCTCCCTAGAATCTCTTATGGCTCCCTAAGAAAAAAACCAAGTAAGAAATGCAAGCAAATTTTTTTCCAAGGTGGGGCACTCAACCCAAACTCCCACCGAAACATGAAATAAACTCTTATGCCTCCCTACATGAAATCTCCCCATAGTCCCCTCCTACACCACACTTAGGCAATCTATACAAACACCCAACACACATTCCAAAACACTCAAACAAGCACATATGCATTCAAAATAAAAAAAACATTTAACAAGAGTTTAGCTCCTACCTTTCCATGGTAGAGCTTGATCCAAGAGCCATACACCAAGCTTCTTCAAGCCCAAACAAACACCAAGAAGCTCCAAAATCCACAATCACCAACAAGCTCTCACCATGAACCAAAGCACTCCCAAAATCCTCTAACCCCAAAAAATGCAAGAGCAAAAAAAAATGAAGTAACCCCCAATCAAGCAAAAGAACTTGATTAAATAGAAAAGGGAGAGAGGAGGGTGAGGTGGCTCCATGTAGGATTCCACATCACTCATCCTCAACTCCACCTCAAAAGTCAAACTTTAAATTCCAAAGCACAATTAATAAGTGGGTGAAGAAATGACATATTACTTGCACACACAATCCAAGCCCACACCTCCTAAGGACAAAATTAATTACAAGAAAGAAAGTGCAATCCATATTTTACCTTTTTATCTTCCCAAAACACCTAAAGGGGTCTAATTTTTACCCCCCAACCCATAGGTAGGGTTGGCATAGCCATTTAAGAGGTGTGCGACAAGTTTGACTTGTCCCACAAGCTTCCAAATTTGGCCTCTAAGGCCAAATTCGAATTTCCATGAAGGGGTAGAGTGTACAACACTCAAGATCCCCAAGCACTCAACTTACAACACAAAATCCAAGAGAAATCTACTCTAATAAATGAATTCCTTTGGTCACATCTTTAATTAGTTTAGGACAAGATTAAATTAGATTTAATTAAGACACTACAACCCATTAATAATAAAGGGTAAAATACATACCCCAAATTCCAAGTAATTATTTACAATGAAAAACATCACTAAAATCACATACTAACATCAATTAAAGGAAAAATAAATAAATGACAAAACATAACCCCTTGGTCACAATTTCCCCTAATAATAATTCCAACACACACACAAATACATGTTGCCATGGTGACCCTTGTTGAATTCACCTAGAATTCCAATGTAGTTGGTCTCCAATCCCCCTTAGTTTGTCGTGATATGTTTTCCTGCAAAACACACAATACCCCTCTGGCCTCATGGCCATATTAATGATGTCAAAGTAATAAAACACTTACATCTAACTATCAATTTCAAACATCAAAATCATAACTACTATTGCTAAGACCAAGTAATTTAACAATTATTCTCATTTTCAACATTTCGATTCTACTCATACATCAATTTGTAACTAAGATCAAAGACCAACTGGATCATCGATTAAAGCAATAATTTCACTGTTCACAATTTTGCCAATTTCAAATATCAATTAAATCACAAAAATAACTTTGAACATCATAATAAAAATCCAATATGAAAATGATTCAAATATCAACATATATTTATCTAACAACACATA
>CM031244.1:800260363-800317492 GCA_018340775.1 Taxus wallichiana var. yunnanensis | reverse complement strand
AAGTTAGATAATGATGTGCTTGCTTTGAAAAGAGCATTAAACCCTCTCCTTACAAAGACATTCCGAGGAAAGGCTACATTCCCAACAAAGCCGTGGATTGCATGTCCCCGACGAGGCTTGCTATTGAAGCATATCCATGACTAACTCAAAATGTGATTTCATTGAAGAAATTGATGATGAAGTTGAAGTCATTGAGGTTGATGAGGAAGAGCCAAGATTCTGGAACATCTAAACATGAAGTTGAAGATCCTGAGGGAGAAATTAATAATCATTTCTTCGAGTACAGTTCAGAAGAAGAAGATGAATACAAAGAAATTATAGAAGATATGAATAGCCGGTCTTGCTGTCTTCACACGCTCTCAAAAAAGGGCAAAATACCAAGGTAAGGTGGGAGATAAAGTTGTTTCCAAGGAAGTTCCTAAAGAATCCAAAATTAAAGAAGCTTCCAAATAATCAAATATATTTGAGACTTCTAAGGTCAAAACTATCTTAAAGAAAGGAGAAACTTTTCCGAGTCAATCCATAGATAAATCAGCTATGAAGAAATTTTCTTCTTCCACATCAGTATCAACCAAGTCCGAAGCAAAGGTCAAAAGTGTGCCATCATCAAGTTCGAAATAACTAGTATCTGAGACATCAAGTATGATTACTTTGCCCAAATTTGATATCATTGATCATATCAATAAAACAAAAATTTCCATGTCATAGGCGAGTACATGAAGTCCAATAAGGATAAACTCGAAAATTGGTCCAGGTTTATCAAAGGTGGACTATGTTGTTCATTCCTCCAAAGGAATTCTAAAACTCCCAAAGATGGGAAAACTCAAAATATTGTGGCAGCGGCAGTTCACCTTCAAATGAAAATATTGAACCTTTCTTTGTGTCCTTTCCGATCAACAGATGCAAATTAAGTAATTGTATTATAGATTCTAAAGCCTCGAGATAATGTGATGCCATCAGGTAGCACATGCTCTTAGGTTAAATTATACGAGAACATTCAAATCATGTTACTCCATTTTCATGAGGTTCAAGGGATGTTAGATGCATGGATAGTGTTTCCTATTTGACATTCAACTTGGATAGCTAATATTGTACCAGTTCACAAGAAAAATGGAGAAATTAGGATTTATGTGGATTTCCGCAATCTTAATCAAGATTCCTTGAAAGATAATTATCCACTTCTAGTCATGGACCATATTCTGCAGTAGTAACTGGATCAGAAATGCTATCTATGCTAGATGGTTTCTCTGCTATAATCAGATTGAAGTGGCTAGAGAAGATCAACATAAAACCACGTTCACCACCCCCTAGGGTACATTCGCGTATAGAAGAATGCCTTTTGGTTTGATCAATGCCAGGTCTGACTTTTCAAAGGGCTATGGATATGGCATTCACAGATTATAAAGACAAGATCATCATGATATACCTAGATGACTTGACAATGTTCTCAAAGAAGTGAGAAGATCACCTAAGAGATTTGGAGAAAATATTGCAAAGGTGTAGACTTCATAAGATCTCTCTAAATCCAAAAAAGTCTGTGTTCGGAGTTACAAAAGGGAAACTCCTAGGTCATATTGTTTCTAAGGAAGGAACTAAGATCGATCCTGAGCATGTTCAAGCTATCAAGAATCTTTCCTTGCCTACAAGTAAGCCTGGAGTCCACTCATTCTTTGGGAAGGTGAACTTTTTGAGAAGGTTCATGCCATATTTTTCCAAGCTAACTAAATAAATCACTGATATGATGAAAGGAAAAGAATCTTTCAAATGGTTGAAGGAAGGTAGATAGGCATTTGAAAAAATCCAGGTGTTATTGCAAAATCCCCTACATTGGTGTGTCTGGTTTTAAAAGTATTTCATAATCTATTGTTATGCTTCACCGCACACAATCTCTGTCATCTTGACTCAACACAATCGAGAGGGAATCAAATCTCCTATTGCATTCATGAGTTTTGGATTCAAGAAACATGAACTCAATTACACTCCCCTTGAAAGACATGTGTACGTGGTGGTGAGAGCCTTAAAACACTTCAGGTACTATGTGTTGAATTTGCATACCAAAGTCTTAGTTCCAAACACATGATTAAATCGATGCTTTGACATGACATGAACCAGGATCTAAAAGAGGTAATTGGATCTCCAAGATCTAGGAATATTATTTGGATATCAAGCCTACCAAGTTGGTTCGAGGAAGAGGAATCTGCCAACTCATCGCAGAAAATGAACCATGAGATGACTCTGAAGAAGAACCAGTTGAGGAAAATTTACCACTAGTAGTTTTTGTCAGTACCACAAACGAATGGTATTCTGATATAGCCTACTTTCTCACATATGGCGAGTGTCCAAAGAATCTGACAGCTAAGGAAAAATGAGCTATCAAACTAAGAGCTGCTAGGTATGTCATTTGGGACAACACTTTGTTCAAGAAAGGAGTTGACGGCATGTTCCTCAGATATGTTGATAAAAAGCAACAACCTAGGTTGTTGGAATCCTTCCACAATCATGCTTGTGGTGGTCATTTCTCTGGCCTAGTAATGGCTCATAAAATTTTGTGAGCACATTATTACTTGGCCCACTATGTTTTCCGATGCTCAAAAATGGGTGACAAAATGTGAAGCTTGTCAGCAATTTGTTGGAAGACCAAAATTGGCAGCTTTTCCTTTGAAGCCAGTTGTCATTGAAGAACCCTTTCAATAATGGGGTTTATATTTCATCAAAGTTTTGAATCCTAATTCTAGTGTTGGTCATACTCATGTGCTCACCACAACTGACTACTTTACAAAGTGGGTAGAAGCTATACCAATGAAACAAACATCTACTGCGGTAATCTGTGACTTCATCAAAGAAAATATATTGGTTTGTTATGGAATTCCACACAAGATCATGATGAGACAATGCCTCAAATTTTTCTTCTACAAAGATGATAGGTTTTTGCTATGGGTATGGGATATCCTTATCTCATTCGTCGAATTACTACCCTCAGGGAAATGGTCCAGAAAGAATCCAGTAACAAAAACATCATTACTATCGTGCGCATAAGTTAGCGAAGAAAATCAAAGAACTTGGCACAAAAATTTATATGATGCATTGTGGGCTGACCGCATAACTCCCAAAAGAGCAATTGGGATGTCTCCATTTCAACTTTTTTATGGAACCAATGCTCAAATTCCCATCACACTAGAGTTACTAGCATTACAATTAGCTCAAGTAGTTGATGATGAATGCTTCACCAATGCATTAGATAAAAGGATCATGTTCCTAAGCAAGCTTGAGGAACAAAGAAGTCAAGTGGAAAACAGGATTGAGGAACATTAGTCTAGAGTAAAGAGGTTGTCTGACAGGAAAACCAAAGAGAGGCAATTCCAAATCAATAGCTTGGTTATTCTCTGGGACAAGAGACGTGAACTGAAAGGAAAGCATGGGAAGTTTGATTCACTGTGGCTAGGCCCGTTCAAAATCAGAAATTTCTATGGAGATAGCACCTATTACTTGGTGTATCCCGATGGAACTCATTTTCCTTTTCCCTACAATGGGAAATATCTCAAGCACTATCAAAATTGAAAATGGGTTGTTCCTCGTATGTACATAAGTAATTAGGATTTTGGTTTGTTTCTTTTCACTATTTTTCAGTCTCCTCTCTTTTGTCATCCCATTTTTGTGCTCTATCATTTTTGGGATCATGTTCATGAATATTTGGGTCTGGGTCCATTGTTGCATCCGTGAAGTCCTTGTCCCCAATTAGAGCCAGTTGTTATCAACTAATTTTGATCTTGTGCAAAATCGATAAAATTGGAAATTTTGAAATTTTTCAAAGTGTTACTTTGTGATCATTCTCGGTCTTCGTTTCGCCCATTTCAAAGTGAGAACTCCTCTCATCAAGTCATAAAATGTGTTAAATATTAATTAATTAATTACTCTTTGTTTGATTAAATTAATTTTTAATAACTTTGGGGTTTTTAATTAAATAAATATTAATTAAAATTTCATTCGACAAGTTTTTTTTAGGAAAAATAAGTTTCCGCTTCCCATTGCCGAGGATGCCAAATTGGCTTCCCGGGCCTAGATTTCCCCTTTCCTAGAAAATTTGTTTTAAATCCCCGCTTGTGGGATTTCTTCCCCCAATTGCCAAATTAATGAATTGGTAAACAAGCGAAAAAAATATCCCATTTCCCACATGGGGAAATAAAATGGGAATTGCCATCCCACCTTGCCATTTCCATTGGCAATTGGTTGTTTATTTCCCCACTTCCCCTTGCCAATTAATTCCACTACCCGGGAAGGAGGGAAGTTGAATTAATCCTCATAAATTCCTCCGTCAAACTCGTTGGAAAGAGTCGTGCGAAGCTTTCCAAATTGCTTCTTATTTCTTCTGAAGGAACAGAGTAATATTTTATCACATCCCTCAAGCAATACACTGAAGGCCATTGTAAAAGAGGAAGAGGGAAATATAGTCCACAAGCAATAACAACACTTTCCATGTATTTTTCAAGAAAACAACATAACAGTCCATACAATTGGAAGAAGATCCATGCATAGGAAGTAATACATCAGTCAAGGAAGAGTTTTCATGCAGCCCAAGAAGACAAGACCACCATTTCAGCGCATGCACAAGGAGCAGGGAATAAAGTTTAAAGAACATAGTTACAAAGAAGCCCATGCTGCTCAACTAAGTAAAAAAACAGAGAGAGATGACATGCCCACGCGTGAGGAAAGGGAGAAGGAGCAGCTAAAGGATCTTTCACACCATAAAATACAAGACATAATTTTCAACGCCAAAGGATAAAAAGGTAAACAAATCAAATCTTATCACACAAGGGGAAAAGTGATTGGTTTTAGAAGCCCACGCATTTGTTTAAGGAGGACAGTCTAAACAAATCTCCACGCAACATAAGACAATCCAAAAATAAAAAGATCACACAAGCTATAAATAAAACTGCCCACGCATTGGCAAAGAGAACAGTCCAAAATGGTCTAGGCATTGCCACAATTGGCAAAGAGAACAGTCCAAAATGGTCTAGGCATTACCCACGCATTGGCAAAGAGAAGTCCCAAAATGGTATAGAAAAGCCCACGCACACATGGGAGAAGGCAGAAAAACCATGCAGTTAGAGAAACCAATCCACGCATAATTGTTTCTACACTAAAGGCCACGCATTCACCAACAAAGGAGACAGAAAGAACAAAGATCCCACACATAAAACAAAAATAGGAGTTTTCCAATGCAAAAGCTAAAAGGCCACGTGGGAGAGGAGAGGACAGTCCAAAAGCTAGAAAATCCATGCACCATGAGGTATTAATCCAAATGCCCAAGAAGATTCCACGCATTACCAAAAGGGAGTAGGCAAGAGCAGTCACAAGAAGACACAGAGGAATCCATGCATTTTCCATAAATCCACGCAAAAGAAAGAAAAATATATATTTTTCTCCTTCAACGCATTGGGACAGCTGAAAGTTTGAGGAATAACAGTTAAAAACAAAGGTCTCACGCATTGGATAGAACAAATTTTGCATAAGAAGACAAGAAGTTCAATGTTCTAGGCAAAAAAGAATCCACGCAGAGCCAAAATAGAAACAAAGAAATCCAATGCCAAGGCATGCACATGCAAGTTTTCCACGCATTGAATGGGACTAGTCTAGCAAAGAGAATAGACCAGTTTCAACGCCCAAAAAGGAAGAAACAACAAGATTTCATGCAGTCAAAGGAAAGCCCAAATTTGAGGCCATTAAAATCAGGCCATTTTCATGCATACCAAGGAGAATTTGTTCTAAGAGAATTAAATAAAAAATCGAGATATTAGAAATCGGTGATTTCGTTTATTTAAAATAAAATAAAAACGTTGTCGCCCGAGTTGGAATTCAAACCTAGTCTCGGTGTGATGTATTAAAAAAATTGTAACCGGGACTGGTTGTTATTATTATTATTTTTAAATAATAATAATAGTAGTAATAATCAAATAATTCATATTTGTTTTTGCATTGACGGGGGTTTCAGAGACTGAGATCTGACCCTGCTTGCGTTGTTTTGTGTGCATGAGTCATTTATCTATGAAATTCATAATGGCCAAAAATCTAACAAATTTGTAGGAAGATCGAGGAAGCTAGTGGAGAAATCAAATAAGTCACGCACTAAATTACGAATTCCAAGGAATCATTCCTCCCAGTTCCATCAAGTCAGCATATGACAATATCACCGATACAAATCTGGGTCACATCAATGTACAAAATTTTTGTGAACGGGTGAAAACATAAGGTAAAACCATATTCTCGGATAGGCTTTACCATAGTGGTCTACCCCAAGCAGCAGCATTTCTGTCTCAACGGGTTCCAGAGCTAGTTATCACTTGTGCAGAGCATTAAGGATCCTAAGAGATGAGGAATTCTTAAAGATAATCTTGAGCCTTTCCTCTTAATCACACCAGAGCACATTAAGGAATTTCTTGACATACACTTTCTTGAAATCTGGATTTGCACAGGAGCACATTAAGAATTTCTTGACATACCTGACTTTCTTGAGAATACGGATATCACTCACTAGTCAGCACAAGAATTTTGGGATGAAGAACCCCTTAGGTGGAGCAAGATGGTTAATAAAAATTGGTTGGTGACCAAGAGGCCTTGAATTGACCGGCTTCGCAAAGAACTGTACCACATTGAGTTCGTGGAAGAAATCGGGGACATGATTGCTCTCCTAAGTAAATTTTTTGGTTTACCCTCTACTAAGATCTTCCACCCACGGATGTATCAGTTTATTTGTATCATCCTAGCCAAGAAAGAGTTTGTGGATTTGGCCACCATTATCAGTAATACCCTTCACAAACAATTGATAGAAGTTAAGATGACTGGATGCTTCTACAAGACATCGTATCTGACTTATGTAGTAGTAAGAAGAAAGATATTTTTGGACTCGAAACAAGAGGAGTCATGAGTCCATCAAATAGTGTCTTCCATTACTATCCGCAACTAAGTTTCAAAAATAGCTCTCACCATTTTAGAAGAGTCAACAATGCATTCACCTTCCGTGTGATTTGAACCTGAATCGGAATACAGAGGAAAGATTTTCTAAAGAAGCCATGAATTTCATTTCCCAATGGGGAACATGGTTTATTCACTTTTCATCCTTTTCCTTAATTCACATGAGTGGATTTGTTGGTAATCCTTGGAAGCTTCCTAAGTACGTCAGTGACAGATGGGCATTAATGGAGCTTACACGACAACTATTCCAAGTTCATTGTCTTCTCAGTGATAAGCATCATTCAGGAATTCATTTCCCAATCCAAATCGGGAATACCAATGTCCAAATATTTTCAGTGCACAACTCATGGAAAAATAGTTCACCCTCATCACAATTCATCCATATGTGAAGAGAGCCCAGTTTGATATTAATGGATATATGCAAAATATTCTTAGAGAAAAGTATCAACATAACCCTACCATGGAATATTTTTGGGTTGCCTATTCTTAAGAGCATGAAGTAAGAAGACGAGAGTTTTCTCACCTAACCCTTGCTCAGATAAAGGCCTTTCACATTAAGAACCCTCCAGATTCATTCATAAATGATGATGAAGATGTTATTGATCCTTCATATGATGCAATTGCTTTTACCCCATTGCCTCGAATTGACTGGACCAAAAGAGATGAATTTTCTCTTGATAGCAAGAATCAACTGATTCTTGAAAGAAGCATATCTTGGTACAACAAAGAACTTGCCAAGTTACAATCAATTCAAGATCATACTTCAGGATCACAAAATTTCCAACTCAAGGAGGTCTTCATTCAACCAAATCCCTTCTCAATCAATCTTTGTACCATCCAATCATACACAACAAGCAAGAAAGGAGTGGTTGCCAAAATCCACTTCACCAAATAATGTGCCACAAGGAGAAAAATATAAAGGCCCTAGCCCCGGTGAAGGAAGAGAGTGTGTATCAGGATTTTCTACTTCAAGTAGAGATTCTTCTACTCACATTGTTAATAGTTCTCAGAAGCTCGTGACAAACGATCCTCAACCATGCCTTGCACAAGCATCCACTCAGGTGCAGGTAGTCCAAATATCAAACACTTTGGAACCTATAGTTCATGAAGAGATTTCCCAAAATCTCCCAAATGATCAGGAGGTGGATATTGAGGTTATTTCTCCTCAAATCGAGGTTGTGGAAAGGATTCTTGTAGGATCTCATGATGTCGAGCTCTAGGATTTTGTATGCGGAAGTAGTGAATGATACTCCTTTCTGGGTTGATTGCAAAATCAAGAAAAGGAAGAGGGTTTCCAAGGCAATTGACATTGATTTTGATGCCCTTTTCAAAATTTTGAATGAGCTCATTCCAAAGAAGCCTAAGGTGCTTTCTCGAATAATGGTGGATAATGACGGAAACATATTTTTAGAACTTTCCATCTCACAAGTTGATAAGCAGCGTGATGCCATGACACCTTCTGATTATGAAGTTTCCAGACTTGGACTTGGGAGGCCCACATTAGAAAGTGACATGGCAATGGCTTGAGATTCAATTGATATCGTGCTAAAGATACTTGAGAAATATAAGTCTCATAACTCTCAACTCAAGGCCGAAAAGAATCAATTGGTGGAATATGTTCAACATCTAATAAATCCTATATCATCCACTTTCCCAGTACCTGATGCAGTGGCTGCCCTTGATGAAGAAATTCTCAAATTTTCAAAAGAAATAAACACATTGGGCCATGTCACTAAAACTTGGCTTTCAAAGATTCTCATTTTAGGCCAAGGGACAATCAAAACAGCGGTTAAGCTCCATGAAGATGTTAGTGTGTATCTTGATCCAATTATTTCTTTCAAGGAAACCTTTGTTTCTAATATATCAAATTTGGATGAGATATTGCCCAATCTGCAGGAGATGACGAGTATGGAATCCTCAGTTTTAGCCATTGAAGGAATTCTCGAATTTGAACATCGAGGGACACATTTTCTTTGGTGTCTGCATCTCAAATCAAGGAATATGCTTCTCAAGGATTCTATGATCCATTATGAGAGCATATGCAATGAAGCCTTCACTTCACTCACCTTGATTCAAGAATTCATAGCTAAGATCCCTTGTAACCTCGTAAATGAACATAATCAAAGGTGTTCATCGGAATAGGTGGAAGAGAAATTTTCACAATTGTTTAAGGACATGTACACTCCCACCAATAATTTCTCATTAGTTTCAATGGAGCGGTGCATTAAATTAAAGAACTTATTTGAGAACACCCAATCAAAGATTGTTAATTTAAATGATATGCCGAGTAGGATTCTATAATTGCAGGTATTTTGTGAGGCTATTCTTCGACCAAATGAACCTCTAGAAGAAGAAAAGATGTTTGAAACTTTGGGAAGGTTTAGATCCTTTCAACTAGCAAAAGCGGTAGATCCTAATTTCATCATCGGTTCGGGAGATAATTTTCTTGGTATCTAAGGAAGTGGGAGAATCCATTTCTCATGCATTTGAGATAGGCGGACCCCATTTCAATGGATAAGGCACTGGTTATTATTATATATTTTAAAAAGTGGATTTTTAAGAAAATGATGTTGTTATTTTCTTTCGGGAAGTTGTGGATAACTTAAGTGATTTCTATTTTTAGTTGTTTTTAATAAAGTTGGTTAGAAAAAGTCAAAGGTCACTTAAGTGCCTTATTTAATGTTCATGTAAAACCCTAACTACTTTGTAACAAACTTTTGGGTTATAAAAGGAAGTGAGGGGCTCATTTGTAAAGGTGACTTTGAGAGAGGAGAAGAAAATACTTTTGTGTGCAAGCTTTGTTTCAGGAAGAAACTTTGTGTTCTTTTGTGAAAGCATTTTGGAGTTAATGAAATATGAACTTTGTGTCTCATTCATTGTCTCTTGTAACATTTGATGTTCTTATGTTCATTAGATGTTAGATGTTTAAATATTGCATGCAAATATTGTCTTTGATCTTATTTTCAACACTATTAAGTTGTTGTTCTTGTTCACCGTGATTCAGCTCTGTATTTACTTGCTCATGTGTGTTCCTTGGTTACACATACTTGTTTAGCTAACTCAAACTCCATTTTATTTGTGTTAGTTATTCATCTTTCCTCTTCATGCAATATTAGGCTCTATTTTTACCTAACTCTTGCATGTTCTTTCAATTAATTCCATTCCACTCCTTTTCTTCATTCCATTCCATCTCCCTCATTCACTTTTCTTTCCATTGATGTTCTAAAACACCTCGCACATACAATTTTGAACGTACATATGTAAATACAGTTTTGGTTTTCAATAAAGGCAACCTCACCTTCATTGAGGAGGGACTTCATTCCCACGTTGTTGTATGTCATTTGTATGCTTGAAAATCCATATGCTAGCACATTCCATCTTGTATTTCATTCCATCCATCCACAACATATTGCATTGTCTTGGTAGCATTTACTCTTTCTTACTAATGTTTTACATTATCTCCTTATTGCACATGTTAGATTGATTTATTTTATATCATTATCTTTACAAATATACAAGTGGCTTGGATGATATCCTTCTACCATTATTATACTAGTCGTTGGGGGCATCCACATTCATCTCATAGATATGTTATTGTTTCATTTTATACTTAGCATCTTATATTATTTTCTTATACACAATTTTACATATTGGTTCTCACTCTAACATGATAATGGGAGTTCCATGTGCAGCACTTGTTTTGCAAGATTACATGTTTCCATGTCTACTTTTTTTTTCTACTTTTCTTCCATTGTTTTCTATTATATACGGGCTTTGCCCTTTTCTTATGTGCACACTTGTCTATTGTTTTTAGCATGATGGCCTTGCGTATATTGTGACATCATGAGTTATGTCTCATGTTTGTAACTTGCTTTGTATGGTCTTCTTGTTATTTCTTGCGTGTTTACACTAGTATGCTTAGTATTTTTTCTACATTTTCTACGTCTTTTACACTTATTGCATGCATGTGTTTTCGGACTAACACTTGTATTGGCTAGCCATCCCCTTTCATGTGCACCTTAGTATCCACCAAGTGCTTCCATTTCCCCTTACAGGAAGAATTCTCAAGTCGAGTGTGGTCGGTCCTCTTTTGGGGCTGCATTCTCCTTCTAAGGTCATTGCATGCGCCCCCAAAGAGGGGGCATCATTGATGGTGTTCAACTAACGAGAGTGTATTTACACTAGTTTAGACACAACAAGTGAGTTTAGACCAGTCTACAAACTCCATACCCAGTGGCCTAAATAATACATGGTGCCCTTCAGCAATTATGCGAGAGGTTACACACTCAGGGGTTACAGTGGGTGTTCCTCTCTACAATTATCTCTCCAAAGTGACGTCGGATCACCCAAAAAACCAAGATAGTACAGATATCTCTTCAACAAATTTTAGCAAAAGTAGTTAGAGTTGGAGGACACAAAGCATTTCCTCCCTACACTTCTTTATCCAAGGTGGCATGAGATCACCCGAAAAACTCACGACAGTATAGGATATCCTTCTACACCCTTTTTCTCGACATGGATCAAGTGCACATGTTCCATTTACATTTTTCTAGCATATTTTACATTTTCATACTTTACACATGCGTATTTTACACAGTTTGTTTTTACATACATACATATTTGACTACTTGATCGTTTTCTCCTTACAGTCCGTCATATGAGAAACAAGCAATCAAATTGGGGGCAACAACAACAAAAAAACAATGACAACACACTGTGATAGTACTTTTCATACTAACCATGTAGGTACATTACACACCACAACAACTACACATGCATTCCACCCTAGGTTCACTCTCATCACTTTTTATGTGCATTTTTCATCTTTAGAATCCACACTCCTCAATTTTTTTTTCATTCCACACTTGAGTCTAGTCCATCGACACGTCTTCTTCTACACTCTACATGGATATCAAGTACACATATCTATCTACTTTATGTTACCGAGATTTTCACTCACCAACATAAAGTGGGGGCAAAATGTAGACACAAAATTATGCACTTTACACATAATTTGGCCTAGTCTTATACTACTATTTAGAAGGTTCTCAAGTGTACAAAGTACTAATTAATCCCACCTTTTGGCCATATTTATTTTATATTTTATTTCATAGTTCCCATGTATTTTCCAACACTTATCCACCCATTTGTATAATTTCCCGACATTATTGCTCTAAATCCGAGCACCCCATCCTGTCTTTGGGGTGTCCTGGTCCCCACCTTGGGCGCCCCGATCTATACAAACCCCTTTCGCTCCTTTTTGGGTCATTTCTAGTTGTTGGTCATCTTTATCTTTTTCTCATTCGGCCTTATCGGGATTAATTACAAAATTAATATTGAGAGCCCTATAAATATAAAGCTATAAGACCATAATGAGGGTCCTAGGTCATAACATTACACACTACTATCACTCCATCTAGGGTTGCATCCATTACATCACTTACATCCACATAGTGCCATGCATCAAGGCTAGGAGATTTGCATCACATACACTGTATAGGGGAGGGATTCTATTCTATTCCATGCACACATGTTATTTACATTTTCTATAGTTATTATTGTTTGCTACTTCACAAAGTGTGACTAGCACAAGAGCACCTAGGGCACGACATGCACACACACACACAGAACTACATCCGGGTCTAAAATGTAGTGCAGCGCTTAGTGATAAGACCACAATTTTGGTGGCTAAGGTCATTCTGACCCATTCATATGCATATTTTATTTTCCGAGGGTTTAATAATTCTCTTTGTATTACGGGTCATTTTTCAGCTCATCCGACAGATCCAACGATGACAAATAGGGAAGGTTCAAACCAACTTGCAATCATACCAATTTCAATTTTTTATTATTTACAATGTTCATAGCACCTGATTGAAAACCAATGGGCACCCAGTACACTCCCATGCACCCCAATCACTTCAAATCCTTCATATATTTCCTTCGTAGGGTCATTAAGTGTTCATCTGCATTTCCAAATTTTATTCGCATACCTGTGATAACCTGTGACAGTCACTATCAATCATCTAAGCTATTTCTCTCCCTTCTCTTACACATTTAGGGTTTTATTTCACTTAGAATAGTTTACTTGCATTTATTTCATATTGTTTTAGTCTTTTATTACATTTTTAGTCCTCCTAATTAGATTAACTAGGATTACCAATTCCTTGCATTCGGTTCCCAATTTTAGTTAATCGATTTGGTGAACTGACATCTCCTTCTACCACCTTCTACGGTTTTGTCTTCCCATCCTTTTCCACCATGTCATCTCCTTCCTAGGTCATGGCCCCATCTTTGTATCCTACCTATACACCTACCAAGATCACTAACGTAGTTACTACGCCACCGACTTCATGCGCGCATGTACCCAACACCCCCTCGCTTTGTCATGCCTTCACCTAACCCATCCATCAACATCGTTACTACCCACCACACCTATATTACTCCACTCATTTCACTACCTCCACCGGTCACACCTTCGCTCCATCAACTACTTCCAAAGGTTATGATATTATTGACCAGCTCAAGAATACACCCACTAAAATATCACTTTATGACCTCTTGCGCACTACACCAGATTTTCAAACTACACTCGAGGCTACCCTTCGTGTTATTCATGTCAAACATGACCACTCTACTAAAGCTTTTTCCCATCTCATTCAGTCTCTTTGTAGTTTTCCTCGTTTTGTCTCCTTTACAGATGATGACATATCACCCACCACCAAAAATAACCCTTGTGCCTCATTTCTCATTACCGTTGTCATTAGCACTACTTGTATTAAGTGTGTCCTTATTAACAATGGGTTCATCATTAACCTGTGTGCCCATTCTCTCTTACAACAATTAGGTATCAATGATAGTCTCATCTCTCATAACTCCACTCTCATCTGTGGTTATGACTCTTCCACTTGCACATGTCTCCATTGTACATCAATGTGTCAAATTCCTTCATGATGGTTATGAACATATTGTTACCACTGACCCAAAACCATTCAAATATTGTTGCATTGATCTTGTGACTTCTATGCATGTCCCACCACCTCAACCCATTTTGTATGCTAACCTAGATAAATATGATGTTGGTCAATCTAGTGTACCCACCTCCAATATTCCTACCATTCCTTCTCCTGCTATATCTACTCACCCTTCGGCCATTATTTCGCCCACTATATTTTCCCTTGCTAGTGCACCTACCTCCACTTCCCCTAACATCAGTTCTCATGTCATCTCCACTCACACCTTAGCTATTATTTCACCCACTGTATTTTTCCTGCTAGTACTCCACCTCCACCACCCTCTCCTCCTACCCCACCTCTGAATGTCCTCAATAGTGCTACCCAAATAGATGACACACACACTGACATTTCCACCAACTCGACAACAAGGACGATGCTTTGTAGAACTCACTAATGAATCCTTACAAAAGTTCTATTTTACTTTTGCTCTCGGTGTAGATAATTCTTATTTTGATGAAACATTTGTCGCTGATGGCCCAAGTGAGTATTGATTTAAAAACCCTCCATCCACTAATGCCATGGTCCTATATAAGGGCTCTATTAATAGTGTCAATGTAGTTTCATCTTCCTCTCCACTAGAAGTAGTTTCATGACCCCCTTCACCTGCACTTTATATATCAATAAGACATTTTGGGAACACATTCCTCTTGATCTTGCTAGCTCTGATACTATCTATACACATGATTTCTTACCCAGGTTTGGCATGATGCTTAATGACATCTTGCCACCCCTCCATTCACCCCATATTTATTACGGTTACTTCCATATTACAACAACTTATGGCTTACGGGTTTTTCACTTGATAGTATTTGTTGCATGCGTTGCCCATGGGTTTCCATTTACACTTGGAAAATATTAGCTTGATTATATTGGTGGCACACTCGACCCACTTCACTCCTCACTCTCCTTCCTATGCCTTTTGGCACTATCTCCATTACTAATGATTCTTCTCCTACATATGTACCTAAAATTTTACATTGGTGTGCTCATGGTTATCCACCAATTACTTTTACGGATGAATAATATGTGATGAATTCTTATCTCCTTCATCGTAATGCATCTTTATATGATCTGCCTCATTCTATCGCTACCAAGTTTCTAACGCAGCTCTATATCGGTTTCGATCAAGATAACGATTATTTTCTTGATGGAATTTCATAGTCACCTTTTTCACATTATCACTCAAGGGGGCATAGACACTCTACCCCCCCACATCCTCATCCTAGCATAATTGCATTTCCCTTTCCTTTGATCCCTTGCATATAGGCATATTTATCACACATTATCACACCCTCGTTACCCGATGACACACTCTTGTGCTTCGGTTCACACTCAACTTGTTGAGGGATTACCATTACACTGAACCCCACACACTTTGCACTATAGGTCTACACATTTACATTCTACCATCCTACACCTATACATCACATATCTTCATAGTGTTCATCATCCATATACTACACTAGTCGTCATTACATATGAGCCTAGTTTCACATCCCATCTTTACATTCTACATTTACGCTAGAGTACATTATCTATGAGTCTAGATTTCTATAATCGAGGAGTTCGATAAGCTTATCTCACTCGGTCGAGCTAAAACAGTGTCAAATCGGGAATAAAGAGATGAGTCATCAAAGGAGTTCGTGCCTTGTCCTAACTCGGTCATAACTCAGATCACAAGCCTTAGACGAGTTCATGAGTAGGAAATGTAAGTTCAGTAACCGAGTTTGGCTTGTCATAAAAGAGTCTCGATAGGAGCGGAGGATGTTTCGATGGTTGGCTCATTGAGGCAGAGAAATGATGAGTTCGACCGGTTTAATTCAACATGGAGAGATTGATGCTTCCTTGTTGGAATATGAATTCAGTTTTAATGACTCGACGGAGACAATAGCTGCCTCAAGATTTGGTCGAGCTTCTTCCATGGAAGAGAATTTCCAAAATGAAAAGGCGAGACAACTCAACTAAAACTTTATCTCGTTCTTCTACTACAGTGGCAAGATTTTACAACAACTGATCACGACTGTGGTCGCATGCAACTAGAACATCAGGACCAACACCAACGGTTCCTTGGGATCACCCTGTGGCATTTATCATGAATTAACTCTCTCTGGAGGTGATTGATTTTCTGAGATAAAGTTTACTTCTCTACCCTGTAGCTGCTGCGTATAGCCAATTATTATAGTGTCATGGCAAGAGAACGATATTTCCGCGCATGGGAAATATTTCACTTGATTTCCAAGTGGATTTTTATGAATGGCAGGCCAAGCTGAAAATCCCACGCGCTGGTGGGAATTGTGGAGATAAGGAATGAACTTGCCAAGTTTGTGTGGCGAAGGCGAGGCCAGGGGCCCATGGATTAATTTGTCCAGCCGTTATGAAGATTTGGAGCTAGTATGCCATTGGAAATATTACGATGCCAGTGGGTTTTAATCGTGGATGGAAAGCCATTGAAAAGATTCAGGCGTGGGAGAAGTTTGAGTCTACTGCCAAAAAATGGGAGAAATCTGATCAAACTGCCAAGCGTGGAGATTTTACGATGGCTATCCAACATGATACTTCCGCACGGGCCGTGTAAACAGGATCGAGCACGTTGTGCGAGTCACAAGGAGAGTTAAAGTGGCAGTTGCAAATTGGGCGGTGAGTAATCCTCCAAGCGATAAGGGAGGATGATGGCGAGATGGTTGAAGATGGGTCGACGTTGAAAAAGTATCTAGTTTTAGGCTCACAAGAAAGAAACGCCTTCTCATGGAATACTGTAATTGCAGCTTACAGAAGACACAGGTTTCCTCACGAAGCAAAAATAGATGTCACGACTGATCAGTTCACCTTTGCCACATACTTCTCCCAACTCCCATTCGGGCTCTGAGCATTCATGTGGTCGTGAGAAACTCCCACGCACAGGCAGCAGGCATGTTGCAGTACAGTAGAGGCCTTTCTTTTGAGCGCTTTCAGCAAGCAGGTTGTCCAACTGGCTTATCCTTATTCTGAACTCGGATCTATGGCATTGCGAAACAAATATTCACTGCCATGTATGATGGATTGGAGTCACGTTGTTGAGGCTTCATAAAATTTCCTGAATCAGGAGATGAAGGTTTATTACGGTGCAGAATGAAACGATTCATATTGCTCAGCATTCTTCTCCTAGAAATGAATTGAATGTGAAGGTCAACTCTGAAATACCTGGTCGGCCGTTTTGTATGCCACATCTTTGTCACTTGTAAATGGTCTCTTTGAGAAACTCTGTGGGCAGTAGGCAATATTTATACCCTTCCATTATGTATGTCGATCGAAATAAAAGTATTCTTTTGCAGGTTCGAGAGAAACTTGTTTTTTGATGGACGATTATCTTTGTAGTTTCAAGCTAATTTTATCTAGCTTTATTTCTATTAGCTTTGATCCACGACTAAGGAAGAATTCATATGGTTGTTACTGTACATTTTCCAAGGTCCTCTTGGTTTCCCAGATTGTTGATGTATTTTTTGAAGGGCTTATTTTATGTGTTGCGATTGTAACATAAAGGATCTTTTTAGTTTACGGAAAAATGAGTATATTGTGTAGCTCACATGACTACCCATTCCATACTAAAGATCCCAATAGTGGCATAATTGTTGATTGGAGCCTAGATTGCAGAGTGCTTTGCCCGAAATACCGAAGGGCTTTGTCCAAAATCGATCTTAAGGGTGTCTATCGACATGTTATGGGCATGAGCACTTGGTCATCATCATGGCGGCATTAGGTCTTTATTGGTAATGGCATTTTCTCATCGTTTGGAAGGTACAAATTGTGCTTATTATGGAAAAGCCAAAACATTCTTACTACTGAAGTGTTATATGATAAGGAAGAATCACGTGAGCATTGTGGTAAAACCATTCTTTTTAGAAATATTGGGTTAAGCTCGGTATTCAAGTGAGTTTGAGCCCGGGAGAAAGGTAAGATCGTTTCTTTGGATGAAGAACTCGGTGACTTCGAGGAGCTCGTGGTGATGTTTCATGAAGTTTGAATGTGGAATGCATAAATGGCCTCGAGTTAACATAGAGGAAAATGATAAGAATCGAGTTTGATAGCTCACCATTCGAAGGACTCAATGCAAAGAGCCCGATTACCAAGGTAAGGAAAGAGTTAGTGTGGGGTTCAAAATCGAGTGCAACAGAGTTAGAGGATTGAAACTCATCGAGTTTGGATTTGTGCGAACTCTATCCACATGGACCCCCTCCTCTTCAAGTCAAGCGGGTCAAGCGGGGGTCCCGACATTATGTTAATTAAATTAATATTTTTATTTAAATATTTTAATAATAATATTTATTATTATTATTTAAATATTTTATTTAAATATTCTTTTAATTAATTGAGAAGACTAGGTCATCGAGCGATTAATGACCCATGATGGAACCTTCTCGGTGGTTGACTAAGCTTGTAATAAATACATCATGGGCCTTCATTTTAGGAATGTAATTATGACCATTTCCTCTTCTTTCTCACATATTCTTCTATAAATGTAAGTTGGAAGCTCATTTCAAAGGGTTCCAATAGTTCAGACAAGTTGGACAGTTAGATATCTCAGGCAGTGTATACTTTTCAAGAATCCTCTCTCTTCTGCAAGTTGTTCTTGTGTGTTGAGAGAACTTTCAAGCCTCCTCTTCAAGACTATAATGGCAACTATTGCCTCTTCTGAATGTATGATGCATTGTGCATGTTATTGAAGCAATAAAAGTGTGTGTTTTGTGACTAATCTCGGTCCTTTCATCCTTTTGTGCTTCTTTGTGCCTTTCTCATACTTGCAGGTACACTGTGCAAGTTTAAGTTCTATTGCAGGTTCTTGGAGTTCTGTGCTTATCGAGTGGTGAAGTATTGCATGCAGTTGAGTTGTGGTGTCTGTTCACCCTTCTTGAGTTCATCCTTCTTCATTTGGAAACTGGTATATTTCTCGGTCTGATAAAGTTTAACAAAGGGAACGCGTGTCTCTTAGTTTGTGGTATCTGTACCCTCTCTAAGTTGCAGTAGGTGAAGTTGACCTGTGGTGCACACACCCTCTTCAAATTAACCCTTCTGAGTCTGAAGACACACCCTTTATTTGGTGCATCACCATCCCTAGTATAGTTTCATTTCTGTAAATCTCTTTCCCTAAAACCCCATGAAAATGTTAGCATAGGACTAGATAATCATTTTTGTTACACTAGGAGTAGTATAACACTTAGTTTAGGAAGAGGAATCGGCCTTCTCTGGAGGTTCACCTCGAGCCCAAGTCCCACAGCTTGAGAGGTGATCCCATGTGTCCCAATCACACCGAACGTCCTATTCACATCTGGCCATTCGGAGGGTGCAGTGATTTGGCGACAACAATTTTTGGCACGCCGGTGGGACGGAGAAGTTGGTACTTCTCTTCTCACTTACACAAGTCAAAGTACTTGGCGACTCTATATCTCTGGATTCCAAATCTCAGTGCGTTAACTTATGCGAAGAATTTAGACAAGAGCTTCTTTAAAGAAAGGAAAGTATCGGCATATCAACTTTCCTTGTCTCCTCCAAAGAAGAGAAGAAGAGGCATTTCCACATCCCCGATTGCAGATTTACCTAGTAGGGGTCATTCAACTCCTCCTTACGGAAGATTTCCTCCACCCAGGAACAATCAACCTTTCGTTGCTATGGCGAGGAACCAAGTTTTCCCCCTTTCAATGCAAGCAGTCCTCTTATGTTGGCTCAACGCGTGACCCGATACTGTTGCGGCACTCAAAAGTTTACCCTTCTACACGGGGAAACTCACGTTACTCGAGTGGAGCATATCTTTGATGTAGCATCATGTGCGTGTACATAATATCACGAAGACAACGTTGCAGTTAGACTTCTTGCTTACTCTTTCGAGGAAAAGCACTTGATGGTTTTGAGGGTTAAGTGTTGGCACTATAACCACTTGGGATGAGTTAGGAGAAAAGCTTTGTAAACAATTTGAAGACAAAAGTGATCACCTATCACTTTTGGAACAACTCACTACCATAAAGAGAGCTCCCCAAGAATACATGAGTGATTTCAACTTCCGATTCCACGAGGACTTGGAATAGGATTCAGTGCTCGTAAAGCCTTACGCACATAATGCATTCTTGTACTATTTGCGAGCCTTGAATAGTGATGTAGCAGTTATGATCCAGTCCATGGGAGGGACTACACTTCACGATGCTTACAGAAGTTGCCATAAGTGCGAGAATTCTTTGATTCGAGTGGAAAGATAGCTCCACGACCACCATGCCCTTTTCTCCGGATCTTACAATCATCGACCTATCATTGCTCCTATTCCGTAGACTCCAAGCAACCATCTCAATCTTCCCTGCCTCTTGAAATGACCTATTTGAAGTCAAGTCACTCTTTAAAATTTTGAAATGAGCTCGTTGCACTCAAAAGGCAACAATTTCAATACAATCATCCATATCAGCCCACAAAATCAGCGATATCAAGCTAACCGTTCTCCTTTTCAGGAGCAATCAGCCTCAAATCAAACTACAAGTCAAGTTGCAAATGTCAGGCCCTTGAACTTTTAGAACCCTCTTGCAGCTAGCTCATCTAGAGCTATAGTACCTGTTCAAAATAATCTAGTTCAAGACTACGAATGGTGTTATCCTTGCTCTCAACCTCACAATCAAAATCTTTGTCCCAATGGGGTTCTTAGCTAGGCCCTTATGGTTCAAAGTGTATCTTGCCCCTTCAGAGTTAACAAACAATTCATCTACACAAGAAAGCAGATCAACCGCAGGCACTGAAGAATCCGCTTTGCTAAACTGCAAGTAGAAGATTTTTGTGGATTGAATATAGATTCTTCATCAGTGGCAGAAAACACTCGTTCCAAAAAGAGCAATGGAGCCTCAACCTCTCGAAGTGATCTAGCATCCACTTCTCAACACAGGGTTTCAAATGGCGGTTGATAAAAATGCGGGAAAGAAATCACTAGAAACACCCGGCTAGCCACACACGAGGAAAGATGGTTCTCCAGGCATCACGGTACCCAACAAACATTTTCCAAAGGAGGACCCCAATGCCCAAAAAGTGTCATCAAAGTTGGAGCAATTCCCTTGACATAGTAGAACAAATGAAGAAAACCAATCGAGCGTTACCATGTGGGGCGCGCTCTCGATCCCTTCCCAAAGAAACACATTGCGAAAGCTCAAGCAGTTTTAGTACAACCAGCGGATCACCAAGCCATGGAGTGACAAATGCTACAAATTTGTGTCAACCGGAAGGGAAAATCATTCCTACGGCAAACAAACCACCGCCATTCTACATTTCCCTGATCATTGGCGACCACATGGTACATAATTGCATGATCGATTACGGTGCCGATAGCTCTGTCATGCGAAACAAATTACGATGTACTAGGCATACAATATGCGCCGATTCTGAGAGGGTTGTTCAGCTGGATGGCACAATATTAAGACTGTTGGGGTTATCAAAGGACTTGAACTTACCATTCATGCATGCCCAAGTTTTCATTCACCCAAGACATATCGGTCATTGATCTCCCTCCTCTCTTTCCCATCTGCCTATCACGAGATTTCACTTCCAAGATGGGTGGTTATCTATTGGCCGATTGGTCACATATGATTCTCGGGACTCGATCTGGAACCAAAGTAACTATAAGGGCGAACCATCTGCCATAATCATGTAGAACCCTACACTTTGCTAGTCCCATAAATGGAAATTACACCATCGGTGATCCGAGAAGAGGAAGATGTTGATCATGAACCAACCACCCTTGTTGAAGAAGTCCACGATACTTTTCTAGATGAAGTAAGTAGAGATCATCGATATGATCCCTACAACTGATGTATTGGCGAGAAGAAGAAGTTGGTTTGCTTTGGTCTTGGAAGAAACAGATTAGGTACTTCTTGTATCCATGAAGAAGATACGATCATACCACACTTGTCAAAACACCAAGTGATTCTAAAGGATTGTGGCAATTGTTCTTGATGGCTCAAAAAGTAAGAATGGATCCGTCTTTGTGTTATGTTAATTTCTCCAGAGGAGATAAGTACTTCTCATCTTTCGGTTGCGGTTCGATTGCACTAACAATATTCTTGAATACGAGGCTCTTGTGAGAATTCAGCTAGCCCAAAGGAAGGGAATCAAGGCCCTGACTATTTTTTGGAGATAGTGAGTTAGTTGTTCATCAAGTTTCGGCATGTAGTGCATCCAAAAATGATCTTTTAAGATCATATAAGAATCGAGTCTGGACTGATTGAAGATTTTGAAGCTTTTGGAATTCATGTAATCCTAGAGATCAAAATCAAGATGCGAGATAGGCTTGCTTCTGATTGGTTCACAATACAACATACCAGTTGATATCATGAAAGAAGGGCAGCAATTTGTTAAAATGGTGGTTCGACCAGTAGTCCCTGATAATGTGAGTAGTTGGCAAGTGTTTGATAGTGACAAACAAATTGTCCTCTTCCTACAAGAAGAGCGGAGTTTGCTCTGAAAGAATCAAGATAAGTTGCAGGAGTCATATGGTGAGAAAATTATTCAATTGAAAAGCAACAAGTTACCAAAAGGTTTAGTCACTTTGGAATCCATTTTCAATTCAGATGACCAAGCCACAAGACAAAGCCCTAACATGGTGGTCAGAGAAGAATATTTTGAGGAAGTTGAAGTATCAAATGAAAAATTTCTTAAGATCGGAAAAGTGTGTACTTTTGAAGAGAAAGAAGCTTTCATCAAACTTTGTCAAGAGTATCATGACATCTTTGCATGGAGCTATAAAGATCTGCGTGGTTTTGATCCAGGTCTAGCACAACATACCATCGAACTGGATCCTAATGCTAAGCCAGTTCATCAGAAACAGAGACCAATTAATCCCAAAATTGAGCCACTAATGAGAAAGGAGCTAACCAAGCTCATCGAGGCTGTATAATTTTCCCATCAAGCATTCCTCATGGGTAGCCAATTTGGTGCCGTGAGGAAGAAGAAAGAGAGATCGGTTATGCGTAGATTTCGAGGATTTGAATCGTGCATCATTAAAAGACCATTATCCTCTTCCATCGATGGAGCGAGATCCTTGAAATGGTGGCGGGAGCTCAAATATTTTCTTTGCTCGATGGATATTGAGGTTCTGATCAAATCCTAGTCCAAGAATCGACCAATTCAAAATGGCTTTCACTACCAGTGGGGCACGTATGCCTGATAAAATGCCATTCGGATTGTCCAATGCGGGCTACTTTCCAAAGAGCCATGGACATGGAATTTCAGGGACTAATCAATGATATCATTTTAGTTTACCTTGATGATATAACTATATACTCTAAGCATGCAGAAGACCACATCACGCATCTAAGGAAGGTTTTCCAAAGGTGTAGGGAATTTGGGGTTTCACTTAACCCCAAAAATGTATTTTCACGGTGCATGAGGGAAAATTGTTGGGGCATGTGGTTTCAGCGTGAAGGATTATCAATCGATCCAGCCAGGATTCATTCAATTATGTCCTTATCTCTCCCAAGTCACAAGAAGGGCCTCCGAGTTTTCTAGGAACCATAAATTTCATGCGGAGATTCATCCCTCAATTCGCGACATTGGCTAAACCACTGACAGACCATGCTAAAGAAAAACATGCCATTCTCATGGACAAAGGAAGGATGAGAAAGCTTTGAAGCCATCAAAACAGCCATTTCTCAAGCTCCCACGCTTGTGAACCCCAGGTTTGACAAAGATTTTATCCTTTATGCTTTTGCAGGTCAAGAGAGCATTTCAGGGATCCTCACCCAACAAAACAACAACTTGATGGAGCAACCAATCACTTTCTTCAGTCAATCCCTCAAAGACTACGAGTTCAAATACTCATTCATTGAAAAGCAAGTCTTTGCGGTTATTCGAGCTTTGAAGAAATTCAAGCACATGTTGTCCAACAACAAGATTCATCGATGGTGTCTCATCCGGTGTCGAGGAGTTTTTCTTTGAACAAAGAAATGAATGAAAAGCGTGCTGGATGGATCACGAAGGTAATGGAGTATGACGTGCACATCAAAGTCACTAAACTTGTCAGAGGTAAGGGTTTATGTCAGCAACTTGCAACAGACATGGAATCAAAAAGTAATGAGGACGTGACACTCCTAAATACTGATGAGGATGTTGATCAAGCTGATTGGTTATCCAAAATGAAGAGTTTCCTCTTCTCGGGAGCATATCCGGTAGACATGGATAAAAACCAAAGATGAACTTTCCGTCTTCAATCTATCCCATATGTTTTGGTAGATAGCATTCTCTTTCGAAAAGATTTGAATGGCGTCCTCCTTCGGTGCATAGGACCAGAACAGGTCAGTAAGATACTAGAAGAGTTTCATAATGGCCTATCTGGAGGACATTATTCTGCACTGAACAACAACTACCAAGATCATGCGAGCTGGCTACTATTGGCGGATTTATTCAAGGATGCCCATCTTTGGGTAAGGAAATGTAAGGAATGTGCCTTTTTCACAGGTAAGCAGAAGTTGGCAGCTCTTCCACTACATCCAATTCAAGTGGATCAACCCTTTGTTCAATGGGGTTGGACTTCATCGAATGATTAATCCTCCATCCATGATGGACATAAGTGGGTCCTTACCACAACAGACTATTTTACTCGATGGACAGAGGCGGTAGCATTAAAAGAGAGCAATGAAAAGGTAGTTCTAGATTTTTTGGAGGGTATAATGACGAGGTTCGGTGTTCCGTTTACAGTCATTTCAGACAATGCGTTGGCTTTTCTTGGTATGAAATTGAGTGAATGGGCTGTTAAAAATGGGGTATACCTCAAAACTTCATCCAATTACTATCCTCAAGGAAATGGATTGGCTGAGTCTAGCAACAAAAACCTCATAAGGATTATTAAGCACACAATGGAGACTAAGAGGACTTGGCATACACGACTTAAGCGCCTTATGGGCAGATCGGATCACACCTAAAAGGGCCATCGGAAATTCTCCTTTCATTCTTGTATATGGAAGAGAGGCAAAACTCCCACTCTCATTGGAGTTACCTTCTTTGGAGTTAGCTCATCAACTTGAAGTTATAGAGAGTGATCCTCTGACAATAAGGTTTGTTGAACTCATGGAGTTAGAGGAAGTACGAGACAAGGCTATGAAAACTTTGGAGCAGCATCAGGCTCAAGTTAAGAAATATTTTGATAAGAAGGCATCAGGGGCATTTTCAAGAGGAGAGATTTAGTTCTCAAATGGGATGAAGACAGGGCCAAACCAGGCAGGCATGCCAAGTTTGACGCTCTCTGGAGTGGGCCATACATCATCACAAGTTGCAAAGAGGCAAATTCATTCCATCTATCTAGGCTCAATGGAGAAGAACTACCCATTCATGTGAATGGGATACATCTCAAAGCTTGTTTTTGAGAAGCGTTCCCCCCTTGTATAGTTAAATTAGGTGTTTTCCTCCAAGTGCTTATGCACATTGTTGTGTGTTGTTGTTTTTTTTTCCTTGTTGTTGTGTTTTGTGTTGTTCTGCACATTGTTTCATCATTGGAAGGTGTCAAGGAGAAGAAAGGTTCAAGGTTTCCATAAGAGTTTCAAAATATGCTTCATTCAAATTTTTGCAGTGTTCCATGGATGTCAAGCATTCAACAGATTCAGTATACTTCATGCTTAGCATTCTAGGGAGGTCCAGGATATCAACAATGCTCAAGGGGATTTCGGGATGTGTCAAAGAAAATCATACTACTTTCAGGATTCCACATAGACTCCATGCCCAATGGATGACTTAAGGCTACTGGAATCATGCTTAGCAGGCAAATCATCCCGAGAGGTCACCAAAAATGTTATCCAATTTTACGCACATGGAAAAATTGGAAAACAGGGCCTTATTACTATCAAATCACGACATTGGTCCCAGGGACCCACTTCTGGTCATCAGGTGAGATCGCTCATTTTTTTTTTTTTTGTATGCGAGCCATCGAGGAGTTCGATAAGCTTATCTCGCTCGGTCGAGCTAAAACAGTGTCAAATCGGGAATAAAGAGACGAGTCATCAAAGGAGTTCGTGCCTTGTCCTAACTCGGTCATAACTCAGATCACAAGCCTTAGACGAGTTCATGAGTAGGAAATGTAAGTTCAGTAACTGAGTTTGGCTTGTCATAAAAGAGTCTCGATAGGAGCGGAGGATGTTTCGATGGTTGGCTCATTGAGGTAGAGAAATGATGAGTTCGACCGGTTTAATTCAACATGGAGAGATTGATGCTTCCTTGTTGGAATATGAATTCAGTTTTAATGACTCGATGGAGACAATAGCTGCCTCAAGATTTGGTCGAGCTTCTTCCATGGAAGAGAATTTCCAAAATGAAAAGGTGAGACAACTCAACTAAAACTTTATCTCGTTCTTCTACTACAGCGGCAAGATTTTACAACAACTGATCATGACTGTGGTCGCATGCAACTAGAACATCAGGACCAACACCAACGGTTCCTTGGGATCACCCTGTGGCAGCTGTCACAATTAACTCTCTCTGGAGGTGATTGATTTTCTGAGATAAAGTTTACTTCTCTACCCTGTAGCTGCTGCGTATAGCCAATTATTATAGTGTCATGGCAAGAGAATGATATTTCCGCGCATGGGAAATATTTCACTTGATTTCCAAGTGGATTTTTATGAATGGCAGGCCAAGCTGAAAATCCCGCGCGCTGGTGGGAATTGTGGAGATAAAGAATGAACTTGCCAAGTTTGCGTGGTGAAGCTGAGGCCGGGGCCCATGGATTAATTTGGCCAAGCCGTTATGCGGGGATTCGGAGCTGCAATGCCAAGTGGGTTTTCGTGGATGGCAAGCCATTGAAAAGATTCCGGCGTGGGAGAAGTTTGGTCTGGCTTGAAAAATGGGAGAAATCGATCAAACTGCCAAGCGTGGAGATTTTACGATGGCTATCCAACATGATACTTCCGCACGGGCCGTGTAAACAGGATCGGAGCACGTTGTGCGAGTCACAAGGAGAGTTAAAGTGGTAGTTGCAAATTGGGCGGCGAGTAATCCTCCAAGTGATAAGGGAGGATGATGGTGAGATGGTTGAAGATGGGTCGACGTTGAAAAAGTATCTAGTTTCAGGCTCACAAGAAAGAAACACCTTCTCATGGAATACTGTAATTACAGCTTACAGAAGACACAGGTTTCCTCACGAAGCAACAAACAGATGTCTGACCTGATCAGTTCACCTTTGCCAGCATACTTCTCCCAACTCCCATTCGGGCTCTGAGCATTCGGTGGTCGCGAGGCAAACTCCCACGCACAGGCAGCAGGCATGTTGCGATCTGATAGAGAGCCTTTCTTTTGAGCGCTTTCGTAAGCGTAGTTGTCAACTTTGCGGCTTATCCTTATTATCGATTACGAACTCGGATCTATGCGGTTTGCGAGGAAACAAATATTCACTTCCATGTATGTATGATGGATTGGAGTCACGTTGTTCAAGCTTCATAAAATTTCCTGAATCGGGAGATGAAGGTTTATTACGGTGCAGAATGAAATGATTCATATTGCTCAGCATTTCTTCTCCTAGAAATGAATTGAATGTGAAGGTCAACTCTAAAAATACCTGTCACCGTTTTGTATGCCACATCCTTGTTACTTGTAAATGGTCTCTTTGAGAAACTCTAGGCGATAGGCAATATTTATACCCTTCCATTATGTACGTCGATCGACAATATAAAAGTATTCTTTTACGATTGAGAGAACTTGTTTTTTTTACAATGGACGATTATCTTTGTAGTTTGAAGCTAATTTTATCTAGCTTTATTTCTATTAGCTTTGATCCACGACTAAGGAAGAATTCATATGGTTGTTACCTGTACATTTTCCAAGGTCCTCTTGGTTGCCCAGATTGTTGATGTATTTTTTGAAGGGCTTATTTTATGTGTTGCAGATTGTAACATAAAGGATCTTTTTAGTTTACGGAAAATGAGTATATTGTGTAGCTCATGACTACCCATTCCATACTAAGATCCCAATAGTGGCATAATTGTTGATTGGAGCCTAGATTGCGAGTGCACTTTGCCAAAATACCGAAGGGCTTCTTTGACCAAAATCGAGTCTTAAGGGTGTCTATCGACATGTTATGGGCATGAACACAGGTCATCATCATGGCAGCATTAGGTCTTTATTGGTAATGGCATTTTCTCATCGTTTGGAAGGTACAAATTGTGCTTATTATGGAAAAGCCAAAACATTCTTACTACTGAGTGTTATATGATAAGGAAGAATCAAGTGAGCATTGTGGTAAAACCATTCTTTTTAGAAATATTGGGTTAAGCTCGGTATTCAGTGAGTTTGAGCCCGGAAAAGGTAAGATCGTTTCTTTGGATGAAGAACTCGGTGACTTCGCAAGGAGCTCGTGGTGATGTTTCATGAAGTTTGAACGTGGAATGCATAAATGGCCTCGAGTTAACAGAGGAAAATGATAAGAATCGAGTTTGATAGCTCACCATTTGAAGGACTCAATGCAAAAGAGCCCGATTACCAAGGCAAGGAAAGAGTTAGTGCGGGGTCAAAAATCGAGTGCAACACCGAGTTAGAGGATTCGAAGCTCATCGAGTTTGGCTATGTGCAGATTCTACCACATGGACCCCCTCCTCTTCAAGTCAAACGGGTCAACGGGGGTCCTGATATTATGTTAATTAAATTAATATTTTTATTTAAATATTTTAATAATAATATTTATTATTATTATTTAAATATTTTATTTAAATATTCTTTTAATTAATTGAGAAGACTAGGTCATCAGGCAATTAATGACCCATGATGGAACCTTCTCGGGTGGTTGACTAAGCTATAATAAATACATCATGGGCCTTCATTTTAGGAATGTAATTATGACCATTTCCTCTTCTTTCTCACATATTCTTCTATAAATGTAAGTTGGAAGCTCATTTGAAAGGGTTCCAGCTGAGTTCGGACAAGTTGGACAGATTAGATATCTCGAGGCAAGTGTATACTTTTCAAGAATCCTCTCTCTTACGCAAGTTGTTCTTGTGTGTTGAGAGAACTTTCAAGCCTCCTCTTCAAGTACCAAATGGCAAACTATTGCCTCTTACGAATGTATGATGCATTGTGCATGTTATTGAAGCAATAAAAGTGTGTGTTTTGTGACTAATCTCGGTCCTTTCATCCTTACATGCTTCTTTGTGCCTTTCTCATACTTGCGGGTACACTTTGTGCGAGTTTAAGTTCTATTGCGGGTTCTTGGAGTTACATGCTTATCGAGTGGTGAAGTATTGCATGCAGTTGAGTTGTGGTGTCATTCACCCTTCTTGAGTTCATCCTTCTTCACTGGAAACTGGTATATTTCTCGGTCTGATAAAGTTTAACAAAGGGAACGCGTGTCTCTTAGTTTGTGGTATCTTGTACCCTCTCTAAGTTGCAGTAGGTGAAGTTGACCTGTGGTGCACACACCCTCTTCAAATTAACCCTTCCTGAATCTAAAGACACCCTTTATTTGGTGCATCACCATCCCTAGTATAGTTTCATTTCTATAAATCTCTTTCCCTAAAACCCCATGAAAATGTTAGCATAGGACTAGATAATCATTTTTGTTACACTAGGAGTAGTACAACACTTAGTTTAGGAAGAGGAAGCCGGCCTTCTCTGGAGGTTCACCTTGAGCCCAAGTCCCATAGCTTGAGAGGTGATCCCATGTGTCCCAATCACACCAAACATCCTATTCACATCCGGCCACATAGCACATATTTACAAACCATGCCCCTTTACATGGTTTTCGATAGTAGATGTCTTCTACGCGTTGCACTCATCACCCTATGACGCACTCTAGTTCCTCGGTCCATACTCAAATACCGAGGGTTTACCAATCAAATGGACCTTACCTACATGCAACATGTCATCATACCACATTCATCGACTAGTGACCAATGCTCTAGGCTATATCGTCACCCACACTCATCATCACATACCATAGTGGTATACACCTTAGGTTAAATCACCACTCTTTTCATCAATTCTACATTATCCTATTACATTTTATCATCTCCTCTTATATCATCCTCTTACATTATACTTTTTTCCCATTCCAAAATTATTCCATTACATTATCATGCCTTCAATCATCATGTAGTGGTATACACCTTAGGTTAAATCACCACTCTTTTCATCAATTTCTCATTATCCTCTTACATCCTATCATCACATATTCTATTATCCTATTCTAAGTCATTCTATTACATCATCATTTATCCTACTCATCACTTAGTGGTATACGCTTTAGGCTAAATCACCACCTCATTCTTATTCATCACATAGTGGTCTATGCTTAGTGTTAAATCACCACCTTCTATTATCCACCACATACTCATATACGCTTCCTATGCCCTCATCACCCATCTCATAGTGACATATGTTATAGGCTAAATCATCACCTTCTTCTTCCATCATGTAGTGATATACACTTAGGGATAAATCATCACTCGTCCTATTCTACAAATTTTTGATATACGCTTCAGCTATATGGTTCATGCACATTCGCTATACAATCACATACTTCATCACCACTTACTACCACTCATCCCATAGTGATATACGCTTAGGCTAAATCATCACTCGTCTATTCTACCAAGTTGTGGTATATGCTTACGCTATAGGGTCCACACACATCTTCTCCCCATGTTGCATTTCATCACCACTACACATACACATTCACCACAACGCGTTAGACACAACCTATACTACTTGACAATTTCCCAATGACATGCTCTTGTTTACAATTCCTTCTTGATTTTTGAGGGAAAAAAAAATTAACCTCACTGCATACAATTACTTACACTTGGGGGCACATTGCTCCTATCATTCCATTCATCCACAACATATTGCATTATCTTGGTGACATTTACTCTTGCTTACTAGTGTTTTGCATGCTCACTTTATTACACATGTTAGCTTTCTTTCTTATATGTCATTATCATACACACATGTGCATTCACGTCTTTGTTTAGTGTGATCACAAATACAAGACATTTACATGTGGCATGGATGTTTTCCTTCTACCCTTACCATACTGGTAGTCACTGGGGGCATCCACATTTGTCTCATACAAGTGTTATTGTTTCATTTTGTACTTAACATCTTATACTACTTGTTCATACACACTTTTACATATTGGTTATCACTCTAACATGCTAACGGGTGTTCCATGTGCAACACTTATTTTGCATGATTACATGTTTCCATGACTACCTCTTTGTTTCTACTTATTTTCTTTGTTTTCCTTTGTACACGAGCTTTGTCGTTTGCTTGTGTGCACACTTGTTTGTTGTTTGTGGCCATGATGGCCTTGTGTGTATTGAAAAATCTTCAATGATGTCCCATGTTTGTAACCCACTTTGTACAGTCTTCTTGTTGTTTCTTACATGTTTACACTACTATGCTTGGTAGTTTTTCTCATTGTCTACGTATTTTACACTTATTACATGCATGTATTTTTGACTAACACTTGTATTAGCTAGACATCCCCTTTTTGTGTGCCTTGGTATCTACCAAGTGTTTTCCCTTTCCCCTGTAGGGACATATTTCTATAGGTTAGAGTGTGGTTGGTCCTCTTCTAGGGCCACATTCTCCTAAAGAGTTAAATCCGCATGCACCCCTAAAGTGGGGAGCATCATTGAGGGTTTTCTACTAACATAGTGTATTTACATTGGTTCAGACACATCAAGTGAGTTCAAACCAGTCTACGAACTCCATACACAATGGCCTTAACAAGACATGGTGTCCTTCAGCAATTCAGGTGGAGTGGTTATAGGCTCGGGGGTTACAGTGGGTGTGCCTCTCTACACTTCTCCATCTAGTGGCATTGGATCACCCAAAAACTAGGATAGTATAGAGATCTCTTCAAAAAAATCAGCAAAAGTAGTTAGAGTTGGAGGACACAGAGCATTTCCTCCCTACACTTCTTCAGCCAGGGTGGTATGAGATCACCCGAAAAAATCGTGACAATACAGGATATCCTTCTACACCCTTTTTCTCGACATGGATTAGGTGCACATGTTCCATTTACACTTTTTCTAGTGTATTTTACATAGCATTTTTACATACATACATATTTGACTACTTGATCATTTTCTCCTTACAAGTCCAAGCTGCGTTTGAGAAACAAGCATTCAAATTGGGGGCAAAATAACGACAACACACCACGATGGTACATTCCTTACTAACCATGTAGGTACATTACACACCCATTCCACCCTAGGTTCACTCTCATCACTTTTTATGCACATTTTTCATCTTTAGAATCCACGCTCCTCCACATTTTTATTTTTGTCATTCCACACTTGAGTCTAGTCCATCGGCACATATTCTTCTACACTCTACATGGATATCAGGTACGCATCTCTATCTACTTTATGTTATCGAGCTTTCGCTCACCAACATAAAGTGGGGGAAAAATGTAGACACAAAATTATGTACTTTACACATAATTTGGCCCAATCTTATACTATTATTTAGAAGGTTCTCAAGTGTACAAAGTACTAATTAATCCCACCTTTTGGCCATATTTATTTTATATTTTATTTCATAGTTCCCATGTATTTTCCAACACTTATCCACCCATTTCTATAATTTCCCGACATTCTAGCCCTAAATCAAGTTCCCCAACTCTCGTATTGGGGTGCCCCGGGTGCCCCATCCCACCCAGGGAACCATGATCTATGTAAACCCCCTTTCGCTCCTTTTTTGGGTCATTTCTAGTTGTTGGTCATCTTTATCTTTTTCTTAGTCGGCCTTTTCAGGATTAATTACGAAATTAAGCTTGAGAGCCCTATAAATATAAAGTTATAAGACCATAATAAGGGTCCTAGGTCATAACATTACACACTACTATCACTCCATCTAGGGTTGCATCCATTACATCATTTACCTCCGCATAGTGCCATGCATAAAGGCTAGAAGATCTGCATCACACACACTTCATAGGGGAGGGATTCTATTCTATTCCATACACACATGTTATTTACATTTTCTATAGTTACTATTGCTCACTACTTTACAAAGTACGACTGGCATGAGAGCACCTAGGGCACGACATGCACACACTCAATAGAACTACATCCAAGTCATAAATTTAGTGCAACATTTAGTGATAAGTCCACTAGCTTGAAGGTTGAGGTCAATCTGACCCATTCATTTACATATTTTATTTTTCTAGGGTTTGATACTTCTCTTTGCATTACATGGAATTTTCCAACTCATCCGACATATCCAACGCAACAAATAGGTAATGTTCAAAACTAACTAGGATCATACTAGTTGCAAGTTTTAAGCATTTACAGTGTTCATAGCACCTAAATCATAGACTAGGCGCCGCAGGCACCCCCAGACACTCCCAGTGCCCAAATCACTTTAGATCCTTCATATCTGTCCTTTATAGGGTCCCTAAGTGTATGTCTACATTTCCATATTTTATTCTCGGACCTACATAATCACTTCCAATCAACTAAGCAGATGAGCACTCTTATTTCAATAATTTGATTTCATAGTTGTGGTAAAACCAGGGAAAATTAATTTTGGACTAGACCATTTTTCCATAATACAATCGGAGAAGAAGCACTTTGGCCATTGGAGATATCATGCCCGATGTATAATTATATAGGTTACAACATATCCCATTGGAATTAGAGGACATTGTTGTCTTTCTATGAACAAGTATGGCACCAGAAGGAATGAAATCTTTATAGAAGAAACAACTTGATATATGCACAAAGCACCCTATATGTTCATTAGTGGTGACCTATATAAGTTAGGCCAAGATGAAGTATTACACTTTGATGTGTGCAGAACATGATCATACGTATATCATGGAGAAAGCTCATGGTGGTATTGTAGGTGGCCACTATGTAGGTGACGCCATTGCGTGTAAGATTCTACTCATCGATTATGATGGGAGACCTTGTATAAAGATTATAAGGCATATTGTAAGGCTTGTGATCACTGTCAACACCTTGGGAAACTAGATCAATGAGATGAAATACCTTTAAGACCTATTACTAGTACATAACCATTTGAGAAATGCGATATTGATTTTTGGGTCCTATTTCACCATCTACACATAGGACTAGATCACACTATATCATCACTTGAACAGACTATCTGACAAGGTGGGTAGAAGCAATACCTACAAAGGATTGTACAGTGGCTATAGTAGTTAGGTTTCTGTGGGAAAATATTATTACAAGGTATGGATGTCCTTTGAGTTTTGACCAATGATAGGGGCACGCATTCTTTAAATGAGACAATCAAAATTTTATTGGATGAATTCATGATTGCACACCATAAGACTACACCATATCATCCTCAGGAAAATGGGACTATTGAGGCCTTTAATAAGATTTTGAGCCAAACATTGACAAAAATTGTGATGTTGGAAGGAAGGATTGGGATGATAAAGTTTTTGCAATACTTTGGGTGTATAGAACAACGTACAAGTGGCTAAACAAGGCCACACCTTTTCAATTGGTGTTTGGCAGTAATCGGTTCTTCCTATGGAATTCATGTTACCTTCTTTACGTATTGCACATGTTGGAGGTCTAGCTGATGAACAAGTATTAGAAGAATGGATTGAAAATTTAATCAAGCTAGATGAGTGACGAGCAATAGCACGTTGGAGTCAAAAACAAGAAAAGGCTAGGTAGAAAAGCATGGCATGATAGGCACATTAGGGATAAAAATATTGAGATAGGACAAATGGTGCTTCTCTATGATTCTAAGTTTTTGTGCCATCTAGGAAAACTCAAGGTACATTGGTTAGGGTCGTATGTTATCACTCACATACTTGAAACATACACTTGCCGCTAGAAATGCTTATGGAATATAATTACCCGCTTACTTCAACGGGAGTAGGATGAAGCCCTACGATTATAAGTCTTCTTAATAAGGTAATTTTCCATTTAGATTATTTTTTATTCCCTTAATGTATTTCCTTCTTCGTCACTATGCTTTGTCAATTTAGTTGGTGTTTTTGTGTAATAAGCACGTTTGCGCACCAGAAGCTAATTATTATTTGAAGAATTTTTATGCGTAGAGGACTGCACATACCATTAGTGTGGGGTGGTTATTGATATCCAAGTACAGAATGTTGAAAATAAGTACACATGAAAGGAAAAAACTACTATGGGTGCTATTCAAGTTGGAGAATTGTTAAAAAAGATATTACTTCTGGAAACAAGGACCATATGTGGATATGAATGAAGAAACAATTATAACACGAGGTAAGCAGGGGCCATGGGAAATACCAAGGGAAGATGTAGTGGCAAGGTAATCAAGTGAATGGAGGCACGAAGAAAAGTCCATTGCTAGAAGGTAGGAAGGCATGTTAGAAGGTTATAGCTTGGGTGCGAAGATGTACCGCATGGAAAGAACGAAAATGGTCGATTAATGAGAGGATTTTTGTAGGTGAAGGAGAAATAAATGCACTAAATTTTTGAAAACCTATATAAGGATGGGATATGAGTTCATTCTTACTAGTTGAAATTGTGAGAATTTGAAAAGAGCTAAGTGCAAATGAGCCAAGCGAATCATGTTGAGGTGTAAAGAGTGTGAAACCAAGTGTGGAGAGAATATTTTTGCACAAGAGAAGCTTGTGTCCCCATAGGTGAAGGGTTTGAGTGAAGCAAATGTGTTACAAAAGAGCTAGGGCATGTGATTTCCACTAGGGCATGGAGATTTGAACTAGGGTTTTAACTTTCTTATTACAGAGATAGAAAGGAGATATTTTCAAATGGTGCCAAAGAAAGCACCTATAACAGGAGTAAAAGGGAAGAAGAAGGTCGAAGTGGAAGAAGAAATTACTCCCGAGAGTAATTTCTCAAAAATGTAGTATCTAGAGGGCATGATTGTGGGACAAGAATGGGATTCCCACATCTCGTAAATGTAAGATCAGCGATTACAACCATCGCACATCGGATAATAAAAAGGAACTAGATGCGTTGTTCAAAGATGAAAAACAAACAAGTGCAAAAGAAGACATGCCAATGTACGATGACGCTAGAGAGAAGTTGCTAAAGTAGATTGGAGTCTACCAATTATACGAGTTGTCATAATTTGGAAAGTATGAACCATTGTATCGATGGTTGATGAGCAAAGTCCATGAGGACTTCTTCTACTTCACCGGATGGAGGGTTAGAATCACAACCGCCTTAATTTCAATAGTGACAGGATTAAGGGCCTTAGGAGCAGATCTGGAGAGTGACTTAACAGATAAAGCAATGATCCTAGAGATAAGGAAAGAGCTAGGATATACCAAGGGTCCATGTGGCATGGACATTGATAAATTAAAGAAGTACCTAGTGGTACAGAAGTTGCACATCTGATAACAAAGTTGAATGACCAAGAAAGGTGGTCGTAGGTGAATACAATGTGGCTACACATTGCAAGGAAAATGTCTCAAGGAGTGATCTACAATATTGTAGGTTACATAGCAGAGACAATCATTTAAGAAGCATGTACAGGTGATAGAATTAGTTTTGGTGCTATTTCATTTTTTTTTCGTGTTTATGGAGATTGGAGTGCTTGATGGGCCAAGGGAGAAGATTTGGGAGTACCCCAAGGAAATAAATCTCTGGTGGAAAGATTTGATAAATACTTATGTGAAGGGACCATGGGTGGGCCATTTAAACAGAGGGAGAAGATGTGGTATGATAGGCTCCACACGGAATTTGAAGAGGAGTGGTGCATACCTAAGGAGTTACCTTCGGTGGTGGGTAAGGCAGTACAGTTCGTGGTCTACCAACATTTTTACATTGCGTGATTTGTGATGAAATATGGAACTTGGAGACCTTGGTGCAAACTATCATATGCCTTCATAGCATGCTACTTCTAGGCATCAATTCATCGGTTCACATATGCGTTTTACCTAAGCTTCATCACAGATAAGGTAAATTGTGATTATCACACTCTGAGAAAAACATGTGTATATCCAGGAAGGACTACCTACATTAAGAGGCATATCTCAAATGTAATAAGCATGAAGTCAAGTAATCTTGGTAGTGAGAGAGCTTGAGTAGTGTTTTTGTATCTTCAACTCAATCCCAAGCTGGAGAACAACAAATATGTAGAAAATGAGTTCACGCTTCCAAGGTTGCCTAAAGGTAAGCATACAGTAGAGAATTTTCCAACTCCACATCCTGCAGACTATAGTGGTGGATGAAGAGGAGGATGAACGAGAAGATAGTGGTGGCTTGGAGCATAGAGGATGAAGGCAGCCTTAGATAAGGTACAAACTGATTGCACAACTACACCACCTCAGGTGTAAGAAGGAGGTGATGAGGACTTGGATGTAGTCCAAGGAGAGTGCCACTTCAAAAGGGTATTCAAGAGAAAAGAACCCAAGGTGCTACCCCACAATTGATACAGAGATCAACGTGACTATCTCCCATAGAAGGAGATAGCTGAAAAAAGAAGGAGAAAGTTGAAATTGGATGAGGAGGTAGAAGATTCTGAGAATAGCGTGCTCGAATCTCCTACACCACTAGAGGATGTGGAAGAGCTAAAGGATGAAGAAATGAATGATGGAGGAGTAAAGGAGGTAGATGGGATAGCACAAGAGATTGCTCAGGGTATAGTAGAACAAGCTCCAAATCTTGGCACTCAAGTTCCTAAGGGGCCAAGATCAAAGAGGACAAGTGGGGAGTATATTGCACCGGTCATGGGCTACACTGAGGACACAAGTAAAATTATCCATGTCTGCTTTCCAAATCATGGTGGGCCTTAAGGAATTGTATGGATGGGAGATGATGGATGAGGACATGGCCACCGTGCGCACAAGGAAATAGCTGTCTTGGTCAATGTAGACACATATGGATGAACCAAACTTCAACATATGTGAAGAGTCATGTGTATCAAGAAGATTGAAGAAGACACCTCATGCCAGACACATAATAGTAAAGCCTCTTGTTATGTCAAATGAACAAGTAATTAATGCCTTGGTGAAGGTATCTATAGAGGTGGCAAGGAGGAATGTGGATAAAGCTGCAACTATTAGGGCACTAAAAGAAGAGATCAAGGCCAAAGATGCAGAGATAGCACGCCTACAACAAGAGAAGGACTTAGAGCAGAAGAAGAACAATGCTTTCATCAACATGGTAGAGGAAATTAGAGACCATGTCCTAAAAGCAAGACACATTCGAGTCCAAGGTACCCAAAAAATTTCCTTCGGTAATGCATTATGTATGTACCTTGGTGGATTTGGTGCTTGAGGATGGACCTATGTGCATGCCAACACCAAAATATCCTGAGCAAGTAGAGAAAGAAAAGGCTTCGGTGATGAGGAAGATTACATCTTATGAGGCATTACTCCAAACCTTGCAGGAGGAACTGAGGAAAGTAGACCAAGAATTGAATATTTTCATAGCTCCGGAGGTAGTCATCAAGATAAGGACCATGGTAGAGGACAATGAAGTCCTAAAAGTGATGAAGGATGAGACACTAGGTCACACAGAGAGGTTGACATTGGTAAAACAAAAGCGTGAGGCCCTTGTAGCAACACAGGAACCCCATAAGGAAAGGTTAGATGAGCTAGGGAAAATTATAGCGTAGAAGATGGATCTTCTAGAAGGAAGAATGTCTGCAATGTCCAACATTGTTCTAGTTTTACATAATGAAAAGGGAGAAATTTCCCAAGATGAGCTGGAGTCTATTGTGGTAGATATTCCAGAAAAACCTAGAGGTCGCGCTAAATGAGTGACAGACATTAGAGGCAGAGATAAAGGAAGAATATCCAGAATTGATTCTTTCGGTTGAAACAGAGGGTGATGTAGAGTAAATAACTATTCTTTGTATAGAAATTCTTTCACATTCTTTCCATTACTTTATTCTTTATTGTTCAAGGAGTAGCCATTGTCGGGTGGAAATGTAGTTTAGTGTGGGGTAATGTTGAGCAGATAAAGTGGAATACTTAGCAGAAGGCACACAAGAGGTTTACGTGAGAGAAAAAGTGTAGTCAAAGACGCGAAAGGATAGGGGAGAACACGTGCGTAGAATATAAGGGCATATTTGGGACTTATCCATTTTCACATGTACGGGATATTTTTAGAGATAGCATGCAGAGCACATAAATTGGGAAAAGACTTGCGTGACATGCATTGGCTATTTTGGAAGAGTGGCTATGGAGCACTTTGCATGGATGTGGGCTAAAGATAGAATTGCTACTGCCAGTTAACTAGAAGAGGTATATTGTTAGTGCACTTGCATGTGTGGCTGTGATTGTAAAGGCGCATGGCTATTTTTAGCATGTGACCTATTTTTGGAATTATGCAAGTGGTGAAGGGAAAGTCCCCACCCTTATAAATATGTAATGATCTGCGTAGTATAGTAGTGGTGTGAGAACTGAATTATTGTGAGGTTATGCTACCAAATTTAATGCACGCATAAAATATTGTAATGATCTTATGTATTTATCATGTTTAATGTAATGGAGTGTATTGGCTGAATCAGAGTATTAATCCTGAGTATAATTGGTTCTTGCATGTTTTGATTTCATCATGGTTATCATTTAAGTTTGTTATTCTTTAGATATAGATTTGAACATGCATTGTAGAATGATGTATTAATTATGGATTTGAATGCATTAAGTCTTCAACATGCTAACATCCTATAATAACAACCCTAAAGAGGGGCCTAGTACCTTTACGGACTTCGGGTGAGCACTTAGTCTAGGCTAGGTGATGTGCCAAAGACACCTAGGATTTAACTAGAAAATTCTAGGTTGCATGAGTGTCACCATCCATTTCTTCTATTTTGAGGATGTTTTCATCTTCATTTTCATCTTTTGGATTTTATACTTCTTCTTCTGCTTCACAAGCTGAATTTATTGATGGTGCTTCAAGTGCAAGCATGCACAGAGGTGGACCTATCCTTTTTTAGTTCAGGATATTTTTCTTCCTTGGTTCATTCCTCATAATGCTTTGGGAAAGTTATGTCTTAAGAAAAACTATATCATTTTCCATTTTCAGAATCATAGCATCCTGTTGGGGTGGAACTAGAACTTTGACCTTCTCGCTGACCATTAGGATTCTTTAATTTGATAGATGAATCAAATCATCCTCGGTCTTGATGGCATAGTCCTCTGCTTCTTTCAAATCTCTAGGTTGATACCTTCGAGCAAAAAACCAACTTCAATTTGTAGGGCACGATAAAGAATATCTTCAATTTATTATCTAAAGACACAACATCTTCAAAAATTCTCCCGATTAACCGGTTGTACTTGGATATGAATTATCTCATAGATTGAGTAGATTCTTCTTCATTTACACTAATTGTACCAAGAGGTCTTGACAATATTTTGTAGACTTAAATCTATCTTCAAATTTGGCTCTTATAGCATCCCAACAAGTAATTGACTGAGTAAGTAGAAGGTAGAACTATTCTATTGCTTTCTCCTACAAGGATTCTACAAACAACCTAATAGGCACATCTTCATGTTCTACTCCAAGTACGGAAAAAGTGGTGATAAATGCAGCTACGTATTCTTATGCGAGTTGAGAACCGTATCCTTTGAACTTTGGAAAAAAATCTTGATCCTTATGGCAGCTCATGAAGAGGTGGAGGGAGTGACAGTGGGTCAATATTCCTACCTCATGGTATAATTGGTATGGGTCTATCTTGGTCTACCATTTCTTCTTTAGCTTCTTCTTTGAATATTTCTCTGGTTTTGGCTAAGGTTGCAGCTCTTACGTCCTCTCTTACTTGAGATCTCTCTATTTCTTCAATTTCAGCTCTTATCTCAGCTTCATCTCTTGCTTTAGATTTTTGTTTGGCTTGAGCTTCTTCTTCAGTCTCTACATCGGTGAAGTCTTCAAATTTTTCATTTATATACAAAAACTCAACATCTAATGGATTAAAAACACTTGGGTTTCGGAAGAGAATTTTCCGGATGAAGGGGATACCTTGAATTTCTAATTAGTTTCTTCCTTCACTAAATCTCTTTAAAAATGGGGCTCGGTTTGTCTTCCTTTCCATTTTGACCAATTATATCTTCTATCTTCCAGCTTGGATATTTAAGCTCTTCTTTGTGGTGCTTGAATGTGTTTTTCTCTTTCCAATTCAGCGACATGTTCTCCTTAAATATCAAGTACCCTTTTAATAATGAAGTATTGTGTGAATCTTTTCCTATTGTACCTGATAGTCTCTCTCAAATTTGAAGTGATGTCTTCTTGAATATGGAATAATAACTCAAGCCTTTGAAGAGGAGGGTTACCCGGAATAGCCATGGTTATGAGACATAGAATCATGTGACTCTTCAACTTCCAAATTTTTTTTTTAGTATTTTCTTGAGGTCATATTTTGGGTGCAGATGTTGCCAAGTCTTCCCCATGATGAGTGCAAAAAAAAATGGCAAGAAAATTTTTCAATAGACAAATTGATGGGTATCTTTCCAACGCTCTAGGGAATCTAAGTCCCTCTACTTGAATGGTGTAGCTCCATGTTATTGTGAGTGAATAAAAAATGAAATATGTTGTTGGCCTTGAGGGTCGGGGATCTAACAGGCACACTCCACTGTACCCACGGAAAATGCTTGCAATTTCTTACAAGGGAGGAATTTGCTAGATGGTGGGGGAAGGGAGTGATAAATAAGAGAAGAAAGACTAATTCTGCAAGTAGAAAATCATATTCTTTCCAAAATTAATCGAAATTTCACATACACAATTATAGAAAGAAACAACTATGTTTATGACACCAACGATGAGAGGAAACCATGCATACAAAGTTGCACACATTCATACATCTGAAAAGGAAACAATTCCTTCCTTAATTACATATTCCACAAGTTGTATAACACAAAGAGAGAGAGAAAAAAATGAATTCAAAAAAACACAATAATGTTATCTCTTTCATATATCTCCAAGAAATAATCTTATTTTACAAAATTTGATCACACTTTGAGCATACAAATTTGACAACCCTTGGAATGAGGGAGTCATTACAATATATAGAATCAAAGGAGACTCTTCATATAATCCCACGTTTCTTTCATATACCTTCCACATCTTGTTACTTTTCATATTCCATGGAAAAGAAAATGAAATACCTTTCCAAAAAGTCCAAGTTTGTCAAATTTGGAGCATCTGGGTGAAAGATATGGCCATGCGGGTCCAATGGGAGTCAAGGAGGAAGAAGGGTTCCCTGGGTGCTTCCATAGTCTGCTTCTATTAATCAGATTTTGTTAGGAAATAAGAGATAAAATATGTGGAATAATCCCTTACAAAATCACAATAGTAGAAACTAATATGTAGAAAATATTACATATCTCAAATAAAAGTGCAGAATAAATAACACAACACAGAGAGATAAGATTTAACGTGGTTCACCCAATTTGGGCTACGTCCACCAAGAATCACTTGCTCAAATTTTATTACAAGCCTCCACTCTCTCAATACAATACCCAGATCCGTTTGGAGCTATGCTCAACAAAATCTACAGAATTCACACCTAAATTCAAAACACATCTACAATACATTTGCTTGTTTTTCTATCATATGCATAAGACCATATAAATAGACAAGCTTGCTAAGCAGCTTTTAAAAACCATGGGTATCAAACAATGGGAAAACCATCCCATAAACCTATGGGTAGCCGAAGAGGTGATTTTACAAAACAATGGGTACCGAAAAACCATGGGCCCAAAAACAGCCCATAACAATTACCCATTACCCATGGGTTAATAAACCACCCATGAAAATTTGTTTCAAGGGCTTCACCCCGAACCCCTAACCCGCCACCGGCAAGCGAGACCACCGTAAAAATACCCAAGTTTAACACATGGAAGGTGTACCACACTCTAACATGAAAATAGGCTCCACAAACATAACAGCTTTCTCCTTTTATTTCTTTACCATGTGGGTATTTTAGGATTTTAGGGAACTAGAGGAAGTGGGGAACTTTTTCCACTTGTGCCTTCATCCTCTACAATATTTGCAATGGTTTTAATTGTGTGTTGATCAACTAATCAAACCACGGGTAAAACTTGGGAATCGTTCCACCCAGGCCCTAAGTTCTCGCATTGTTCCCCGCCTCCTCAACACACTCTTCTCTACATCACTTTATGCATAGGGTTGTCTACACGATTTGGTGAACTAGTTCCTCAATGGAACTATTTCACTGCCTTAGGTTCTTCCATGCCCTAACTCTCTACACTACATTATCTCCTCATGCCCCTTTATATTGCATCTCTTAAGCCATTATGGGAACCTTGGTTCCCGTGGAACTTTTCCATGCGCAATGAGTTCTTCCACAAAAATTATTTCCTAAACCTTACCCCGATCCATAATACACTAAAACTTGAACTCCTTCACTTTGAACTTCCCTTTGTTCATCAATTCAACGTGTCATGTGAGGAACAACAAAGTTCTAGGAAATTCTTCCTCGTGTTCTATTTTCTTCCGCCCCTCCCACATTACATTTGATCCTTATATTTTTAGGTCACACCACTCTGCGAGGAACCTTGGTTCCCGGGGAACTTATTATGCCTTCACTCTTTTACCTGCATCACACTCCCTTCGTATTGTGGCTTTGACCTTTTCCATGCAATATTGTCTTTGTCTTTGTCTTGTGTCTCAAAGAACTTTCACAAAGAACTAGACTAGACTTTCCGCACAACATTGTCACTCCACTTTTCCACACAACATTTCCACTCTAATTTTTTTCCTTTATCTTACGACTTAAAGTGTTCCATGGATAACTTGTACTCTAGGGAACCAATTCCATTCACACCCCTAAGATCCATAATACACTACAAAATCCCATTATTCAATTTTTTCAAATTCTTCTCGATTGTTTCGATTTTTATACTTGGGGGTATAGAGAAAATGTTTCAAAATGAATGCAAGTGTCCCAAGAGGAATGTAGGTGCTCTAAGCATCAAATATACTTGAAACTCAAGGGTTGTTTGTACACTTCAATCTGCTTCATCCTCCAAGACCCTCTTTTCTTAATTTGCCCCCAAAACCATCTAGAACTTCCAAAACTAGTTGCACAACATTCTCATATCTCTTATACACTTCCATGATGAATATAGGTATACAACATTACTCCAGTGACTATGCACTTGTCTTAGAAATCCTTATGAGAGATCTTCCTAAAATATCTTTGAGAGATATTTCCCTAAAGGCACTTGAATGATCTTGATTTTCCTAAATCACCCAGGGAATGATGATACTCACAAATGGACCACAATAAGGACAGGATAGGACTTGACACCGAGGGTAGGTTGATATGGTTGTCATGTTTTCAAGTGAATTTTTCTCATGCAAAAACACAATAAACTAGGCATCTTTTACACTTTTGGGTCATCCTTCCAGTTGTCAATTATGAAATTCAAACAAGGGAATCATATATATACATAGTTATAGCTCTCAAATAAGGGAACAAGCACTAGCATTATCTACTATCACCTAATCTTGCATCCAAAGTCATAAAATCACTTCAAGGAATCCATCTAGCACATTCACTCAAGGGACTATGGTTGTATACTTCTACATACACAACATATGAGGGGGAGTCTATTCTATTCCATTACACACATTTGCATTATTTGGAGCATTCTAGATCTAGCATGTTATCTTAGTGCAACTTGCACAAGAGAATCCAAGGGCATCATTACGCACACTCTCACATAGAACTATATGGATTCTAAAATCTAGTACAATGCTCAATATAAAGTTAACTCTTCAAGTGACCTTCGTGGTTAGTTTAACTCCACATTCTGTATCTTTTTATTAGATTTGATGTGGTTTGTGGACATGTGTAGGTAGACAAAAAAATTTATAGGTTATAGGTACATTTGGCGATCTAGGAGTGAATCCAAAACTAAAAATAGAGACTAATAACGAAGCTCCTCCTACACATAGGTGATCAAATCCTTACTATCCCCATGACACTTGCACCCAGATCCAGTCACTAGTGTATGGGCACTACTAACCTCCTGTGGTCACTCTTGTCCTACACTGCTTAGAGTTCCAACCTACATCGATCATCGACAACACTCTTCTTAGTATGTTTTAGTTATTTAGCTTCCCATGTCACTTATATATTACTTGAAAAAAATTGCGTCATTTTATCTCCTCCTCTTACTTAAGGTTTCGGATTGTACATATTTGCTTTCTTGCATATTTACTATATATTAGCCTTTTATATCATACACTACAATATTTACTTTGAAAACTATACTTACTTCTATTCATATTAAATGATTTGGTGAACCTATCCCTCGAACCCTACCTTGCTTCTATGCATTCTTCTGATTCTTCTCCCATAGCTAAAACTTATGAACCCTTTACTGATGAATATCTTTGTGACCTCTAGGGCCATATTATTTAACATCCTCAAGACTTAGATATCTTATTATTCATTTCTTGTGAGGAAGCCACTAATTTATCTTAACTCAACGCTTTTGCCTCTAATTATGCTTCTATTCATATTGCAACACAACCTCCTAACTATACCATTCCACTGCTTTCCATTTCTATGCAAAATCATATCAATCATTTCACCCCACTTATTACTTCTCACACACGAAAAGTCTCCTCTTCCAACACTCAAGACCTAGCTTCTTTATACCAAGATCTACAACTCCAAATCTGAAAATCACAAAAAACTACTTCACATTCCTATCGATCTCTAGATTCCTCACTTTTCCTTCATATGCCTTTTGTACTCACCATATTCTCTCATCCACTACTTCCTAACTTCATTTCACAAAATATTCCCACCTTCAATGGCCATGGTGACCCTCAATGAGTATCTTAAATCTTTTCATGTCGCATGTCTAGACTACACGGATTATCTTACATTATTAGCTAAACTATTTCCTATAAGTTTGCAAGATTGCACTATGTGTTGGTTCTAAGATTTACCTATTCACTTAGTAACCTATTTTACATACTTAGCCGATGATTTCCTCACACATTTTTCTATCAATATAGGCACTAACATCTCTTATGCACAACTTTCTCGATTTAAACAAGGATCTGATGAGTGTCTAAAAGACTATGTTTTGCATTATAAGAACAACCTTACTAAGATGACTAATATACTAACTGACTCTAAAATGTAAGATCTCTTTATTCAAATTATCTTACCTCCACTTCAAGAGAGTGTTATCTTTGAGACCTCTCCTTCCTTTGATTAACTATGTCATACACTCAAATTGCGTGAAGGAAAAATTTATCTATGGGAAAATTGAAATACTATGATATTTCCTCATCCTCATCTTCTAATAAGTTTCAAGCTAAATCTACTTTCAAACCATCTCCTAAGCCCGTTGAAGCTAAGGTAACTTTTAATGTTATTTCCACACTTGAAAAGCTTCAATTATAACCCATGAGGTGTACTATTACTAAACTACCTCATGCATCTCGACTCTTATTGCCACAAATTATCGAAATAAATATTATAAATCTTCCTCTGCCGCTCAATCTCGATCCTTCTCGTCCCCGTGGCTGCAACTATGATGAAAATGCAAGATGTGACTATCACCAATGCATTAGAACTCTACTTGATCATTCTTTTAAGCTTAAACATATTATTCAAGATCTTATTGATAACAATGCAATCAAGCTCCCTGAGCCCTCTACTTCTAAGTTGGTCAATGATAATCAAAAGCTAAAAATATTTAATGACTCTTTTCCTAATCATGACAAGAAAGCCATCTATTCTTCCTCGAAACCATGCATATCGCGTTATGTCTCCTCCTTCATCATGGCCACTTAATTTCCTTTTTATTACCGCTTATTTACCACATTTTGTTATCACATTCTTGTATCATGATTATCACGCTACATTTACTTTTGATTGATTACATATCAATGCTTTTATTGATTCTTATACCGTCAACATTATTATGGTCAATCCATCGATTATTACTAATATATGTTTTGTGGCACTCCTCCTATATGTCAACCAAAGGTTGTGACAAACTCTTGGTCTCCTCGGATCTGCGCTACCCAAACCATCACATCCATGCATCACTTATTTCTCAAGTTCATCCAAAATAAACAACTTGTCACCATCAAAGGTATTCCACCATGCACACAATTGCCTCAACCAACTCTTGTTGATATTTATGCACATGTCATGGAATTTAGGTCTCCTACGCTTCACAAGTTTAAAGCTACTTCTTCACTTAGCTCTCTTATTCACATATGGCTTATTGAACCACCTTTTCATCATCATCAATCCATTAGTCCATATCGTTAGCCTAAGTCACCCATTTGAGCAGCCCATTCTCATAATAATTCTCCACATTCTTCACTTCATTGGCCCATTAGTCCACCTTTTTTTCTATGTCCCCCATTAGGGCCACCCCTTCCCATAGGTATTTTCCACCTCCTTCACCATATCAATCTCCTTCACATGCACATAATTACTCTCCCACACCACCGCCCATAGATCAAATTCATATGCATTTTTCTCCTTGGATATTGAGTGGGGGCCTCACCCTTCACTATCTGTGAATATTCTTCTATCCCTCACACACTTGGGTGGCATCACTCTTTTCTCCCCCTCCATCACTATCAATTTCTCGATCTCTAAACATTTATACGACTCGACATCTCTCACGTTTTTTCTTCAATTTGGAGTTTTGTGCACACGCTAATCTATTGTGACAAATCACACATTGGGTATTTGGAACGCGGTCTTGGACACACATTATGGACCATCATTTCTCGATTTGACACACTCTATGGAGGGGTGCTACTCATTCACCAACTTGACTATTAATTTGGACACACTTCTTTTAAAATTACCCACGAACCTCACACATCATATTCTTACACTTTCACATATCTCATTTCTTACGTGATATATATTTCCTAAAATTAAACATCTATCCCCAATGCAATGCGCCCCAAGTAAAGCACCCTCCACATAGGCTTAGGCGGCTCTTAAGCCACTCAAAATCCGTGCCCACCTACCATATAAAGCCTTGACCAAGTTTACATGCGCCAAATGTGGGATAATGATCCCAAAGGATATGACCAAAAAGCAAGGGAGGAGAATGGAACTCTGATAAGCACCCAGGTGGTTCATATTCTATTATGGCATTCTTTGTGTGTAGTAATATTGTAATGCTCATATCTTGAGCTAGGAGTGGAGTTATAAAGATGAACCCCTATATCATACACATCCAGAAGGTCAGAATTTATGTAGAATTGTTTGTAAAGAATTATTTTCAAGATTTTAATAGATCGGTCCCATTATCGTAGGCCATCACACTTTTCATTCTTGTCACATTCCCTCTTCATTTCTTTCAATATTTACACAAGTACATGTAGTTTTTATTCTTTTATTAAAAATACAAAAAGAAATAATGCACAATTTTACATACATCAATTCAAAGCGAAAAATGTGTGTGCACTTTGCTTAAATTTGCATTGGTAAATGGATTTTTGGTTCGAGTTTAGGTTTTGGATTACATTATCTTTGTTAACAAGGTCTATATATACAAGGAGATCCCAAAATGCGCATTCACTTGGCGGATCGAGAGATGAACATTTCGGACCTTCCACAGATGAAGGAAATGGTAGAAGAAATGTACACATATGAGAAGGTAAGAAAGAAGAAAGCTCTAGTTCGACATTCAAAAAGAGACTCTTTAAAATCTGATTTTCTTTACGGGTTTGAATTTCCTATGTATCTTGGAGAGCTAAATGCGAGAAATTGATAAGCTTCGGGTCAAGCAAATATATATTGCTCTTTAGAGAATTGTTGATGATGAAGCAAAGATTCATCTAGCAACTCTTCGGATGGGTGGAACAACACTCATTTGGTGGGAGAGTAAGCTTCAGAAGTGGAAGAAAACAAAGGTATAGAAATCACTTCTTGCTTTGTTTCAAATCTTATCAATTTTATCTTTGTTATAAGCAAAAGCTATATGGATTGGCAAACATTAAGACAAACTAAGGGACAAAGTGTTCATTACTTTAGGAAAAGGGCTCTATTTCAAGGAATTTCTAAACACGGACTCTAAATTTTATTATTGAGTTTATATCATTTTTGTATGCTTAACTATATGTAAAAGCTCATTTCATTCTTATCGTCATTTGTTTACTAAAGAAGATGCAACATACTTCATTGTTGGAAATAAAGCATTTTTACTTTGTAAACCCATAGTTGTGATTTTGGTTTCATCATAATCAACCAAGATCATGACTATGGTGTTTGTTTTCTTTTCTTTTCCTTTCTTAACCATCCATTTAGCTTCTTTTCGATGTAATTTTTAGTGTTTATTTATTTATGGGTTATGCCCTATGTCTTGATTTATCATTACATGATTTTGGCCACTTAGACCTTGATTGTCTTGTGAAATTTTGAGACATTCCCCATGTTTAAAACCAAATTTCCATAGTTCATCTTGTCTTCTTAGTTGTTTGTTACATTGTCTTCTCTTGCATGTTAGCTACTTTTACTAATAACATTTGCTACTATCCTATCATGTTTGCATGTTCCATAATTTTTACCATGCACAAAACCCTACCCCTGCATGTATCCACTTTTAGATATGCATATCAACTTCCAGTCCTCTCATTTGGACCACATTCTCCAAAAATTTTCACATGCACCCCAAACAAGGGGGAATTTATTGGGTGAACAAATCACCCTTGCAGTAACTCCGAGATACATTATAGCACGACACAAGTAATGAATCAAAAAGGAACATAGTTATAGATTAGATCGGAATCACAATTGGGACAAAAATACAAAGACTCGACACTAGCACCCAAACCTAGACAAAGAGTGATGGGCATTTGTGTCCTCCCTAAGTGCTTATTTCCTAAGTGTAAAAAAATCATTTTCTCACTCTAGCACAATTCACATGAGTTTTTAGATCATTTCTCCCATAGTGGACACTTGCCTCCCGGTATAGAATTCAGACTATCAATCACTTTTCGGTTATAATTAATTATAATCGGAAGAAATTGGAACAATTGGAATAATTGGGACGTACCATCTACAGTGGTGCTTATTAGGAAGTGTCATAGAAGGAGAGAAAAACTAGACCTCTCTCCCCAACACTCTTCTCTTAGCATGAGATATCCTAAAAATCTCTCTTAGAATGAGATCACCTAAAAACTCACTCTCATCGTGAGATCACCCAAAAACCTCATTGTCGCCATTCAAATCAGAAACTCTAAGCAACATGGGATAATTTTCTATCTCATACTCTCTTACATATCAGGTGCACACTTTCCTTTACACACTCTTTACATACTTATACACATATTACTCTGATTTTTCATATACAAAACTTTGACTACTCTCTCACTCTTCTTTTGCAAGTCCATCCTTAATATGCAACAAGAAATAACTCACATAAAAATCACAAGCTCCAAAAAAATAGGTACAAGATAAGCATACACTTCACCCTTAGGGTCTACTTCCCTTTCCTAGTCTCCATGCTTCACTTTGTGATCACTTCATGCTTCACTTGTCCACTCAGAAACTATCAACAACACTCTTCTATACATGATCATAAGGTACGCATATTCTATTTACTTTATGTTATCAAGTATTCACTCAATAACATAAAGTGGGGAAAATGTAAATGCAAAAATCTATACACTTGGGTACATTTCTAGGTCCTAGAGCATACTAATATATACATGATTCCTAAGCAAGAAAACTAGTAATTGACAATGTATTTTGGGTCTTTTTCTTTATCTCTTATACTTTTATTGACCTTACACACCCTAGTGCACCCACCCCTAGATATAGATATATCTCAAGAGCCCTATATAGATATTCTCTCATGATTTATATGATGAAGGGTCACTCAATATAAGGCCCATCCCTATCAATATTTGACTAATTTATCTTGTATGGCCTCGGTGACTAGCACCTAGTTATGACACGAACACCCGGTGCTCATGTTTTTCTTGGGTGTTATTGACCCTCTCTATCCTTTTTCACTCTTACGAGTCTCTTTTATCTTTTGGGAAAATTTAACACTTTTGGGTCATCCTTCCAGTTTTCAATTACAAAATTCAAACAAGGGAATTATATATATATATATATATATATATATATATATATATATATATATACATAGTTATAGATATCAAATAAGGGACCAAGCATTAACATTGACTACCATCACCTAATATTGCATCTACAAGCACAAAAGCACTTCAATGTATTCATCTAGCACATTCACTCAACGAACAAGGGCTGCATACATAACATAGGAAGGGAAATTTATTATATTCCATTGCACACATTTGCATCATTTGGAGAATTATAGATCTAGCTCGCTATCTTAGTGCAACTTGCACAAGGGAATCCCAAGGCATCATTACACGCACTCTTGCATAGAACTACATGGATTTTGAAATGTAGTACATCACTTTGTATTAAGTTCACTCTTTGGGTGATGTAGGGTCGACCAACTCTACATTCTATATCTTTTTATTAGACTTGATGTGGTTTATGGACATGTGTAGGTAGTGTTGTCGCCAAATCACCACACCCTCCAAATGTCTAGAATGTGAATAGGATGTTTAGTGTGATTGGGACACATGGGATCACCTCTCAAGCTATAGGACTTAGGCTCGAGGTGAACCTCTGGAGAAGTCTGGATTCCTCTTCCTAAACTAAGTGATGTACTACTCCTAGTGTGATAAAAAGGCTATCTAGTCCTATGCTAACATTTTCATGGGGTTTTAGGGAAAGAGATTTGTAGAAATGAAACTATACTAGGGATGGTGATGCACCAAATAAAGGGTGTTTCCAGACTCAAGAAGGGTTAATTTGAAGAGGGTGTGTGCACCATAGATCAACTTCACCTATTACAACTTAGAGAGGGTACAGAATACCACAGACTAAGAAACATGTGTTCCCTTTGTTAAACTTGATCAGACAAAGCAATATATCAGTTTCCCAGTGAAGAAGGATGAACTTAAGAAGGGTGAATGGACACCACAACTCAACTACATGCAATACTCCACCACTCGATAAGCACGAACTCCAAGAACCTGCAATAGAAATGTGAACTTACACAATGTACCTGCAAGCATGAGAAAAGGCACAAGGAAGTATAGAAGGATGAAAGGACCGAGATTAGTCACAAAACACACACTTTTATTACTTCAATAATGTGCACAATGCATCATACATTCAGAAGAGGAAATGGTTTCCATTACAATCTTGAAGAGGAGGCTTGAAAGTTCTCTCAACACACAAGGACAACTTGCAAAAGAGAGAGGACTCTTAAAAATTGCACTTGCCTAAGATGTCTAACTTTAAAACCTATCTAACTTGTTGGAACCCCTTGGAATGTGCTTCCAACTTACATTTAAAGAAGAATATGTGAGAGAGAAGAGGAAAGGTCATAATTACATTCCTAAATTGAAGGCACATGATGTATTTATCACAGTTGGTTGAACCACTTTGAGAAGCTTCCATCATGTGCCATTAATGCCCGGTTTGAATTTTTCTTCACAATTAATTAAATATTATTTAAATAATAATAATATTTATTATTATTAAAATACTTAAATAAAAATATTAATTTAATTGAATTCAGGTGGGACCCCCTGTTGACCGGTTTGACTCGAGGAGGGGGTCAATTGAAAAATGGTCAAAAAATGAGTCCAACTCGGTGGTTGGCTCACCGAGTTGGGGTCAAACTCCTCCAGTCTTCACCACAACTAAGCTTCTCGGTTTCCCAAATGAGATCACCTTGGATGAGCTCCTCCACCATTCAATGTAACCGGCTCACTTTGAATTAGCCTTACCTTGCTATGACCGCAACGAGCTCCTTTGCTAGAATCGAGCTCCCTTGCATTCGACTATGGCAGGCTCATCTCTATTTCCCATCAAATTTTCTCAACCTTATTTTGCATTTCACCAAATCGAGCCCTTAATGCTCTATCATGTGACCTAAATCCATGAACTCCTCACCATCATGAGCTCCTTCTACCGACTCTTTCTACGTCGACTCAAACTCCCGCCTACAAGCTCCTAAAAGTGACTCGGCTTATGCATGGTTCAACCTACGGGTCATCTTCTAAGCTCATCTCAAGCAACTCTTCATGCTTAATATGCTCATCTTGTCAATGTGTAGAACCTTGTGTCATGTTCTTTAGCTAAATCGATTCGATTGGCTCTTGTTCTCCTCCCATGACATGCCTTCCTTTTATCTCTGTACACCGAGTTAGGATTCTTGTGCATCTCATGTGCCATGCTCATCACCTTGCCACAAGCTACCACCTACATCCACACTCCCGATTGTTGAGTTACGAGCTTCTTGTAATTTTTTTCTAAGCACCGAGCTACACTAATTTTTATGCTTCTCATCGAGCTCCATCATCGATTTGAGCTCCATCATCTGAACTCCCATCCCCTAGAATGTGTCATTCCTCTACGCCAAGAAATTTACTTGAGACAACCTCATCAAACCGAGATCATTGGATTTGATCGGATCATTTCAACTTGAGTTACTTGTGAATGAAATTGGTTATTTCCATGTCGACCTACTCCGAGCTTGACTTCAACTCGGTATCATCCAAGCCAACTCAATCCCGACTTAACTCAATCTCTTCACACCCAACTGACTCCAAGCTCGACCCATGACTCCAACCATCACCAAGCCATTATGTCTTCTTTGAACATGGCACAAGCTTATTCTTCCTTTTGGATCATTATCTATGCAATGATCCCTAACGGCTTGACCAAATGTCCTGGTGAGCTCACTCTTAGCTCAGCTAACTAAGTTGCCTAGATACCATCGAACATCATTGCTCACATCATGCCAAACTTGTGCAATTTTAATTTTCCTTCAACCCATCGAGCCATATCTATCGAGTTCTCTTTCTCCTACCATCTGCAAGAGCTTTGGATTCTTCTGTATTGAGATCTACACTGAGCTCATCACCCCGAGCTATGAGCTTCTTGTCACATCACAACCGAGCCACTAGAACTTTGTGTCAAGTTCTGAATCTCCTCGACTTGTCGAGTTCTATTACGTGGTAAGGTGATCATACCTCCTTCCAAGCTCACATGGCTCTACCATGATTTCATCAACCTTGGCCTATAAATCATACTGTATCAAGTTCTTCCTTACCTTGTACCTTTGTATTGTATTATCTTGGCCAACTCATGACTCGGCTTTACGAGCCCAAAATGATTCGTCCACCGAGATCTACTAGCTCATACCCATGAATTCACCTCTAAGAAATCCCATTATGGCATTATGCCTCTAAATGACCCATTGTTATGCATGAAGCCATCTCTTCTGAGTGACAATTGAGCTCATACTTGAGCACTTGCTGACTACTTAACTCAATGTCCTATGGAGCTACTCACAAGCATGTCCAACTCCAACTCAAACCCTACTCTTGGTGACCATTCACTTTGATGATTCCTTAAACTTATAGCCATGAAGATCACATTCTATCTGTCAGGCCGAGTTCAGCCATATCCTATTTTCCCGAGCCATCTCATCATGTTTTCAACACGTCTCTATGAATTGTTATTCCACACATGATCTCACTCAAGCTATTAGCAAACTCAAAAACCATTTCCTTTTCTCCCAGGTTCGTGATCCCTGAAACTTATCCGTATTTCGCGCTACCTCTAACCGCTAGCTCACCACCAAGGTTTTTTGATGACCTTCCACATATCTTGGCGAATGGCTTACCATCATGACCACCACCATCTAGCACTCTAACTCCCCTAGTGACTCACACAATGACTCGAACCACTCCTTGTTGTGTGGAATTCTCCCGATGGATTACCATTGTATTCTCCCCACTTGACCATTCTCACATGAACCTCCACGTTGTGGGACATCCTCCTTGGCTTGCCATCATCAAAACCCCACTTGGCCATGTTATTCCAAACCTCCTACATGGAGTTAATAGCTTGGCCAGCCATCTTGACATTTCCACCATGGTTGCGGGCACCTTCAAATCCCCAACAAGTTATGCCATTCCAAATATTGGCAATTTGGTTTTCAATCTCTATAATCCCCACTATGGCTCGAACCTCATAATTTTCCACCATCTTGGATCGATATTTCTTCATCCTTGCGTTCTTCCTCTCTGACCCACGCTTGTTGGCATAGTCCCTCAATAGAACCGAGCTCTTTGCCACTTCCAAGCTCTTTGATGTGGTGAGCTATATTTTGTGAATGATGCAACTCAAATGAGAAATTTGGTTGTAAACCATCAAATTATCTCGATCTACATAGCGGTTCTCTTTACGCCCTTCCCAACTACTATGAAATATCTCTGACATTACTCCTGAGCTTTCCCAAGTGAGCTCTCAACCGAGCCAATGCATTTTCCTATCATCCATTGAGCTTGGATGTCTTCTGTCATACTCGTGAGCTCACACCCTCTACATGTCTTACCTTTAAACACATCTACCATGGTTAGCGTGATCCAATCGATCTTCGGTTATTTTGAGTTCAAGTTTCACACCTTACTTAACTTGGCCATGTAATTGACTCGCTCATGAGTTGTCGCAATGTTTCCTCACTTCAACTGAGACATCCCCAAGCCTAAGTCCTTTTATGCTTGCCACCAAATTAATTTTCAGGCTCACCCGAGCTCCTTTGGTGATCTCCTTGAGTTTGATCTCACCCGTGTTTCCCTACAATGGTGTGCTTATGCCAATGTGCTGAGGTACCTCAACATCAACTCAATGAGCCAATGCTTGAGATGTCTTTTGGGATCTCCCTAGGATCATGAGCTCGGTTACTCTATGTTGGTGCCCTCATTAGCACATGATTCCCTTTTTCCATCATGAGCCAACTCGACTCACCTCCAAGTTAACTTTTTGTTGACGTTCTATGCAACTCGGCCTTTCCTCTATGTAATGACCGGTCATCATGAGCTCAAATTGTGAGAAAACACTAGCTAGCTCAAGTTAGATGCTCAACCTATTGAATCAATACTCGATCTTTAAAATGAGCCATACATTTGTTTTGAGCTAGATGCTCTTCTCTGATAATTTCTCTGGAGCCCAAGCTCCATGCTCAAGCACCCCAAATGGTCACCGATTCAATAATTTAGTCGAGCTCGAGGAGCTATTTATACCAAGCAAACACCGGGTGCTAACATGACACATTGTGTTGATCTCTTCATACAAGTTTAAATATGAGCCCATCGACATAAGTTTGAACCACTCCACTTGCACATGATTGAGCAATTAAACTATTTGTCTTGGGTGTATTTTTAACCCCACTTTGTTAATTTGTTTCTAAGAGGGAAAAAATTGACAACAAGTAGATAAAACAAATTGTAGGTTAAAGGTACATGCAAGTGATCTAGGAGTGAATCCAAAGTGACAAACAAAGACTAACATTGAAGGTCCTCCTACACATAAGTGATCAGATCCTAACTATATGCATGACACTAGTGCCTAAATCCATTCACTAGCATTTGAGCCCTCTTGTCCTCCTATGGGCACTCCCGTCCCGCACCGTTCGAGTTCCAAAAACCTCTAACGAGTATCAACAATACTCTTCTTAGTTTGTTTTAGTTATTTACCTACCCAGATCACTTCCAGATTACTCAAAACCAGGTCTAGTCAATCTATCTCCTCCTCTTGCTTAGGGTTTCACATTGTACATGTCTCTGCTTCCTTGCATCTATATTATATATTAGCATTTTTATATCATACACTACAATATTTAATTTGAAAATTAGATTTAATTCTATTCATATTAAATCACCAAAATTTCAAATGGGTCATAACAAAGAGATTTTATTTTCTTAGCTTTTCCCTGTAGCCTTTTTCTACTCAAGTACAACCATACCTTGTCACCAACAAGGCAATAATGCTCAATTCTATGTTTATCATGTCGTGATTTGTACTTGGCATGTGACCCCTTCAACTTCTCATGTATATGGATGCATATTTATTGAACTTTCTCGGTGAACCTTTCCTCTTTATGGGTCTTCGATCCACTTTTCTTTCATTTTTCCATGGTAATCTTGAAACAACATCAAATGCATACTTAGAAAAATAACCACAACATGTCTCAAAATTATCCTTACTAGTAGAAGCGTGAACTACCCTATTTTAGGTGAAATAATTTTTTAGGTGGGAAAATTGGGGATATCTCACCAATAGTGTGTGGGACTAGGTCCCTCTGTTTGAATGGGAAGCTTCATTTATTGAAAATAGGAAATATTTACACTATTCTAAT
>CM031244.1:800180213-800260263 GCA_018340775.1 Taxus wallichiana var. yunnanensis | reverse complement strand
GAAAAGGTCGATGGGATGCAAGAATATGCCCCAAGGAGACAAAAATGGCAGCGAAATAGATGATTTATTCAAATAAATCATTGCGACGGAATGCCAGTACATGGCGGGAGGAAATTAGAGGAAAATGTTAGTAATCTTGCCCATGTGAGGCAAGAAAAATGAAGAATTAGGGCTGGGAGGGTATAAATAGCAGGTGGGGAGGGGTAAAATCCATCGCAACCATTTGTGCTATTACACCTTCTTTTCCCATTTGAGAGACTTTTTTCCTCTGGTTTTGAGAGAGATGGCTCGGATACCTAACTATAAACATTGTGCGATCACGTTCAAGAGTATGAAAGGCTTCTAGAAAATCGTGTCATGGTATATAACAATTTTAAAAAAAAAAAATTGTCGCATTTTTTCCTAGAAAAAAACTCACATTTTAACACTAGTGCATGCTTTTTCGTGCACTAGCGATTGCACTCTCAAAGTGCTACTTTGTGAATTTCATGTGCTAGCATGAAACTAGGGGCATGAGTGCGATCCTAGCTTGTGCTAGTGTGTTTAATGTGCTAGTGTAAAACCAAGTGTGTTAGCAGAGTATAGTGCACACTAGCATTAAAGTAGGTGCGTTAGCGTTAAATGTGCAAGTGTTAAAACAAGTGTGCTAGCATAGCACTAGGGTACGCTAGCATTAACGAAAGTGTGCTAGTGCAAAAGAGGTGCGCTAGTGCAATTTATGACTTGTTAGGAGAATATATAAGAAATTAAAAGAATGTAGAAGTGATTATAAGAATGTAGAAGTGATTAGAAGATGAAAAATGAAGAAATGATGTTAATTTTTATGTTTTTGGGAGATCTACAGAGATACCATGATCTTTGGACATGTTGGAGTGTCATGGGCATTCGAGATGTCTTTACTAGGCACGAGTATAGGGGTTTAAATTTTGTACTCGAGGTGATGGGTCCGTCTTATATTACTCGAGTTACCATAGATAAGATTGGATCACGGCCTTCTCACATCATTAGTAGAGCCCTTGCGTAGTGGAGCCAAAATTTCTAGCCCTACCGGAGAGATGACCGTGACTCTCGAGGATGTCTATCGAGATCCTCGAAGGCTCCAATCTAGGGAATCATAGTTGTATGTGATGATGATAATTGACTGATTTAGGAGCACATCCGGGACTTATTTTGTTGAGAGGGTATACCCCGATTGGGAATGGCCATTTATCAGTACATTAAGAGCGGGGATAACATAGGTTTCTGTTTATTTGATGGCTCTTATCGAAGCTACTATGCTACTGATAAGACCGAGACACATTTCTAGCTCGACTTGATAGGAGTTGTAGCCATGATCACAAGAGAGCATGATGCTCTTCATCGCCTAGTTGTAATAACGAGATATAGAGATATAGTATATGATTTCATGGCATCTTCTGAGAGGCCGAGTATTACCGGGGTTTATATCAGGTTATAGTGCGAAAGGCACGAGAGGGATCCACCATACACAACTTATAAGCAACAGGTCTAGAGCACACAAGCCATCTAGATCTGTGAGATCGGTCTGCAAATACCCCCACCCAAATGTAGGTCGGGTAGTCTTGGTGTTAGAGAGAATCGAGATGACTCATTTATTATATACATGTATTTATTTTTGTATATGTCTCGAGATGAAGGCACATTTTTGACTTGATGTATATATATATTTTTGTATATGCCTTGAGATGAAGGCACACATTTTTGATCGATGCCCATGATGGCTTATTTTTGTATCTGATTGTATCGAGACACATTTTATATATGGACATTGATTATTTTGACATGTTTATGATGATGGACATTGATGTATATCACATTTTGATTTATGAGATATTGTGTTAGCCCATGTTTTTATTATGGTTTATGATGAGGGGGATAAAAATAATCCATATTGCCCCATTGATGATATGATGTGATGTAATGTTATCTTAGCATACATGTTGATTTTACTTTATGATGATGTAGCTTAGCATTTTATTGATGATACATGATTATGTGATGTTAGATGTGATGATATGGATGTGAATGATGAAATGATAACACACAATGTACAAGAAAAGAACACAAACACAAGAAACAATGAATCAAATATAATATATACACATGATAAAAAACACAACAACACAACTATGTACAAAAATAAACAAGAAAGCAATCATACCCAATATGAACAAACATGAATTAACTCACACCAAAGTTTTATATGAACTAGGATGCTAATAAATCAGCTGCAATTGGTCTATATCGTGTCAAAAGGAACTAATCTAATGAAATAATCAACAAATTAATCTACAAAGAAAGAATTAATCTAAGTAAAGCATAAACTAATCTAGAAAAGTATGTTTAGAAAAAACAATATATGCACAAACAAGCCAACAAAACTATGTCTAAACAACCAAGTAAGAAAGAAATACTTTGTTTTTGTGGAACATTTTTGAAATGTTTTGTACTTTTTTATTGTTTTTCGAGACATTGTTATATTGTTTTTAGTTTGTTTTGGTAAAACCTATTTGAATGTTTTGGTATTTTCTAAAAAAATTCTAAAGCTATGTTTTGGTATTTTCTAAAGATTTTACGTAGCTATGTATAAGAAAACGAAGAAGCGTGGATGCCCCAACCATACATGGGAATGTACAAGGGAAAAATCCATGCATATGTACAAGAAAGTGAAGATACAAAGATGCCCCAAAGATTAGATGAGAATGTAAAGGGAAAATCCTTGCATATATGCAAGAGTAGGATTCAATCGAATCAAGGCCGCGAAGGATAGGCTCAAAATAATCTTAGACACATGAAAAAACTAGCTTAGGATAAAGTGATTGTACCCCCAGGTGTGAGATGCTTGTGAAAAACGAACCCTCTTATGGTGTCGGAAAATGGTTTTCACCAAAGGACTTTTCCAAAGTGCCACAATTGTGTGGTTTTCACACTTAGATGAATTTATTTATTTTTATTTTTATTAGTGATAAATGGTTTTGAAGGGGACCATACCACAAAGCACAAAAGATGGCTCAAAAGCTAGATGGAACAATTCTACATCGGGGTTTTTTGATGAGTGGGGACCACACCCCGAAAGCAAGGCCTAGAAGCCAAAAACCTCCCGCAACTCCTCGATTTCCCTTAGAGGCACCATCAAAATTTATTTTACACTAATTTTCAGGAGGAGAGATTTATTGAATAGGGAAATTTCAATAGTGAGAGTTTTGTCTTGATTGTCCTCCACAACAGTATTCCAGTTAAGTATAAATATCTCCTATTTTTTAGGGAAGATTTGATTCTGGGGAGGCCTGAATTTCATGATATTTTCCTTAATTTCAATGGTTATATCTTTTAGAATTCTCTTGTTGGTGTTCTTGGTATTCCTGAATATGATAGAGTTTCTGGCCTTCCAAATTCTCCATAAGGCATGGGGAAAAATAAGCCTCCATAATTTTCGAGCATACTGTGCTTGAAAGGGGGTTGCCACTGCTCCCAAGCTTGTATAATGTCTTCGGGAAAGCTCATTCAACTACAAATCTAGCCAGGATGAGTTCCCATAGGATTGAGGCATAAGAATAGTGAAGGAAAATATGGTGAATAGTTTTAGCCTCTTTCCTACAAAGACATATTAGGCATGGTAGAGCCTCTCTTGATCAGATTATCAATGGTAAGTATCCTCTTGTTTAGAACCAACCATAAAAATGATTTATTTTAGGAGTTAGTTCTTTATGCCAATTTTTTTCCAATCAAAGTCACAATGTGTGTCCCCTGAGAGTAATTGGTACCCTGTTTTGACTGAATAAGAACCATCAAAATACTCAACCCAAATGAATTCATCCCTAGTTTGAATTTGGCTGATCTGGATGTTGGTGATAATTATTTGAATAACATCAATGGGTTTTTAAAATTAGACCTTCCAACATGAATATTCTTCCACTAAAAACTTCCATTAACACAGTTGATGTAGTCACTTACCTTATGTCCAAACTCACATGAGGCTATCTTTTAATTGATACCAGGAGTTTCTTCTCTTAAGGTTCTGAAATTCAGCCCAATTATCCTTCCAGAATAAAATATCTTCTCCATTTCCCAGTTTCCATTTGCAGCCCTTCTCAAGATCCTTTCTTGTTTTGACAAGATTTTTCCAGAAAAGAGAGCCGAAAGGAAGAGTATCAACATCCAGAAATATTTGAGCATTGTCTTGTGCTAGATATTTAGCTCTTATAATTTCAGTCTTAGGATGTTATTCTTTTAGAATCCTTCAACTCATTTTGGATATGAGGGTTGCATTCATAGTTTTGATATTCTTAATACCTAATCCTCCCACTCTCTTGTGAGTGCACGCTTTATCTTAAGCCACGAGATGAAACTTGTTTTTTACGTCTCTACCTGTCCATAGGAAATGCCTCTGTATTATCTCAATTCTATCTATCACAACTATTGGAATAAAAAACACAGACATAATATAGATCGGAAGATTTTGCAGCATAATTTTGTTAAGTAAACATTTCCCATCTTTAGAAAGAACAAGACCCTTCCAACCTGTAAGATTTATGGAACATGTCAAGAAGATAATTCCAAATAGCCGTAGAAACTTTATTAGTTCCCAAGGGAAGACCAAGATAGGTAGTAGGGAGAGAATTAATCTCACAACCCAATATTTGAGCAATCTTCCATTATCAATTGAGCGGAGTATTGAAGAAATAAAGAGAAATTTTCTCAAAATTGATTTTTTTTCCCGAAGCATCCTCATAAATATTAAGAATGAGTTTCATCATCTTTGCCTCAAGAAGATAGGTTAGGAGTAGAAGGTTTGTATCATTAGAAAATTTATGATACGAAACAAAGTGATCTCTAAGGAGGTAGGTTTGAAACCTTTAAGATAACCCAAAGTGATGGCTCTAGTAATGGTGTGGCTGAGGCTATCAACCATAATGATGAATAGGAGAGGAGAAATAGGGTCACCTTGCCAAATTCCTCTGTTGCTTGTGAAGAATCCCACAAGAGAACCATTTACAATGACAAATAATCTAGGTGTGGAGATACAAGAATTGATGATCTTTCTAAAGTGAACAGTAAACCCAAATTTCTCCATAACCTTGTCAAGGAAAATCCAAGAAACCCTATCAAAAGCTTTATTCATGTCTAATTTAATGACCATACTATATTTCTTAATTTTTTCCATAGAATGAATGGTTTCATGGACCATCACCACCCCATCCTGGATGAGCCTACCTTTGACAAATCCACCATGCCGCTTTAGAGATCGATTCAAGAAAAGAGGCTGAATTTTGGTAGCTATAGTCTTAGTGAAGATCTTATAGAGAACATTAGTGAGACTTGTACAATTTATTTCTCTTTAGTTTTTGTTACTTTTTTTTAAATTACTTTTTATTTTTATTTTTGATAGGTCCCCATGCTTAGGCATAGAAACTCTTGAGATGCATGGAATTCATGGGTTCCCAAAGTTCATCACCATCAAGATAGGAAAGTTTATATGCACCTAAACCAAACTTAGCCACCACAACATATGGTCCTAACCATTTAGGTTCAAACTTGCCTTTATTCTCTCACTCTTTTGTAGTGTTGAATTGATTCTCCTTCAAAACAAGATCTCCTACCTCAAATTAACGAGGTACGAAGCATTTTTGTAGCTCCTATGTACTCAATTCGATAGACTTTAAGGTGGTATAATGCATGGAGGCACTTTTCATCTAGTAGTTCCACCTCTGCCAACTAAGCCACCCTACATTCTTCCTCTTTTTCCAGATAATCTCTCAAGGATATGCACAAATAAGGAATCTCAATCTCAAGGGGCAAGATGGCCTTTGTTCCAAAAACAAGGGAATATGGAGTTGCACCAGTAGGTGTGCAGATGGATTTCCTATAAGCCCAAAGGGTGGGATGGATTTGTAGGTGTCAATTACGGTTAGTTTTATTAACCATCTTATCCATGATACAAACAAGAGTCTTGTTCGAGGCTTATGCCTATCCATTACCTTGAGGGTAATAGGGGTTGACCATTTTGGAAGATTTGGAAGTGTTGGCACAATGCCTTCACTTGTTTATTCTTGAAATATTTACCATTGTTAGATACAATGGCAAATGGAATGTCGTAATGGCAAATGATGTGATTCATGATGAATTTGGAAATCTACACACCGTGACATAAGTAAGAGGAATAACCTCTACCCATTTTGTAAAATACTTGGTGGTAGTTATGATGTGGTTATGGCCATCAGAGGAAGTGGGTGTAAGATTCCCAATGAGATCAAGTCCCCACTTTGAGAATGGCCATGGTGTTGTGATGGGTCAAATATTACACTAGAGCATGTATTAGGTTGCCATATTTTTGACATAGAAAACATTTTTTTACATACTAACAACAATAAGTTTCCATAGTAGGCCAGTAATAGCTTACTCTCAATAGCTTCTTGGCAAGAACCATTCCACTTGTATGGGCCCCGCATATGCCTTCATGTACCTCTTTGACCACTAAGATGGAATCTTCTGAGTTAATACAATGTAACAAGTTCCCATCGTATCATCGACGATAGAGAGTGCCCCCAAGTAGGGTATAGAAGGATATGTATTGGATAAGGTTGCATTTTTTTGGAATGGGTAATGTTGGGAGGAAAGGTTTCATCATGTAGGTAATTAAATATGTCAAGGTACCAAGGGGATAAGGGACCAACAAATTCACATACCAAACAAGATTCTGTCATGTCATACGCAGGTACCATCAAATGTTCCATAAATAATGGCATGTCATTATTACCTACGGTGGGATGCATAACAAAGATGCAATCAGAGCCATGGCATCCGCCAAATGGTTCCATCCTCTTGGTATATTTTAAAAGGTGATTTGAAAAAGAATTATTTCAAAGTATCAACCAGTTTCTTATAAGGGATGAGATTCTCATCCTTGACCTTATACTCATCATTCACTTGCTTGATGATGTATTGATAATTACTTATAACATTGACTTGTATGATATCCCACTATTTAGCAATTTTAAATCTTGCAATGAGAGATTCATACTCGGCTATATTATTAGTGCATGGGAAACCAAGTCTGAAATCCCGAGGAATCAAATCACCTTTAGATCGATAAAGAACAAATCCTACTCCTAAGCCACGTAGTAGATTCCTAAATGTACAATATAGAAGTGTCTAGAAGTTCCGACTTTAATGGTTCGGTTCCTCGGAAAATGGTATTTAACCAGTTGATTTACAAGAACTTGCGATTTGATTGATTTTTGGCTGACATACTCAATATCAAATTCACTAAGAAATATGATCCAATTGGCCATCCTCCCAATAAGTGCAAGTTTAGATAATGAGTACTTAAGCGGGTTAACTCGGATATAAGATTGGTCTTGTTGTTTAATAGATTGTGAAGGAGTTTCTGAATGCGAAAAACAATGTACCAAACAAGCCTTTTCAATTTATAGATAGTTGAGCTCATAAGAGATAAAAGTATGGCTAAGGTAATAGAATAATTTCTCTTTTTGATTTAGATCATATTGAGCTAGAAGTGCGTCGATAGAAAATTGGGTAGCTGAGATATATAAGAATCGGGGTTTGCCTAAGGTAAGAGAAATAAGAACATGTGGTTTTTCCGTATACTCCTTAAGTAAGGCAAACATTTGTTAGCATTCAAGACCCTAATGAAAATCAACATCTTTCTTAAGAAGATGAGTAAATGAATGAAATTTATCTCGTGAGTTAGGAATTGAATCTCCTGGATAGCTTGGATTTTACCTTACAACTCGTGCATCTATTTTGAGGTTTTTAAGAGGACACATTTCGTAATAGATATGAAATTTGTCTGGGTCCATCTCAATTCCTCTTCTATAAACAATGAAGCCTAATAGATTCCCTGAAAGCACACCAAATACACCGTTCTCTGGATTGAGTCTAACCTTATAATCTTTAAGACATTGATAGATATGCCATAGGATTTTAGGTCATCAAAATAGTTTTCCATAATATCATTCAACATGTCATGGAAGATGACAATCATGGCCCTTTGATAAGTTGTGCCTACATTCTTGAGGCTAAAGGGCATGAATTGGTAATATAATGTACCCCAAGGGGTAGTGAAAGTAGTCTTATGTTGATCCTCTTTTGCAATCTTGATTTGATTATAACATGAAAATCCATCCATAAGAGATAGCATTTCATAGCCTACAGTTGAATCGACAATCATGTTAATATTGGGAAGAGGAAAATCATCTTTTGGACATGCTTTATTAATGTCTCTAAAATCCATGCAAATTCTGATACCAATGAGCTTCTTTTGCATAGGTACTATGTTGGAAATCCATTTTGAGTAGTCAATAGGTCCTGATGAATCCTACTACCAATAATTTTTCTAGCTCCTCCTTGACTAAAAGAGCCACACGAGGATGCATTTTCTATAATTTCTGTTTGATTGGTTTGGAAGATTCATGCAAAACCAAGTTATGCACTACTAGGGAAGGATCCAATCCATGTATATCTACATATGACCAAACAAATACATATGATAATTCACAAAGGAGCATGAATTTTTTTCTTGCATTGAGAGAGAAGCTCCTAACTTAACCATTTTAGGCTCATCTTTGGTTCCAATATTAACATCAATAGTCTCCTCCACAAGAAATTTGGATTCATCTTCCATATGCGTAGGATTGGGGGAGATTGAGATCTTGTTCTAAGGGTGTCTCAACAATATTTTCACCCATAGAGTGGTCACTTTTTATATCCATAGATTTTTCAATTTGTTTATCTCGTTAGTGCCTCGAATTTTTTTATCTATAGGACTTGGATTTTTTCTTTTGTTGGGGTTATTTGGAAGATATCTTTCCTTGTTTTACTTTTAATTTTTCTTACCACAGTAACTCATCCTCACCCCAAAATTACATGTATGTATCCAGGTCGATAGAGAATCCCTTTTTGTGATCACCAATAGGAATGTCATCCCGTAGACCCATAAATTTTCCAATTTCCTCATCATTCTAGAAGAAATAAATTAGTACGTATCGTTGTTAATCCCAATTTACAAGGGATGGGTGAACAAGATTCAATTCAGAGTGGAAGGGGATATGGTTAAAATAGCCATATTAGGAAATAGGTTCGTGGAAGAAAGGTCTTCGTAAAGACTACATTGGGACTCTATTTCGCTATCATAACTAGAAGAACTATCATCACGTTAAAGAGAGGTTACAACAACTTCGGGAGGATGGGACCCATATGGTCGAATGCCAACACCATATTTTTCCATCTTATTAAGTGGTTTCAAAGAGGTTCCAAAGACACCCGGTCATCTACGCCACATCCATATCCTTGGTAACCCATGACATACATCATCTTGTTAGGGATGACATATTTAGGAGTTCGATAACATGAAGCCATATCATCATTAGGAGACTAGGATATATAAGTGTCAAACAGCTTTCTCATCTGCCAAAAGGCCATTAAGAAGGAAAGTGTCAATGTTATAATGTTCCTGAGACCGTTAATATTTATAGCTGGGCCTACCACGCTTCTTCGGTGATAGGAGAGATTGGAAACTAGGAGGTCATGTTAGAGGTTGTATTCTCCGTAGATGGTTGATAGAACTTTATATCCCATGAATCAAAGCAAGATACAAATGTATAAGCACCATTATTACAAGAGCACAAAGGTATATTTGATCAATGCGGGAGGTGAGATCATCGATTAAACATGAAAACTATTTCAAATGAAGGACATTCATATACAATGGGGAATAACCCGATAACTCTCTTCAATGTGCAAAGGGTTAGGGGTTCCAGAGAATGGTAAGATTTTATCCTTCATGGTACAATTTGATACATTGATGTAAAGTTAAGGGCGCGACCTACATGACATGAATCCATGAGCGACCGAGGAGCATAATGTAGGGTAATTCCAAGTCCAAGACATGGAACAAGGTATCATGAATAGTAGGCCAAACCTCCATAGGAAAATTTATCAGTGTCACCGACTATTGCTCTTCATTATCATAAGCCTTAATGGTGATCACATTAGGATTCAATTCAGTGTCATTTCATCCTAGATGTCTAATGAGTTTCAAAGTACACTTGTTCGTGCCATATCCATTGTCCAAAAGCACCCTTTTTATCTTCTTAGAGTAACAATCACTTCAATGTACAAGGGTAGATTGTGTGTATGATCATCTATTGGAATCTCATGTTGGCTAAAGGTAATGTGTTTAGAAGGAGAAATCTACACAACCAAGGCTTGAAGCATGAAAGGATCAATATCTGTTGAAAATCTTGACCCTTGAAGAGTTTTATAAAGGATGTCCTTATGAATGTTGGATATCTTAAGAAGATCCAAGATGGAAATCTTAGCAGTAGTCTTCTCAAGTTGTTTGAGGATATCATAATGACTATCTTGAGGGGTAGGTAGAGGAGGTTCTGAAATAATAAGATGAGCACATTGTGTTGCCACGACACACTCTCGTGTCTTAATTTTAATTGTATTCACATGCTCAATAGAGGATGAACACAACTAATGAGGGAATGAAATGGATTAGTGGTTTCAGAGACAACATGATTAGCATTTTTATTTTGGGATGTTTGACCTTGATCGGACTTTCTCTCCACCTGTTTATGTTTTGGGAATGGCTCTTTGTGTTTGACAAAGAAAATTTTTTTCTCGCATGGGAAAATGTCGATACATCGAAATCCACCAACAACCTCGAAGTATGGAGGGCTTAAGGTGCCTCGGATGTGGATGTAGATCTACGGCACCGAGAAGATAGATGTGATAATGTCTACAAAACTAAAATAGATATGATTAGATAACAATATGCGGGGTTCCCTGAAAACGCCAGTTCCAAGAAGTTGTCAAATTCCTTGGAGGATGTCAACCCCCGTGTCTATAAATATAGAAATGAAAATCGATATATGTTAGAAAATGAAAATATCGATAAAGAAATCACCGACTTAATCAAAGCAAACCAAGCTTATGTGAACCAATGACAATTTTGAGGCCAAATTTTTCAAGAAATGGATTTGTAAAAAGAACCACAAAAGAATTTCCAGGAGATGGATGTGCTAAAAGAACGTGCTAAGAGGTGGATTTGCTAAACACACTACAAAGGCATGAGTATGGAATCAAAATGGAAATGAAAATGAGAAGTTATAACACCAAAGGTTCAATATGATTTCAAAAAAATTGATCGAAAGAAGGGGAGAAGGCATGTATATATAATCTAGGGAGGGGGCTAACTAAGGGATGTTAGGTAATCTTGGTTTCCAAAAGTAACCTTTATTAGAAGACATGATTTAAATGAGAATAGATTTGATATGGATGGGATTTGATGGAGCGGGGCTCACAATTCAAAAATAAAGGATGTGATATTGAGTGGGGACATGATTGAAAATGTTAGGTGGAATAATTCATCCCATGAGGATTATTTTTAATTCAGGAGTGGGATGTTGGATGTGTATATTATTATTCAATTTATGGGTGGGGCTCATGAATTGAATAATATTGGCATATTGATTATTAGGGAGGTGAAAGGATTTGATTTGATTGAGTGGGGTTGACGGTGGGTGTAATAGTGGATTTGATGTGGATGAGTAGGGTGATGTGACCTAATTGGAATATTTGGATAATGAGGTTTAAGGGGAATTAGTTAATCAATCAAAATTGATTAATTAAATATGTTGTTTTGGTGGGAGATGGGATAAGTCTATTGAAAGAGAGAAAATGTGGGGTGATACCAAATTTTGGTTTCTATATTTGCCCCTTTTTGTTGAGTGGTTTCATGATAAAGAAGTCACCACGAGACAAAAACAAAAAGGTTTAGATGAAATCATGTGTCCACAAAAGAGATGACGATGGGTAAAACATGACCAAAGGAAAGATGCCCCGCAAAAAGGATCACAATAACAATGAAAAATATGGTGGTGACTCTAATATCACATTGGGTAGAGGACAATCATGCGGTCTCAATGGAGACGGTGACAACGTCTATGGACCAAAGTGAGTGGGTAAAGATCACTACAATATGGATGCAAACCGTAATGACCAATGGGTCATGTGAAATCATCAAGTATGCGCAACTAAATGTGAAAGGTATGCGAAATCCTTCATATGTGAGGAATCAAATGAAAATCATGCGTCCATAAAAGGGACGAGGAATAAGATAATGATGCCCTAAGAGAGACACAAATATGGTAGGATAAAAATGGCCACAAATGTGGACTTGATGAAATAAATGGTGCCCCCAAAGAGGCACAAATATGGCTACAATATAGAAATTTGATAAAAAGGTCCCTCAACAGAAGGAAAACATGGCCTCAAAGGAGGACATCGATAAGCAAATAAGAAAAAAGGTCCCTCAATAGAGGACAAATATGGCTTTAAAGGACTTCGATAAAAATAAATGGTCCTCAATGGAAGGAAATATTGAGGTTTGAATATTTGTTTAATATTCAACATTACAATATTAGTGTTCGTAAAATATTTATCCATATTAGTGCGATGTCAAAATTTAAATATTTTAATATTCAACATCACCAAGGAATCTTACGACACATGGAGGGATGTGTAAGAGATTTTATGACACGTAAGAGATTCTATGTCACCATGACGTGTAAGAGATTTTATGACAACTTATGACGCGTAAGAGATTCCCGCGAAGATCTCCATCGACATTGTGGTAAACTCTGCTAGGTATAACAGTATAACTCGAGGTCGATAAGGAAGCAACCAACATTCTCAATGAGATTCGAAATATGCGAGTTTGTTAGGAATTATCATTTATGAGGGATATATTAGTTAGTGCGTACATGTAAGAATAATATTGTTTTGGTTGTTGAAACAATCCACCTAAATTAAGTTTGAGTTGTTCGTGGAGGTTTCATAGGACTCCTTATTTTAAGGAGATCCTCTCCCTATAAATTTGTATTGTCTTGAGAAAAATTAATATAGAACATTATTATTATTTCCCTGTGCAAAGCTCGGACCAAATTATTATAGTTTACTTTTTTAGTCGTCTTTTGGGGATCCTCTTATTAGATCTTTTTGTACAAGGATGAGGATCCTTTCAAAATCCTAGCTTTTACCCCGCGTAAAAAAATAAAAAAATCCTCTTAACAAACCTTTGTTACAAGTTGTTGGCTATGAACCTTCCAAAGCATCACCATTGCTACAATAGACTACCTTTGAACCCTTACACTCCACCTACTCTGTAACTTAATCTAAGTCATTCACGTTATTGGACTCGTCCAAATTTTCTTCCCCTACAAGCAAAATAGACATCGATGTTCTTAAGAACCTAAAAAAACACTCTTGGGCGATTGAACCAAGGCTTTTAACTTGAAAATCACTTTCCCTCCCAAATTCTTCATTAAGAATGGTAGGCTTCACATGATAGAAATGTTCGAATACAAAAAGATTATGGAAGAAATCAAGTTCATGGTAATGTTCCAACAAAGCCATAATAGGAGGTGATAAAGCTACCATGATATATTTGAACCGCTTTGAAAGCTGATTGTTTTTAATTTATCTTACAAAATTAAATTATGTATGACATATTAATGGCTAGACAATGATATGCGAATTATTCGAGTGTAAGATGCATACGGAATGCCTACATCTACAAGTATGTTTTTTAAAAAAAAAAAAAACATACAAAGGACATAATACGTAAGGGACTCTTTAACTCTAGGTACATTTAATTGCATTTGTTAATTAATTAATTAGTGTATATATTTTAATATTTTTTAGATTTGTGATCAATTATATTAAATAATAATTTTATTTATTATCATTTTTAATTGATTTATGATAAATAGTTTTAATTTGAGTGTAATATTATTTTGAGTTAAGGGAAAATGGATTCAAATTTTATTATATAATTAATATATTTCTAGATTTTAAATCAAAATTATAAATAAAAATATTTTGTTTAAAAAATAAATGAATATTAAATTTAAAGTTAAAATTATCATATACTAATGAAATAAATATAAAATTTAAAATCAATTATTTTTTATAATTAATTTAAGGTGCTTTTGATTAGAGTTATCAATCGGGAATTGGGACACAAATGGGGGCATTCTCCATCAAGCCATAAAATATTAGGAAACCTAACAATACAGGTTGTCAACACTACACAACTAATAAGAACCATCAAAACCTCAACAACCATTACTAAAAAGACCCAAAACCAACACCAAAAGGACGACATGCTACAAATAACAAAATGTCCATGTGACATGGAGCCTACAAGGAACAAATTAAGACAAAACAAAAGCCAAAAGGCCTAACCACTTTGCAATTCTTCCACTTAAGAAGGTCCTCCAACATCCATTGCGTGCCTTAACATCGCCTCTACATCTAATCTCAACCTATTTGCCTCACACCTTTATACTCATGCCCAACTCCATCATGGATAACTTACGCCTAAACCAAGAAGAAGAAAGATTTGTATAAGAAACATCCAACCGCTAAAACTAGGAAGAAGCAGAAACCTCGAACATCTCCTCCTCCCAATTATTAATTATTAACATGTCAACATAATTTTCTAATATTTAATTAAAATTTAAAAATATAATTAAGATATAATTACTTATATCCATTTCACGTATATGTTTATAATTAGGATACCTTTTATGGAAGTCCACAAAATTAGGTATAGGGAAATTTCCACCATACGATGTGGGCTCCATATAATAATTTTTTACAAAGTTAGCATCAAAATGAAAGGCACGCGTGATATTCTTCTAGTATGGAAATTGTAAGGCATAAGAAAAAGTCTTCGTGCGAGCGGTAAAGTGGTGATATGAAAAGCTCTCTTTAGAAAGTGATATGGAAACATTAAAAGCGATACTCTTTCTAGTATCACACTCGTGCCCACAGCATGATGTAGGCTTCATTTGAATTTTTCTCCATTCTTCCACTAGAAATAAAAGTAGGGGTATGACAACCCACTTTAACAAGGTTGTGATATGGCAATTCTATGGAAGTTGATAGCGATATGGCAATTATGTGGAAGTTGATTGTGATATGGTAATTTTGTCGAAGTTGATGTATTTTTGTAAATGAAAAGAACATTTTATATGTGGAAGATGAAGTCATTTTACAGCTTTCAGTGTCATAAGAATGAAGACAATTGATACAGGTCTATTTGTTTTGTGATTGTTTTCAACTTAAAAGCAATTTCAATCTATGTTAAGTTATATATTTAGTATATTTCATTTATTATTTTTCAAAAGACTATATATAGTGCATTTAAAGTCTTATTAATGCATGTTGTCGGTAACTCATATTAATGTGTAATAGCAACAACTTAATATTTATGTTTTTTTAGTTTTCAATTTTATTAGAGGTTTATGTTAATTTTTTATTGAAAAATGTGCTTTTAGTAACAAGGTCATGAATGACATATCCTACCAAAGCAAAGTCATAAATTGGAGGAGAAAAGACTATTCTATGACAACATTTGTAGTGTTAGATGTTTATTTGCAATGATTTTCACCAATCGTAGTGGAGTGGGCAAAGTTGTTAAAGAGCAGGAAGTAGGTGGCAAATAGTTTGTAGAGAGGATGAATTATATTGCAATAATGTATTACAAGTGAATATTAATTGATTACAACTAAAATGAAGGCAATTCTAAATATTGAAATCAGTGTACAAGTACTCTTGGATTTGAGGACATGAAAAGGAGCACGTGCAACATAAAATCACGGCTAATACTTTGACAATAATATATTTATTGTTGGATGACTGATTTATTTTTAATTGGAATCAAATTGCTTATAACTTTTGAACCAAAAATTAAATGTGAGTTAGACAAATGCTATGTGAAAGAAGCTATTCGGAAGGCTAGAAGCTAAGCATGAAATGGAAACCATAGCTAATACGCTCAATGTCGCTCGAAAATATCACTATAAGGGACTCACAAATTTCACAAAGATGGAAAGAACATCATCCATGGTTTGATATCCAAATAGAGTGTAGCCAAACAAACTTCTAGTTATGTATATTGTTGCACATAAGGTAAGTGCCACTCGAACAATTGCTTGCATTTGTGAAGATGTTTTTAGTACTATGTGTATCGATTGAACCACAAAGGCCATAGAAACCACTAGTCACAGTTAATGATATCCAAACTATACAACCCATGAATTACAAGCTTGATTTTGTATATTATCCACGTGAAGCCACCAATAAATAGTTACCAAGAAAAAATTTAGTATCATTCTATCGACAGTGGAAGCATAATCAACACTATGATAACTGTGTAAAGCTTCTAGAATGAGGCATGGTTAACTAGAGCTGGAACAATTTTCACATGTTGGACTAGACAATTTGAAAATAAGAACTAAAACAATGCCCAAGATTAATAGAATAAATCATAAATCATGCTCCAACAATGCTTTGATAGATTGAATATTAGTTATGAATATGAAGCATTGTTACAATCACAATCTTGTAACTTGAACTTCAATTTTATAGGGATTTCTAGCAATATTGATGCCAACTCACAATAGCTAAATATCAAATGGATTTGTGAAAAAGCAATCACAACCACAAAACATAGATATTTATAAACGAATGATGCAAATTAAAGATGCTTTAAAACTAACCTCAAATGATAATTGGTGTGGAATATATACAATATTTCCAACATTATTTGTCTTTTTCATATGATTAACATGAAAATCATATTTTTGTTGAATAAGTCGAAACGAGAGTCATCCCACAAAAAAATAGAAATTGTTTAAGCAAAGTGTTTGATGAAATACTAAAAAGTATGTACATCTATAATGAAACCAACACATACAAGTGGTGACACAAAAGCTTTAAGGAGCTCCCTCGTGATATGCCCATATAATGAATAACAAGAAAATCAAGCGCATCTCCCTACTCTGCAATTTTAATCACTGCCACAATCGTTCAAAATAATAGACATCGACATTGAATAATTAACTTAGAGGAAATCCAAATTAGCTTCTCTAAAATTGAGCAGTAAAATAACTTGAAGCTTTGAAGAATACAAGGACAATAGAGGAAACTGAAGCCCTGAGTAACAATAACAATAGAGGAAATTGAAGCCCTGATAACAATACTAATAATAAAGGGAAATGCAAAAATTCAAGAGGTCATGACTCATACCCACATTCTCTCAAATACACAACATTCAAAACAACTACCCTCAATCATTTGACTGAAATCTACTGAACTTTTGGAGAAGACAACAGAGCATTCATTGCATGAGAAATCAATCAATATTTCGACAGTTATGCATATTCACTATCTTATAGTAATGATATTCACAATGCTCTAACAATATCCTGATAAGAATACACTATGCATCAAATCCATCAAACATATCCTCATTAACAATTAGGGGCTGAAAATGATTACCCAAACCAAAGGGTTAAGCCTCTTAGCATGGGGTGAATTGTAGTTGGGCATTGGGAATTCCAAACACGGCACCAGAATCTTTCCGTAAATACCTGGAAAAACACTATTTCATATATTGAGGAGGAGCAAACTTTGATGCAGCTGAAAATGTTTTATAGAAATATTTTGTCATAAAAATTCAGAAAACTGAAACTATGGATTTGGTCATCTCTTACATTGCTGTGCAAAATAAGATTAACAGTGAAAGAAATGTATTTTGAAAAGAATACTTTTCTAGGAGAAGCACGCTGGATTTTATTTCACATTAAAGCCATTGACATGAACAAGGCAAGACTATTCAATGCAAAACGTGCTTGGGCGTCAGATCATTTGCACTCTGCCAGGGATTGTGTATTGAGAAAATATTATGTTTTGCTCAAACTATGGTCCAAATACAATTTTTCCATGCATTTCACTCTGTTTGGACAGTGAATATAAACTATTTTTTTAAATCTAAAATTGTAATAGGACTTGAAAATGATTTCAGCCAATCACAAAAGCAAAATATGCTTTTGAAAAAAGTGAATAAATATTTGTCTAAACACTAATATATCTGATAGGTGATAGCGTGGTTGTGATTGGTTTGACAAGTTTTAAAATGAATAGTATGAAGATTATATATTCCGCCCTCGGTAGGATAATAATATAGATAAATACAATGTTAATAAGACAAAAAAAAAAAAAAAAATCAATACCAAAATGGAATGAAATCACATACCAAAATGGAATTACATCGAGTTGAGAAATGAAAATAACATCAAATCATGTTTAAGATAATTATATACTAGCAATTGCATGTGTTTCATGAGATGTGAACACCGAACGGTATATGTTATTTGTTTTAGAGGTATAATTATTACTTTTGTAGTTGATGTTGATTAGGGGTGTGATTGATTTTGTAAGTGTAGAAATATAGATGGGCCACTTAATTTGAAGGTTGTTTCTACATTTCAAACTTGTTAAAAATTCGTACATGAATACATTTGATACCATTTTCGATAGTTAATTTATTTTATAGTTGATGTTGTATGTATTTAATTCGTGTTTATTAGTTGTGCATCGGTTGTTCGGTTGGTGTTTTGTTGGAAAAACATTTATTGTACAGTTGATAATGTGTGTGATTGATAGTTGTAGTGTAGGAATTTAGTTGAAACATTACATTGAAATGTTGTATGTGTACATTTAATTACATGCATTCGTATAATTAAAGTTGCATATCATATTTCAAAACATCAAATAAATGTAGATCTTGTGCACATAATGAGACATGTATACATTTGTGTTGGTCCGAAAATCGCGCTTGGAGAGATCTATGGATAGGCGAGCCAACAAGTGTTGGGGGGCTTAGCCCCTTTTGAGGCAGAGGCCCGGTTTATTGCTACTTCTACTAGCGAGGAACCTATGCAAGTCTCACAGTTACGCTTCGGGGTTGGGATCTCATCCCGTTAGAGTGTTCTAGTAGGCTGCAGAAGAAAAGGAATAAAAGAAGGAGAAGAGAAAGAATGAGATCCGAAGGGAGAAAAGAAATGAATTCCAAAGCGAAGGGTCGAAGATCTATGCTTTTAGTTTGGTAGTAAATGAGCCAAACCTACTTGCATAGATAAACAAAGCAATCTTGATAAACAAGTGACGGAAAAGTAGATATGAATTCAACAGAATAAACACATGCAGATCTAACATAAGAAAGATCTAATGTATAACACACAACCATTGAGCACAAAGTCCGAATAATTGTATTATGGTTCTTTTACATTATGTAAAAAGCTCAAAGTCTTTCTCTCCTCACTTCTATTTCTATCGAAAATGTTCACCCCGAATACAACAAGTATTCCCGTATATATAGAAGATGAGGAGGAGAGAAGACAAAAGCCAACCAAACAACACACAAAATATCTTACAAGATATTTACAAAATATCCAAAGTCATGTTGACTTTTACATCTTTGAGTGGATGACATCATCCCATGATGCAACATGGATGATGTCATCGTTTGTACCAACATACTTGAGATATCGCGAAAAGAAAGTCGGAGAAGAGGGAGAAGAAGAAATGAAGAAGAAGAACAGCTACTCGTCATCATCATCCTGCAGCCGAAAAGGGGTAGCTTGTTTCTGATGCTGCTCAGGTGATGTTATTTGGAACTGAGCGCGGTATTCCAAGAACTTGCTGATCATTGGCCCGAATTGATCCTGTGACGGATCCTGGTGCCTTTCACCGATTAGCTCGCAAGTTTCCCGCTCATCAATGAGCTTTGGGGACCTTGGAATAGTCTTTACCCGCCTGATTAGGGACCCGATGAAGTCTCTACAAAGCCATAGGTTGTTGATGGATTCGATGTCGAAAGTGACTTCGCCCCGTCCCGAGAAGCTAACTCCTTGAAAATTCGGATAGTATCGCACACCGATCTCAAGGTGAGGGAAGGAGTGAGCAACCCCGAGTCATAGATAGAACAATCTTCTCCATTTGATGCATCGCATCCAGGGCCTCTTCCTTCACCTTGTCTATCTTCTCTAACACAAATTCGAGCTGATCTATCCTGTAGTCCAGAGTGGACATAGTCTTGTTGAGGGTCCTTGGATGACCGAATACTCCAAACTTGACCAAATCTTCGACTGAACAGTCGAACATTTGTTGGAAGGCCTCGTGTTGGAGTCTTGCGTTTTCGAGCTCTTCTGACACTGGACTTGCTAATGTTTGGAGTTCCTTATTCGCCTTCTCGATGTTCAGGTATAAACTGATATACTCGGCGATCACCTTTTCACTATCCTTAAGGATTTGGCTCCTCCAAGCAGAAACAGCCATACCCTGCTCGCCGATCTTTGAATATTCATTGATCTTCTCCTGACTGAGCAGCTCAGGAGTCTCGGCGGCAGTTGTGGGAGGTGCACTTCCCATCTTCTGTAGGGCTTGAAGCAGGTATTTATTCTGCTCCTTTAGTAGCCTCTTTTCTTCCTTTGTTTCTCGAAGCTTTTCGCAGAGTGCATCAACTGCGGAAAGAGCTTCCCCCTGGAGACTTTCTGAGGATGTCCCCATTGTGACTTGGGTCACTGTGAAATCTGCCGGAGACAGATCTTCTTTCTCTTTGGTAGGATCGGGGTAGGCTATTTCCATAACCCTCTCACCTGCAGCGCTCTTGGAGAAGCGTGTAACCGGCTTGTGCTTCTTTGCTCCTTTAGTTAATGATCAAAAGTCCATCGGAGCGATGGGGACTTTCCTCTTTGGTCTGGCTCACCAAGTTGAGAGATCCAAGCTGGTCCTATAGAAGAAGACCGAGACAGCAGGGGAGGCAAAGAACGGTAGAAGAGGGGAAAACGTGGAGACACGTGGCGGCTGCATTGAAAGAATAGCCAAGACATGCCCACGGGAGGAAGGGAAACCGCAATAAAGAGAAGAGATAGGAAGGGAAGGGAACTCGGAGAGGAGAGAAGAAATGGAAGAAGACAAATCAGCGAGGGAGGAGAAAATGGACGAAGAGGCAGGGGAAAGGGTAGAAGAAGGGGCAGAGGACGCGACCAAAGGGGTGGTCGCAGGAGTCACACGAGGAGGGGAAGGAAGAGAAGAAAAAGGGGCAGAGGGACCTCTCGAGTCAGTTATAGCGATGCCAACATCCTGAGTGGATGGGCGTATAGGACTATCCTCCGCTGCTTCTTTCTCTGGCGAATCCAGAGTTATTACTTGTTCAGGCTCTGAAGGAAGAGGACTTTCAGGGGCTTCCTCCTGAATGATGCTAGGCTCACCTTCCGCAGCTTTGCCTTTTAGCTGCTTCTTTGACCTTGGAGGTGCATTACCTAAAGGAGAAGTCGTAAAATCTACACCGAGGTAGATTAACCCATTCATGCGGCACCAACGCTCTGTCCTCCGCATAGTCTCTTTAACTCTCTCCTCAATTGTCTGAGGAGCCTTGCTTCAGTCAATGTCCGGGAAGGGCCAATCATCCCCTTCTGTGTCATTATACACTTTGTCTACTTCGTCCTCTGTGGTTTGGAAGCCTTTTGGGACAATGGCTACTCCGTAATGGCTGATTTCCGTTAATGCCAAGCGAGAGTGATCCTTTCTTCTGAGTTCTACCTCATGGATGACGTCGATGTAAATGTCCTCAATTTGAGGGACATGGATCGGATCAAGCTTAGCCCTTGGCAAGCAGCCCCTTGGTCGAATGTAGGCCTTCTTTGGGAAATCATGCTTCGTGTTGAGCAATTCTAGCTCAAAGAAACATCTCCTTCGCCTTGTGATAGGTTGAACAAGTGTATCGGCCTACTGTGAGGGGGAAAGGAGTTCCACCCTTCTTTCTTTTCTGGCACTTCTCATGATATGTGACCAGCTGCCTTGACAATTCCAATAGAACCATTTGGTCCAAAGATATCTTGGCAACCTCGGTGGGCTCTCCCAAGAAATTGGCCGCCCTTAGGTAGGTGAATGTGGGAAATTGGGTGAACAAGGCCCCCACTTTTCCACAAAGCAGAAACAAAAGATTCTTAATTGTGCGCCATGAGTCAACTTTGGTCGCAGCATGCATATAATATGGTAGAAGAAAGCGTCATTGATTTTTGAAAAGTGTTGGATGCTATTCTCCAGCCTTTAGCTCTGGTAGTATTCATATATCTTGGCTTGAGGCCAAGTTCCACTTCGGTGCAGCCCTGGATAATCCCTTTCAGACGCAGCAGCATACACTACGTAGGAGTTCATATGAAACACTCCTGTTGTGGCAAACTGTTGTAGCTGCTCCGAAATAGCGCTGCTTATTATTTCCCCCCAGCAAAAGCGCTGATCGGGCAAATTCTTGTTCATCGTCTCCAGGTACCGCAGCATCCATTTATGGAAGTAGTGGGCGTCTGAAAGCCCGAAGACTCTGCTCAGGAAAGTGATGGTGTCACTGAGTTCTTCGGAGAAGTCGCTTCGGTGGATAGTCTGGGGCCACCGGGTCACTACCTTCTTATTTTTGAGGTAGACTTCATTCATTAATTGCATGCACAGGTCCTCATTGTCCTCCCAGGTCTTGACACATTCTTGCTGGCTAACAGCCACATAGTTCCGGTGATGAGGGATGCCAAGCATTAACTCAAAGCGACGGCGATAGGTTTATAACTACCTCGCCCTTGCTATTCTCGACACATCTTGTGTCTTTGTTGAAGGATTGTGCAACAACCATCATAAACTCGTTATTAACAGCACTGACAGGAATCCCACCGGCGAAGTGCAGGGCGCTGCCTATCAATTTATCCATCCATGGACTCCTTGTCACTTTCTGAGTCCTTACCCAGAATTCCTCCATGTCAATGTGACCTAATTCAGAGTCCCTGACATCCATATTGCACTCTGCCTGTGATTCGGGCATTCTGACCCTTTGGTATTTGTATTTCATTTCTTCTTCTGTTAGCTTTGCCTTCCCTCTTGGTTTGGTGGGTCTCTTGCTTGACGTAGACATGTGTTCTTCAAGGCTTATTTGATGATCTGCACGTAGAAGGAGCGAAACCCAATCCAAGAAGCTTGAATTAGTCATTTGATCTTCCATTGGAATACTAGCAGAAGAAAGAGTTAGAACTTTTAAGATTCGGGGCGCAGGGCGCATGAAAAATGTATATAACAGGCTGAATAGTCAAGGCGCACAGGAAAAGGGTGCAACAGAGGTTAAGTTGGCGCCAAAGGCGCATGGCGCATGGATGAAGCAGACTGCATTTTATAGAAGGGCGCATGGGCAGATTGTGCAACATGGAAAAAAGGCGCGCCAAAGGTATATGGCGCGGCGCATGGAGGGTCTACACAACATCAGGTACTTGCAACGGGAGGTGCGCCCGCGCCTTGGAGGCTTTATACTTGCGCAAATAACTCTTGCGTTGCATGGAAGCTGGGCGCGCCCTTTAGCGCATAGAAGAGGGATGCAACAGGGGTAAAAGATGCACCAAAGGGATATAAGGAGGCGCGGTTTTCGAGCGTGTTACGGGCCGAAAGGGTGCGCCTAGGGGCGCATGATTTTTAACTGCAGCATGCTGGGTAGACGCGCCGAGGGGCGCGACTGTCTAAGGTGCAACATGACGCGGCAACGCGCCATGGGGAATACTTGAAATACTTAAGCATTTACACATTTCAACCTCCACTTCGAAAGGACGCTTGGCATCACTTAGTTTGATAAAATAGGATCAGACCAAGCCAAAATAAAACCATCCCTCCCTTTTCCATCAAATCCAGTAAAGAGGGAGGGAGAGGAGAAAGAAAGCACAGTACTGTGGCAGAGGAAGAAAACAAAAGTTCAAGGAGGGAAACAAGCCGGCACAAATACAATCGATGAAAACCAAAGCAAGCCAAAGACACACCAAGAACTAAATGAAAAGAGGATGAACCTCTTACCTTAACAATATAGCCAAAATCCTTGAGCGGGTCCACAACTTGATGAAAATGACAGAGCAGGGGCTGACAAGTCCAGGGATATCACGTGCTCGATGGAAATAATGAAAACGACAGGGCGGGCATTGTTATATATATCAAAACTTTGTCATAAATGCGCCACCCACTATTTGAAAAGGCGCGCGAAAACGACTGTTGACAGAGGAAAGCATGCGCCCTTTGGCGCATGGGAAAGAGGCGCAACAAATGATATGTCAACATCGAGGCGGATGCGCCTCGGCGCACGCAAATAAGGCTTAACATGCTTTGGCGCACCGAAAGACGTGTTGACATGGGAAACCATGCGCCAAAGGCTTTTTAAAGGGGCGCACCAAAATGTGGTGTTACAGTGAAAATCCATGCGCCCAGCCAAAGGGCTCAAAAAAGACTAAGTTCAAAACCGAATTTCCCGAAGGGATGTTACAATATTTCGAACGCGTGAAGGATCCCTATCGAGGATCAAGACAAAATTTTCAGTATGGTTATCGGTAAAATTGCCCTTGTCAATTTTACGGATAACATAATTTGCTCTTTCTGGGACTATCTTTGAGTGAAACTTAAGGGTAGAGAATCCCGATCACATGTGCCTATCCATTGGGAAAGGAGTCAAAAACAAGGGGCAACCGGAGGGAGAACAAAGAAAACACACAACAAACCGAAAGCAAACACACAACCAAAATAAATCAGAAAAGAAGAGAGAGCAAGCTCTACTTCCGAAGATCTTGAGATGTTGCCCGCTATAGGAAGCGGAGTTCAGCTCCATCCAAATATGAGAGATAGAAACTGCTTCTCTCCATTGAGTTGTTTGATTTTGAAGGGCCCTCTCATAGGGAATCAAATTTTCCGTGCATACCCTTTGGCTCTCTTCGCTTGTCCCAAAGAAGGACGAGATCTCCCACTTGAAAATCTCTCTCTCGCTTGGCTTTCTTATCAAAAGCCTCTTTACTTGATTCTCCGATGTTCGGTGATCCCCGACCACCTTTACTCTCTTTTCTTCAAGTTCTCAAATACATGATTCTCTTTTCTAGAGAACTCTAAAAAGTTTCATCTTCGATTGCTCGTGCATAGAGCAGAAGTTCCTTGAGAAATGGGAAGTTCGGCATCGTGCCATATAACACTTGAAAAGGTGACATGCCGAGGATCTCTTGGGGTAATGCGGTCCGCCCACAAAGCATCGTACAAAGACTTGTGCCACATCCGCTGATTTTCATCTACTAATTTCCGTATGATGGTCACCAAGTTCTTATTACCGGATTCTCGCCTCTACCATTTCCACGAGGATAATAATGAGGCATGTGCTAAAGTTATCCCATATTCATAGCAAAAGCTAATAACTTCCGAAGAGAAGTTAGAAGCATTATCGCAATGATTTTATTTGGAATGCCAAACCCGACAATGATATTTTCCTTGATAAACCGCAAACCACCTCGGAAGTGGCATGCTTGATGAGTATGGCCTCCACCCATTTAGTGAAGTAATCATTGCCGTGAGGACATAGCTATGTCCAAAGACTCGATCGAGGATTGAGTGCACCAATAAAATCAATTCCCCATCGCTCGAATGGTTCATTGATAATGACCGGCCTTAGGGGAGGGCAGCCAACTTGGGCTTGCCGACGAATTCCGATGGTGGGTTCACACTTTGCCACCCGTAGCCGTATCTTGAAAGAGCGCCGGCCAAGAGTACCGCTCGAATGATCTTGTGTCCGTCACTTAAGAAGAAAAATGGCCTCCACAGCCGAATTGTGAAAACTTTCCAGCAGCTTTACTTGGCAGGGCTTGTCAACACATCGCAGAAGACACCGCCTATCCCGCTTATATAAACCGTCATCCCGTATGACATACTTAGCTTGCTTCCGAGCTTTACAAGACGCTTCTCCTTTACAGCTTAGGTGCATCGGGCATTCGCCGTAGGTGAGGAAGAAAGCAATGTCGAGTACCATTCGTCACTAGTTACCCAAATAGAACCAGAGGCAGAGAATCGGCCCTTCTGTAGAGGGGTTTGCTCTTCATTGGTACAATTTTCTCTTTCATCCCGATTTTCTCGAACCCTTGTTCTCGGCCATTAGCCGACACAGTGCCTTTGCCCTCACCACTTGGTGGGTTTGATATCTAGGTCATATTCCTGGACCTCGATCCAATTCCCTCTCAAGCTTCCTAACTCCCCCGAGTTAGAATTGACTTCACCGCAGTGTCGTGAACCAAAGACCACCGTATGTGAGTTCGAATATAATACCTGAAATTCTTCACCGCTTTGACAAACGGCAAAGGCGTGCTTTTCTAATTGAGTCATTTTCAGTTCGTGAGGCTTAAGAGGAGAACTCATGAATGCGATTGGAGATTCAATATCCTCCGAGTTCTTTTGCATTAGGATTGCAGACACGATGTTCCGATGCATATAGCTATACATAATGAAGTCTTTGGAGAAATCCGGACATACCAGACCGGTGCATGAGCAACGTGTTTTTATTTCCTCAAATGATCTTTTCCTTTCTTCACTCCATCTCAAAGTGGGTGACCCTTCATCATGTTCAATATGTGGCGGGTCTTCTCAAGAAAATCAGAACAAAACGCCTAAGAAAGTTCACCTTCCCGAAGAAAGAATGAACACCATTCTTGCCAGAGGCAGAGTAAGGCTTTGGATAGCCTTAACTCTTTCGGCATCGATCTTGGTTCCTTCTTTGCTAACCACATGGCCTAGCAATTTCCTTCGTAACCCCAAAACACTTTTTGGGATTTAGGAAATTCCATGTTCCCAGTGATCCGGCCAATACTTGCTCCAAGTGATCACAATGATCACTTCATTGCTTAGAGAACACGGTTAAGTCATCTAGGTAAACTACAATGACTTTTCCCATCATGCCTTTGAATGCAAAGTCCATGGCCCGCTAAAAGTGGCACCGGCTGTTAGGCCGAAAGGCATTCTCACGTAGGCAAATGTACCCCATGGAGTAGTGAATGCTTTTTTGAATTGATCTTCAAAGCGAGACTTCAACTGATTATAGCCTCAAAACCGTCAAGCATAGACAAGATCATCTCGACCCCCATCGCTTGCAGAACTTGGTCCATTATGGGAAGAGGGTAGTTGTCTTTTTCGCCGAAGCTTGATTCAAGTTTCTAAGTCTACGCAGATGCGTATTTCACCGCTTTTCGCGTCACTCGCACAATGTTCACCACCCAAGTGTGTGATGGATAGGGAAGATGATTCTCAAATCCCAAAGATCTTCCAATTTCGCCCGAATGGTGCCCGAAACCTTGGGATTATAATGCCTTTGCTTCCGACTTAAGGCTTTGGCATCTTCTTTGATGGTATATTATGCCGAACGTCCTCTCGGCTCAAGGACTTTAAATCTCAGCATAGGACCATGCCAATACATCCATATATCTTTTCAACAACTTGACAAATTTCCGCTTTTCTTTTCCGTGCAACATTTCCCGATGTTCACGAATCATGATGTGCCTCGTAACCTATATTGACTAGTTCTCTGTCTCTCGAGATGAGCTAGATCATCTCGCCTTTTCTTTTTCACAAACGGTCATGCTCACAAACAGCGCCCAGAAAACCAGCCTTTTGGAATTTTATTTCCCTTGTTTGACAAATGCCATCGCTTTTCCTTTGTTTCGTGGTTTTGACTATTGATTGATTCACGGCATGGAGAGGTGGATCCTTCAAAATACAACTCATCAAAATTTTCTCGATTTTTCTAGAAAGGCAATAAGGTGATTATCATCATTGAATACCCGCCAATGCCGAGAGTTGTCCGCACGCTTTGGCAGGAAAACCACTTCAATGGTGTACTTGTTCGTCTTCAAACCCGGGTGTGGGAGCATGAGAGATGCTTTGAAACAGACCAACGAATCAGCCATGTCATTCTCGAGCTCTTGAATCGCTCCTATTGAAAGGCATCAAATTCCTCAATGTTGTCCCATCTTGCATTACGGTAGAGTGCTCGAGCCTTTCATTTTTACTTGGTAAATCCTTTTGACCTGATTTACAACTAGCTCGGCATCACCTTGACTTTTAGATTTTTTATTCCTCTTTCCTTTGGGCTTGCATACCGAGTAAGAGAGACTCATACTCAGCAGATATTCGTATTGAAAACTCTGCAATTTGAAAGAGAGAGGAATGACCTCCTCCTCAGAGATATTAGCACAACCCCAAATAGCCGCATCCACTAGTTGCGCACCTTCCATCAAATCAGCAAGGTCCGTGACCTTATTAAGGTCCTTTTCGAATGAAAACTTCCTCAGTATCCGCCTCGGTGGATAAGAAGTAGCCCCCATCCCCGATGATTCAAAAGGATTTGGGCTTTGGGGTCTTCGTGAGCTAGTGACCAAGTATTTCTTTGGGATTCCGGCTTCAAAGTTCAGCATTACGCCTTTGACTGGAATTCTAGCTTTAGACCACCCATATGAATTTCTCCACCAACTTCGCTGCAAAAGCTCCTTCCCAAAGAAATTCCATAGGTCACGGAATGTCGGCCGACAAGGACGGCCATTTTTACCCTTTTTAGGAAATGTCGCTAACGCAAATCAAGCGCGCTTTGATTTGACCAATCAATGGCACCTCGCTAGTTTCCAATGAGTAACATCTCACCGAAAGGTTTGGTAAGAGTGAGGCCCAAAGCATGGGCGACTTTCGCGGCATGACGTTATCCGAAGCTCCGAATCAATTATACAAGCTTGCTCAACTTATGGCCATTGATTAGGAGGGAAGATAAAAGGCTCTATCTTGCTCGATGCAGGATGTTGAGGCAACATTTATGTGGGATTCCTGAGGAGTAGAAAGGATTCCTTTAGGGGAAGCTCGACTAGATATAACAAATTGACTTTGATATACTTAGTCAATCTTACAAGTCGTTCGGGTTTGACCAAGATACTCACTTCACATTTGATCTTGGTCTTTTTTTTTGCATGATCTATTATATCAAATGCGGCTAAGGGTCATGGTGGTAAAGGAATGAGTCCTTCACCCCGCGATGATGGAATAGGGTTACCGATCTTGATAGGAATATGAGAGGGCTGATTCGGAGGAGAGATAGGTAGAAAAGGCTTCTTTGCAAAAGATTTAACAGGGAGTTGAGTGGGAAGAGGATTACCTCTTTTAACAATGGTTGGAGGCGCGTTTGACACGGCCTTCTCTTTTTGCGTATGGGCAGCAACTTCCGCTTCCTTTCCTCATGAGCGGGTAAAACAAGATAGGATTGTCCGCTCAGCATAGCCCCAGTACTCTCTTCTTCTTCATCGATTCATCCTCGTCAAATTCCATGTATCCAATAGTAGAGTCGCCAGTCGGCTCACCGACATCTTGATCATCTTCGCCCTGAGACGAAGGTTCTTCATAGTACTGCTCTTCTTCCTCTTCAATTTCGGCCAGAGCATTGACCGGAGGGGCCTCAAGCGCCAACCGTGGAGCACTGCGCAGTGCAAGCGCGCCTTTGTGAAGCATCATTAGGAACAAAATTCCTCCGCGGGATATCCCGATACGAGGAACTGGGAGAGGCTTGGGCCAGCTGCTTTTTTAGTGCAAGTAGGTCATTCGCCATCTTTTGGAATGCCGGATCAGATGAAGTGGTGGGCGAGGGATTCGAAGATTTGGACTTGGATGATTCCTTTTTCAACTCGCCAGATATTATTAAATTGTCTTCTATCCGGATGGCAGCAGCCTGAGCAAGAGGTAGAGTAGCTACTCGCTTCTCAAGGAGCAAAAGAAGCGACTTTTGAGCTCATGGCGTTCACGAAGAAACACTTCTGATTCTCCGGCGTTGGAAGCATGGTAGTAGGGACGCGGTTGATCAACGCATTGAACCGGGCGACGAAATCACGCATGGTCTCATTGGCTTCTTTCTTCAGGTGCGTGATCCGTGATAGCAATGCAAATGCATCTTCTGAAGGCTTGTATCTGTCTTCAAAAGCATCCCGTAAGGTGGCCCAACTGGTGATAGATCCGGCCGGCAAATGCTGAAACCATTCAGCTGCGGGCCCTTGTAGGGTTTCCAGAAAAAGGCGGACCGACACATCTTCGTGAGTCACGTCCAAAATACTGCATGACATAATGAAAGCAGATATGTGGGAATCCGTGCTTTGATTTCCGCTCCCGTCGAATTTGGGAAAATTCTTTCGGTTTCCGTGAGGGAGCGCGTGAACTGGATGTGGCAGTGCGAGAGGACCCATAGCATTTCCCCATGGTACCGCCATCTGAAAAGCCGGAAAGAGAACACGAGCTGGAAGTGTAGTTCCGCTGAGTAGCAAAGCACTACAAAGGGACGTGGATGCTCCTTGTAAAAGGCTTTTTCTTCGTGGAGGTGAGACACTCCTGGATGACCGGCTAGCCGAGCTTAGCGCTGAAAAACGTGCTGGCGTTACGCTGAAATTGTGCCTCGGGCGCGATCGAAAGTAGGATCAGCTTCTCCACGGCTCTCCGCCGCAAAAAGGTTCACTCGCCAAGTGTACCTTTCTTTTATCTGCAATATTACAACACAGATTTAAACTTTATTTTTGGGTGTACTTGCTGATTTTCTGGTCTTTCTATCAAAAACCAGCAGCATGCACTTTTCTGGATATTTAAAAACTATCCTCTTCGAAAAACCGATTGCGGTTAATGACAAGTAACAGCGAGGATAAGATGGCAGGGAAGATAGTAAGCTGATTTTCCGATCTGGTCTTTACTTTTTCAGGGAGTTTCAAACTTTTTGGAAAATAGTTAAAAATCCAGATCTACGGAAAAATAATGATTTTGATAAAAACTCAGCGAACTAAAGATCTGTAACTAGGCCCGATCTATGACTCTCAGAAGAAAAATTTTCGATTTGAGCACTTTTGCAAATTTTTTAGGATTTCTAACAAAAGGTTTTAGATTTGCAAACTGGCAGCAACCTGCTGATTTTTCCTGATTTTTTATCTTTCTACTAGCATAGATCTAACAGATCTGTTCGAATCCCCAGCGGAGTCGCCAAAAACTGTTGGTCCGAAAATCTGTCGCTTGGACAGATCTATGGATAGACGAGCCAACAGTGTTGCAGGGCTTAGCCCCTCTTTGAGACAGCAAAGCGAAACTGGTTTATTGCTACTTCTACTAGCAGGAACCTATGCAAGTCTCACAGATTCTGCCTTCGGGGGTTGGGATCTCATCCCAGTAGAGTGTTCTAGGCTGCGAAGAGAAAGGAATAAAAGAAGGAGAAGAGAAAGAACAGATCCGAAGGAGAAAAGAAATGAATTCCAAAGCGTATATCGAAGATCTATGCTTTTAGTTTGGTAATGAAAGAGCCAAACCTACTTGCATAGATAAACAAAGCAATACCGATAAACAAGTGACGGAAAAGTAGATATGAATTCAACAGAATAAACACATGCAGATCTAACATAAGAAAGATCTAATGTATAACACAGCTATTGAGCACAAAGTCTCAATAATTGTATTATGGTTCTTTTCTCATTACAAGAAAGCTCAAAGTCTTTCTCTCCTCACTTCTATTTCTATCTCAAAAATGTTCACCCCCGAATACAACAAGTATTCCTGTATATATAGAAGATGAGGAGGAGAGAAGACAAAAGCCAACCAAACAACACACAAAATATCTTACAAGATATTTACAAAATATCCAAAGTCATGTTGACTTTTACATCTTTAGTGGATGACATCATCCCATGATGCAACATGGATGATGTCATCGCTTGTACTCAACATACTTGAGATATCGCGAAAAGAAAGTCGGAGAAGAGGGAGAAGAAGAAACAGAAGAAGAAGAACAGCTACTCGTCATCATCATCCTGCAGCCGAAAAGGGGTAGCTTGTTTCTGATGCTGCTCAGGTGATGTTATTTGGAACTGAGCGCGGTATTCCAAGAACTTGCTGATCATTGGCCCGAATTGATCCTGTGACGGATCCTGGTGCCTTTCACTGATTGCTTCGCAAGTTTCCCGCTCATCAATGAGCTTTTCGGGGACCTTGGAATAGTCTTTACCCGCCTCGATTAGGGACCCGATGAAGTCTCTACAGGCCAGTAGGTTGTTGATGGATTCGATGTCGAAAGTGACTTCTGGCCCTGTCCCTTGAGAAGCTAACTCCTTGAAAATTCGGATAGTATCGTCAGCTGATCTCAAGGTGAGGGAAGGAGTGAGCAACCCTGGAGTCATAGATAGAACAATCTTCTCCATTTGATGCATCGCATCCAGGGCCTCTTCCTTCACCTTGTCTATCTTCTCTAACACAAATTCGAGCTGATCTATCCTGTAGTCCAGAGTGGACATAGTCTTGTTGAGGGTCCTTGGATGACCGAATACTCCAAACTTGACCAAATCTTCGACTGAACAGTCGAACATTTGTTGGAAGGCCTCGTGTTGGAGTCTTGCGTTTTCGAGCTCTTCTGACACTGGACTTGCTAATGTTTGGAGTTCCTTATTCGCCTTCTCGATGTTCAGGTATAAACTGATATACTCGGCGATCACCTTTTCACTATCCTTAAGGATTTGGCTCCTCCAAGCAGAAACAGCCATACCACCTCGCTTCGCGATCTTTGAATATTCATTGATCTTCTCCCGACCGAGCAGCTCGGGAGTCTCAAGCGCAGCTTGTGGGAGGTGCACTTCCCATCTTCTCGTAGGGCTTCAAGGCAGGGTATTTATTCTGCTCCTTTAGTAGCCTCTTTTCTTCCTTTGTTTCTCGAAGCTTTTCAGAGAGTGCATCAACCGCGAAAGAGCTTCCCCGAGACTTTCGAGGATGTCCCCATTGTGACTTGGGTCACTGTGAAATCTGCCGAGACAGATCTTCTTTCTCTTTGTAGGATCGGGGTAGGCTATTTCCATAACCCTCTCACTGCAGCGCTCTGAGAAGCATGTAACCGGCTTGTGCTTCTTTGCTCCTTTAGCCGGAATGACTGAAAAGTCCATCGGAGCGATGGGGACTTTCCTCTTTGGTTGGCTCAGCTGTTGAGAGATCCAAGCTGGTCCTATAGAAGAAGGACCAGAGACAGAGGGGGAGGCAGCAACGGTAGAAGAGGGGAAAAACGTGGAGACACGTGGCGGCGGCATTGAAAGAATAGCCGAAGACATGCCCACGGGAGGAAGGGAAACCGCAACAGTAGAAGAGATAGGAAGGGAAGGGAACTCGGAGAGGAGAGAAGAAATGGAAGAAGACAAATCAGCGAGGGAGGAGAAAATGGACGAAGAGGCAGGGGAAAGGGTAGAAGAAGGGGCAGAGGACGCGACCAAAGGGGTGGTCGCAGAGTCACACGAGGAGGAAGGAAGAGAAGAAAAAAGGGACGAAGGGACCTCTTGTTATGCAGAGGCCAACATCCCGAGGGGATGGGCGTATAGGACTATCCTCCGCCGCTTCTTTCTCTGGCGAATCCAGAGTTATTACTTGTTCAGGCTCTGAAGGAAGAGGACTTTCAGGGGCTTCCTCCGAATGATGCTAGGCTCACCTTCCGCAGCCTTTGCCTTTTAGCCGCTTCTTTGACCTTGAGGTGCATTACCTAAAGGAGAAGTCGTAAATCTACACCGAGGTAGATTAACCCATTCATGCGGCACCAACGCTCTGTCCTCCGCATAGTCTCTTTAACTCTCTCTCAATTGTCTCGAGGAGCCTTGCTTCGCTTCGTCAATGTCCGGAAGGGCCAATCATCCCCTTCTCGTGTGATTATACACTTTGTCTACTTCGTCCCTCTCGTGGTTTGGAAGCCTTTGGGACAATGGCTACTCCGTAAATGGCTGATTTCCGTTAATGCCAAGCGAGAGTGATCCTTTCTTCCGAGTTCTACCTCATGGATGACGTCGATGTAAATGTCCTCACTTGAGGGACATGGATCGGATCAAGCTTAGCCCTCGCAAGCAGGCCCTTGGGGTCGAATGTAGGCCTTCTTTGGGAAATCATGCTTGGCAGTTGAGCAATTCTAGCTCAAAAAACATCTCCTTCGCCTTGTGATAGGTTGAACAAGTGTATCGGCCTCTTGTGAGGGGGAAAGGAGTTCCACCCTTCTTTCTTTTCTCGGCACTTCTCATGATATGTGACCAGCCTTTTACCTTGACAATTCCAATAGAACCAGCTTTGGTCCAAGATATCTTGGCAACTCCGGTGGGCTCTCCCAAGAAATTGGCCCCCTTAGGTAGGTGAATGTGGAAATTGGGTGAACAAGGCCCCCACTTTTCCACAAAGAGAAACAAGATTCTTAATTGTGCGGCCATGAGTCAACTTTGGTCGCAGATGCTATAATATGGTAGAAGAAAGCGCCATTGATTTTTAAAAAGTGTTGATGCTATTCTCCACCTTTAGCTCCGGGTAGTATTCATATATCTTGCCTCGAGGCCAAGTTCCACTTCGGTGCAGCCTGGATAATCCCTTTCGACGCAAAGCAAAGATACACTACGTAGGAGTTCATATGAAACACTCCCGTCGTGGCAAACCGTCAGAAGCCGCTCCCGAAATAGCGGCGCTTATTATTTCCCCAAAGAAAAGCGCCGATCGGGCAAATTCTTGTTCATCGCTCCAGTACCGCAAAGATCCATTTATGGAAGTAGTGGGCGTCTCAAAGCCCGAAGACTCGCCAGAAAGTGATGGTGTCACCGAAGTTCTTCTGAGAAGTCGCTTCGGATAGTCCGGGGCCACCGGTCACTACCTTCTTATTTTTGAGGTAGACTTCATTCATTAATTGCATGCACAGTCCTCATTGTCCTCCCGTGTCTTGACACATTCTTTTGGCAATGTACCACATAGTTCCTGTGATGAGGATGCCAAGCATTAACTCAAAGCGACGGCGTGAAGGTTTATAACTACCTCGCCCTTAATTCTCGACACATCTTGTGTCTTTGTTGAAGGATTGTGCAACAACCATCATAAAATCGTTATTAACAAAGACTTGACAGAATCCCACCGGCAAGTGCAGGGCGTTGCTATCAATTTATCCATCCATGGACTCCTTGTCACTTTCTCGAGTCGTTACCTGCAATTCCTCCATGTCAATGTGACCTAATTCGAGTCCCCGACATCCATATTGCACTCGCCCGTGATTCGGCATTCGACCCTTTGTATTTGTATTTCATTTCTTCTTCCTCGTTAGCTTTGCCTTCCCTCTTGGTTTGGTGGGTCTCTCGCTTGACGTAGACATGTGTTCTTCAAGGCTTATTTGATGATCTCGCACGTAGAAGGAGCGAAACCCAATCCAAGAAGCTTGAATTAGTCATTTGATCTTCCATTGGAATACTAAAGCGTAAGAAAGAGTTAGAACTTTTAAGATTCGGGGCGCAGGGCGCATGAAAAATGTATATAACAGGCTGAATAGTCAAGGCGCACAGGAAAAGGGTGCAACAGAGGTTAAGTTGGCGCCAAAGGCGCATGGCGCATGGATGAAGCAGCATCGCATTTTATGTAAGGGCGCATGGGCGGATTGTGCAACATGGAAAAAAGGCGCGCTAAAGGTATATGGCGCGGCGCATGGAGGGTCTACACAACATCGGTACTTGCAACGGGGTGCGCCTGCGCCACTGAGGCTTTATACTTGCGAAATAACTCTTGCGTTGCATGGAAGCTTCGGGCGCGCGCCTTTGCGCATAGAGAGGGATGCAACAGGGTAAAAGATGCGCCAAAGGGATATAAGGAGGCGCGGTTTTCGAGCGTGTTACGGGCCGAAAGGGGCGCGCTTTAGGGCGCATGATTTTTAATCCGCAGCATCTCATAGACGCGCCGAGGGCGCGATCGTCTGGTGCGACATGACGCAATGCAACGCCCATGGGGAATACTTGAAATACTTAAGCATTTACACATTTCAACCTCCACTTCGAAAGGACGCTTGCATCACTTAGTTTGATAAAATAGATCGACCAAGCCAAAATAAAACCATCCCTCCCTTTTCCATCAAATCCAGAAGAGGGAGGGAGAGGAGAAAGAAAGCACAGGACAGTGCAGAGGAAGAAAACAAAAAGTTCAAGGAGGGAAACAAGCTTGTGCACAAATACAATCGATGAAAACCAAAGCAAGCCAAAGACACACCAAGAACTAAATGAAAAGAGGATGAACCTCTTACCTTAACAATATAGCCAAAATCCTTGAGCGGGTCCACAACTTGATGAAAATGACAGAGCAAGGTACAAGTCCAGTGGATATCACGTGCTTTCGATGGAAATAATGAAAACGACAGGCGGGCATTGTTATATATATCAAAACTTTGTCATAAATGCGCCACCCACTATTTGAAAAGGCGCGCAAAAACGATCGCTGACAGAGAGGAAAGCATGCGCCTTTGGCGCATGGGAAAGAGGCGCAACAAATGATATGTCAACATCGAGGCGCATGCGCCTCGGCACACGCAAATAAGGCTTAACATGCTTTGGGCGCACCGAAAGACGTGTTGACATGGGAAACCATGCGCCAAAGGCTTTTTAAAGGGGCGCACCAAAATGTGGTGTTACAAAGAAAATCCATGCGCCCTACCAAAGGGCTCAAAAAGACTAAGTTCAAAAACCGAATTTCCCGGAAGGGATGTTACAATATTTCGAACGCGAAGGATCCTATCGAGGATCAAGACAAAATTTTCGGTATGGTTATCGGTAAAATTGCCCTTTATCAATTTTACGAGATAACAATTTGCGTATTTATATCATGAATGGTAGCCTTTAGTGGGAAATTTTAGTTTCAATAAACATGATTACATTTGATACCCCTTGAACAACAGTGCCGCTTTGGATAGAAGAAGTGTTGAGTATAGTAGTGGTGGAGGTGCTATCAAAGCAGAGGGTAGCTTTTACGACAGGCTGAGTGATAGTAGTCTTGACTCCTCCTTTCTTCTTGCTCCAAGTGTTGTTACGTACACCATTTTTGAGTATCTCTCGAATGAAAAAGCAGGTGAAATACGTAGATTTGCCACATAGGAACTCTGGAGAAAGTTGTGAATGTCAGACCCTGCCTTTCAGTGGTTCCAATGTCGACGGTTGCTCTATGCAAAGTAAGTCTCTACCACTTGTGGATAGTTAATCCCCAAGCCATTTTAATCGGCAATTGTCTTCGATTCCCTTTTGAAATAGGGGGTATGGGAATATGTACTTGGAGGGATCCCAACATGGGACGTTGTATCTATCAAATTTGACAACAACATACCAAAATGGAATTAAATCGAGTTATACAAGTCTTGAGAAATGAAAATAACATCAAATCATGTCTAAGATAATTATATATAATTAGTAAAAAGTTTTTCAATAAAAAATGTTATAAAAACAAGTTCCAACAATAACTCAAACACCAAGGCACATAGGATTAAAGAACATCAATTAGCGAACATGGAAAGCAATGAAGGAAGATGAGGGAGAATTTCATGCATGTCACCCCATCCACTACCATCAAGTGGATATATTGTGTCAAGGATGGTCTCTCAACCATCATGTTATTATATTTTCTTTTACTTCCTCATCCCGCCTACGTTGGAGAAATAACAAGTGCCAACGCCAAATTTGTCAAACATGTTGAATTATCGGGTGAAGGTCGATGTGATTGAGGTGAAAAACTTTGCCACCTTCTTGAGCAGCAACACCCTTGACATTATTGCCCATGACCTTGAGAAGGTGACTAATGACGAGGAAAATCCGGTGCCATGCAACTAACATATATGGGCATTACCCTTATGGTCAATGAGGGTTTGAAGGTGTTCCACCTCTAGAAGAACCTTCTCATCTTCGACTTGAATATGAAGCATAATATTGGAAATTAAAACTACTTTTTAATACATATCTAATTTAATAAAAACGCATTAGAATAACATTATTTTTTTCTTTCCAAAGATGAAAAATAATATGATCAACATAAAAAATATACCAAATTTGGTTGTATTTTGCAAGAAGCACCATTGAATCCCCTAAAAGATTATTTTCTAAGTGAATGATTTTGGAAGGAAGGTTTGAAACAAGGTATGAATCTACTTCTAGTCGAGAATAAGCATGCGAGAAAAATAGAATAAATATTTGATCATTTCAGCTTGGTGGCAAGTAGGAAAATGGAATTTGAAATTTGCATATGTTTCAACCTATCTCCAACAAGAAATCCCTAAAGTAAATAATACACTAAAGAAAATCAGATTTTGGGCTTCATCATGGCTTTCCAAAGATTGCAAAAGTTCCTAGTCCTCAGTAGAGTCCAAATATCTTAATTTCCAACAACGATTAAGGGGTATTTGTTTGGCTATGTTGGGGATTAATAAGTTGGTAACCAAAACAAGGTTTGTACCATAAAAAGGGGGTTTCAGTTAGCCAATTCTAATCTCTCTATGAGGAAGCTCTAAAGAGAATCCTAATTTTATAGAGGCAATAATTAGGTATGGCATTTTAAATCTCATAAGTAGACTCAACATCCTCACATTTAAGTTGAAACTCATCCTTGAGAATATTCTAAAGTTGTCATTTATGAAATCCCATGTTGAAGATATCAAAATAGTCTTAGTTCCTTTCTAAACAAACAAAGATTGATAATCTAGGGAACCATAACAAAAGGGACAATGTGGAAGTTAAAAATAAGAGACCACGAAAGAGATTGAAAGCTTAGGGATAGTCCATTTATAAAACAATCTCTAATCTAGATGAGGTTTGGCTTGAGAATTTCCCAAGCCTTCAATTATTTTAACTAATTTAAATAACACATGAGTAATAAGAAAAGAGCACAAACAAAGTCCATTATAAGCTTATGGTCATGACGATCTCCTTGAAGATGCAATTTATCGATGGGTGTTTCCATACATCAAAACATACCAAGCCTTTGATAATCTCTTTCACACTTAGGGCATGGACTTGAAGTTTGATGTCAATGAAGCCAAGAACTCCAACTTCCTTGGGTCTATAGCCTAGATTTTACCACCAATAGCCCAAGGCGTGTTGGCACATCACTCAGCCTGAACTGAGCACTCACCCAAAGCGCACAAGGGTACTAGGTCCCTCTTTAGAGGAGCTTGTTCAAGATGTTAGCATGATCTAAAAACCACAATGCATAAACCCAGATCTAGATCTTAACCATGTAAAGAATACTTAAACAATTACTATAATCAGATTTACCATACAAGATCCATGCTCAGTTACATCCAACACCAATATCTAGCCAATAAGTCCCATTATATTAAATACTACAAAACACATAAGCTTCATACATCATACAGTCTCCATGGTCATGCACACTCATAAATTCGTAGCATAACACTACAATAACATCGGGTCACTAAACCGTGAAAATCAATACATATTTATAGGGGTGGGGACTTTCCCTTCACTGCCCATACACTTTCAAAATAGGCTACATGCTAATAATAGCCATGCACCCTTACATGAGAATACAAAAGCATGCAAGCTCGCTAATAATAGATTACCTAATAATACAACTATAGTATATTCATATTATTAACTCCAAAACTCTGCATGGCACTCGATCTTCTACTAGTCCCAAAATAGCCTTTCTGCATGGTCTTCACTCCACGTCCAAAATTATCCACAATTTGAAAAAATGGCTAAGTCCTGATTTCAAACTGTTTTGGGCGCACCTTGTTTTGTTATACTTCCACGTGCTCCTACACACTATGTCTCGCGTGCCCAATCCATCTGCACTTCCATACTTAAGTTGTATTTCATCACCTGAACATTACCCCACTAATTTCATTTCTGCTCTTGCAATGGGTCACCGAACTTATCTCTCCAAGAAAAAGAATAATGAATGAAAGAATAAGGGAATTTTGTGTACAAAAAGAATGGATGACTACATAACGCCATGTTCTTCTACAAGCAAGATTAACTATGGATATTCATTCTTAATCTCCGCCTCGATCCATTCCAATCACTCGGCTTGACAATTTTTATCAAGATCGTTTATAACCATGACTTCCATCTCGTCATGAGTCAAATTCTCACTCTCATTCTATAATATTCTAACAATATTAGCCATGTTAGAGACCATTCCTTCCATAAAATCCATTTTTGTGTAATTAGTTTTCCAATTTCCTTCATTCATTCCTTGTGTGGACCCTGGGCTTCCATAATTGCATCGCTCTTTTACTCTACCAAAGTAAGTCTTTCCACATGCCCGAGTGCCTCATTCTTCATTTCCTTGAGGACCTCATTTTCTTCTTCAATGGGCCTTTTCCTTATAATTGCATCAGGTGCTATGTAGATATTCAATGCCATATCTTCCCTCTTCAACTCATCCTTTAAAGTTTGCAGTAAAGCCTCATAACTTGTAATCTTCCGTGTGATACCATATTTGGCCCTTGTTGCCTCTTCTATAGCATCTTTAGGTGTTAGCATGCACATGGGCCCCTCCTCCAAAATTAAGTGAACGCTTATGCGCAAATAATGCAAAGCGGACTGAAACTCTTTTGGCACTTTATCTTGCAAATCAGGCCTCTTTTTGATAATCTCATCGTTAGTTTGTTCATCCATCTTAAGAACCTTCTATGTTTCTTCCTCAATTATCCCACTCTTTGGTAAAGCGCTTGACTTTAGTGTCTTTATCCTTCTTATCATCCAAAAGTTCTCGAATAGTTGCCACTTTATCAATATTACGACGTGCAACTTCTGTAGACACCTTAACTAACGTGTTGCTTACTCCGCTCATCTAAAAATGAGTAGGATTGATAGTGATATGGAGAGTATGTGGCGCCCTCTTTATCCTTCGTGATACACATGAATCCTCACAAACATCAAATTTAGGCTCATCCATGTAAGTTTGCATGCTCCATGATAATTGTTTACGAGTGCGCGTAGTTGCCATGTCTGGATCCATTAAGTCACAACCATATAATTGCTCCCTGGACAAAGCATTCAGGCCGACTGCAAAATTATCTTGGTCTCATCATCAATATAACCCATGTTTCATTTTCTCACCACATCCTCTTCTTTATGCTCATTGGCGCGATGATCGTTGATGTTTTCTTATGCGGCGTGCCCACATCGCCTTGATTATGTTCTTCTCTCCTTCCTCAATTTCGTTGTTTGTGTGCATAGGACGTATTATTAATTATGTCCCACATCATTGCTTTCATCCACAGGTCCTCACTTACACTTTGGGCCAACCTCCTCATACATTATTTTCTCATATCTCTTCATCATCTCGTTTCTTAGAGTAGCTCATTTCATGCACTCCTTCGTGAGGACTTCTCCCTCTCAATCCTTTCTTGTATATACCTTGTGTTATTTCTTTCTTCTTCATAGGAACACGTGATTTACGATTAATTGTGATGTCCCCTCCAATATCATATGCTTCTCATCCACATCCACCATGCACTTTCATTGACACTTCCTCATGTTGCTCAAAAATTCTCATACACTATTTTCTCACATATCTCTTCATCATCTCGTATCTTCCCCTTCTGGAGCTATTACTTTAACCGTGTAGCTCATGAACCATAGCTATACGGTTTTGCAACAAGTAAGCAACTGTAAAAGAAAGGAAAAATCTGCAGAAGAGGAAAATAATAGGAAACGGAAGAAAGTAGAGAGGATGTGCAACCCAAGCAATAGTTTACAGAGTTGATTGCATGCACATAGATTAAAACAAATAGATCATTAAGCACAAATTCAAAGCAAAGGAAACTTTCAGATCTAGATCTATAATAACACAAAGTTTATGAACAGATCTAGAAAGAAAGTAAGAAGCAAAATGCACCATTGACACAAAGTTCTCTGGAAATCTCTTCTATATTCCTCTGCTTGCAGAAATCAAGGGGTTTCAGCTCAAAGTCTGGAACACAAGAATGCTGATTACAAATTCTGATCCTTTAACCCGTAGGTTCTTCCTCTACTTATAACACGTAGAGGGGAAATTACAAATGGGAGACTATAACTGAACTAGATCATAAACAAGAAGTAAAGAGAACATCTGGCAATCATCTTCCTTTAATTCCTCTCTTAGTGACATGCATCAGGAGTTCAAGCCAAAATTGTGCACATCTGTCACTTAACTCAAAGAGTCATTCCAAATAACTTAAAGTAATGGTTTTTAAACCAATAACTTTTAAGTTTACAATTACATCCGGGACATAAGAAATAAGAGAAGAAAGAAAAGAAGAAGGAAGATCTGCCAGCTGTAACTCCTACACTTTCTTTTTGTTTTGATACTGAATATACTTTTCGAACATATAGTTCAGCAATTTCCCATCCGCTTTAGCCACAACTTCTTTCTCTGTCTTGAATTGCAGCAATCCTTCGTTCAAAACTTCGATGCTCGCTTCCACCTCCTTCAAACTAGGCCCAACTTCTTAATGTCTGATTGCAGCGTTACCAACTTACTGATTGAATTCATCGTGAAAGGCCTAACAACTTCATCAATCCTCTCTTGAATCATCAGAAGAGATCCTTCCAGGGAATCAGGCACTTTGTTGGGAATGGTCCTTTTGTATGAAGAAACGTTCCCAACCACTTCCTCATTGGTGAAAGCAATTACATTGCTTGACAGTGACAATGCCATACCCTCGAGCACCCGCATTCTTTTCAGCATAATTCTGAAGATCTCCAAGTGGAAAGAGACTGTGAATTCAAGTTGCTTCCCCTTTTCAACCGATCCATCAGGCACAATTCGTTCTGCAATCAAAACCTCCTTCGACAACTTATTTATCTCGACCAAAGTGCCCAGGTTACTTTCAGCCACTGTATTCATATCTACCATGCTTGTCATTAGTTGCTTCAGCTGAACTAATGCATCCTTCATAACCTTTAGATGAGCTGGCACCTCCCTGAGTTGTACAGAAGCTTGGCGAATGATTAGGCTCTTCCATTCGTCGATAGCTTTAACTTGGTTACCTGCATTTTCCACTTCCTGCATCAGATGATCACTCACCTGCTCATGTGCTGAAATTGGCTGAGAGAAGGTTTGGCAACCTTAGCAATGATCTCGCACAACTGGGAAACCTGCTTTTGAAGTTCAACTTTTTTCTGCCTTCTCTTTGTCAAGCTTAAGGAATAAAGCATTTATTAGTGTCTGTGTCTTGCTTTAATCCTTCGGTAGTAGTTTGACCTATTGGCACCTTGGTTACTGATATATCTGCTGCCGTAAGCTTGCCTTTCTGCTTTCCCTCTGCTGGAACTGATACCTCAATGAACTTTTGCCCCGATTCTTCAATAATCAACCTAGAAGTCACCTTAGCAACTTTAGGTCTTCTATCTTTTCCGCCCAAACTCAGGAGCAGCTGCAAGTCATGTTCCTCCAGGTTGATCTCCTCTCTAGCTTCTGGGATTGACTGCGAAGCCAACCACTTTGAGAAATTGCTTTTCGAGAATGAGAAGTCATTGAATGCACCACCATCTCGTGCTCTGGTTCCTCTCCATCCAATTTTCTACAGTGTCGTGACTGCCATCTTCTGAATTGTCCAAAGACAATGCCCTTTCAAACTCTGCCATCTGCAACTTTAGCTTTTCTTCAGAAGAGGTGAAGATCGGAGTGGCTGAGGAGAAAACACAAACATTGTTGGATTCAATGGAGGAACGACAAGATCTCCCTGAGGTTCAAAGGCAGGTGAAGTGTTGTGAGTTGACGCTGGAGAAGTTGGAACTAGCACCATAGCCGTAGAAGTGACCTTTTCCTGTGTCTGAGACTTCTTGTGCACTTTAAGCTTTTCAGGCCTTCTACTGCTTTCACCTTCGTGCTTTCTTTTGATGGAGTCTCTTGCGCTAAGGTTGCCTGTGATCTGATTCATCAAAGCTTCATCAAGGCAATACCCCTTTGTCAGCAACCAGTTCGAGGTGTTGACTAGAACCATGATGCAGATCTTTCCTCGATCGTGTGGCAGCCACCAATGTTTTCCTGAAGAGCAGCTCTATCCCCTCCCATCTGATGATAAGTGTCAAGTAACACAGGCCCATCATCTGTGAGATCTACAGGTATCCGAGCTAATCCATAATCAAACACTTGTTGCACCGATAACCTGTTGAAGTCTTTCTTTCTGACTTCGTACTCGTTTCTGCACTTCATCCAGAAGTCTTCTAATGAAGGCACATGCGAGTATTCCTGGGAGATTGTCTTCTTTGCTACCCCATATGGATCAAAGTTCAGCCGTGCTGGGAAGAACTCATGCTCATACTCAGAAAACATTTCAGCTTCGATTCCTCTAGCCTTGTGGATGCTCTGGCAGCTGTAATAGCCTACTGTGATCGGAAAGGAACCTGTAGACTTGTGCCGCTTTGATTGTAGGTCATGCATCTCCACGAGCTTTGCCTGCACAACTCCATGATGACCCACTTGTCACTTGGATATCTTGGCAACTTGACTGGTTCTCCCGAAAAGCCGGTTACCCTGAGGTATGTGAAGTCTACAAACTGGATGAAAATACAACCATGTTGGGATACAACTTCCCAAGCTTCTTTGCTCACCCTTGTTGGTCTTCAGATCACTGTTCAATTTGCAAATGAATCCGTAGAAGAATCCATCGTTGACCACCTTGTAATCTTTATGGCATTCAAGAACTGTCAACTGCGGGTAGCACTCAAAAATGGGATCCTTCGAGAGTATGCCCCATCTATCCAACTTGGAAAATATACCTACTGAAGCTGCTTGCATATACCAGGTATGAAGTCATCTTGAAGTTGTATGTCCGCCTCACACTTCGGAGCTGCTCACCGATGTTATCACTGATGATCTCCGCCCAATTGATTATTGAATCAACTTTGTTGATCTCAATGGTTCTAATGAAGGCATACATCCATGAGCGGAAGTTGTGAGTGTTGGCTTCTCCATTTATCCTGCATAGCAATTTAGTAATATCATCCACTTCCTGCACCAAATTGGATCGTGGAAGAGTCCTCGGGAACTTTGATGGAGACCTGGGCTTCTTCATATATCTGCTATTCATTATGCCCACACAGTCTGCTTTGTGCTTCTCCCATCTGTTGCTGCGGCCCATGCTGCTAATTGTAGTCACCACCGGTCGCGTTGGAATCTTCAGACAATAATTGATAAATTGTGCATCCAACTTGATTATCGTCTTTCCCGCAGCATCCGATTGTTCTGGATAGGAGATGGTATGACCTTGCACACTCCATGACAAATTCAGGCAACTGAGTTGTGACTGGGAATGTGAAGCTCGAATAATTCCACTGCTTTTTATTGCCCGCATAAGAGACGTCTTTCCAGCCCTGGATCTGTCAATCAATTCGGAGAGGGGTTCGGGGCCTAAATCCGTGTCATTGATATCAACAAATCTGGAAGTAATGCATGATTCCGCTGATCCTTCTCTTTCATCCCGCTTCATCATGGCCGAAGCAATCTTTATCTGAGAAACCTTTGTCTGAACTCTTTTTCTTTTAATCTTGCCGGAATTCTTTGCAATTGGTGCAGATCTAGTAATTTCTTCAGATTCGGAAGATATATTCAATGTACCTGACATTGATTTGAACTTCCTTTCACTTATATAAGCACCTGTAATGAATACCTACAATTAATTCAGACAAAGACGGAATCCAGAGCATGAACACTTGATTTTTATCACAAAAATCTGCATATAAAGCCCGCTGCCCTAAAATTTGAGGCTTTGCTTGCATGCAAAGCAAGCATAAATATTTTTAACTTCACCTGGGCACTTATACCAACATGCAGATAATTAACAAGGCTTAAATCAAGCTCCTCCAACCCTAGGCGCCAAACTTTGAAGCTTTCCGGCAATGAAAAACACTTTTTGATGCAAAAATCCTCCTTCCTTGGGCGCCAAAACTGTCCGGGCTGCAATCCTTTGCAAAAAGAATTAATTACATCTTCACTATGGCAGCCCATGCTTATATAACCCTCAACATTCTATTTCTAATAATTGTCCATTCTATTTCTGGCAATTAATTAATAAACAAACATGTTTATTCACCCAAATTGGGCGCCTATTTTTGCATGTTGTTGGCTGCCATTAAATAAATTTATTTATTTATTTTTAGCATGCTACCTTCAGTTCTCTTTGACTAGCCTTCATGCATTGACTTTCTATTCATCCATGGCGCCAAAATTAGGCAAAAAAGCTATTAATAAATACCATTAATATCATTGTTTAATCACCAAATGGGTCACACTTTTTGACATGGGTGAATTCTAAAAAAGAAGTCAACTTCTGATGGGAATTTTCACCCTGCACTGCAGCTCTAATAATCCCTTCTTCCACTTAAGTTGTTTGACTTTTATAATGGGAATTTTTACCTGCAAGGCAGGTAATAAATTCCCACCGCTGCACTTCTAATTTTCCCACTGCAACTTAAGTGACTTTCCAAAAAGTGCGACTTGCATTAAAATTAGCCCCTTTGAAAAAGTGCGACTTGTTTGGGTGAATAAAACCTTATGATGGGAAAAGTTAGCTTGCTAGGCAGGCGGAAAATTCCCATCGGTGCTTTAAGTGATTTTTCTTTATTTTATAATGGGAATTTTTACCCTGCAAGGCAGGTAAGAAATTCCCACCTGCCTGCCGCCTCTAATTTTCCCATCGCAGCTTAAGTGACTTTGACTTCATGGGAATTTTCACCTGCAAGGCAGGTAATAAATTCCCACTTGCCTCTGCTTGCTACCAAAAATCCCACTGCAGCTTAAACCTATTCATTCCCAAAAAGTGTGACTTGCCTAGGAGAGGCTTTTTGTGCATGACTTCATCATTTTTGGTTAGAAGCTTGCATTTTGAGGCTGATTCCTTCTGGCGCTGTGTTGGTAGATGATCTCCAGATGCTTCGGGCAATTAAACAAATTATACTTGGTGAAAGAATTGACCTAGGGGAATTTCACAGAGAAACCGAGGAGAAAACCGAGAAAAACACAAAAGAAATAAATAAAAACAAAAAACGTTGCCAGAAGTCACAGACAAAGCTCAGGATTCATTCTGATGAAAACCCTATTGATATATGTGAATACTGGCATGCAAAACTTCAACAGGGTTCAACTGGAGCACAATTTACTTCAAACGGGCACTATTTATTTAATAAATAATTAAATAAAAATTTCCCGTAGACAAAAAACTTGGCGAGGGATAAAACGAGTTTGGGCATCTGGGTATTTGTCGAAATTGGCTCATATGATACACTAGGAATATCCTAACATGCTCTCTACAATGTATCCGACGATGTTATAGTAGGTCTTGCTCGCCATCTTGTGTGCTATATATAACCAATGTTGGTTTACCTTTGTCCATCATTCAAAGGCAACTAACTTACAACATGTTATCCATATTTCACCCCTGCGCAAATATTGGATCGACCACGACCCCGCATAAGAGGAACCTAAGAAAACTCATTCAAATCCTGCAAATTGGTCACAGAAGGACTCAACCATGGAGTGGTGGAGGCCAAGAGAGACTAAAGGACCTGTGTAAAAGAAACGACTATGTCGGGCCATTTCCACATCTTAAATCCATTCTTCAAGCTACATGTTGACTCAACTATGGGATAATAGGGTCAGACAAGAAGGGGCAATGCCGCAGAAAGACCAGAGAGGAGAAGGGAAGAAATGACAAAGATCCAAAGTCCTCGGGATCGAAACGGTTTAGGAAAAGATCTAAAAATGATTAAGTATGGAGGAGGTAATGGAGGAGACCGCGTGTCCTAACGGCGCTTCTCCAAAGGTGAATCCAAAAGGAGAGCCCAAGTAAGCGCCAGACTAACGTGTGCCATAGAGGAAAGCGGGGGTGTTAAGGGAAAAGTTGATTCTTTGCCCCTTGTTATCACAAAAGGGGTAAAAGTTACAAAATGGCCTGCAACTCCACCCAGGAAAAAGTCAATGTTAGAACCCGAGTCAAAGCCAAGGCAGGGGAGTCGAGGGAAAGGTGAAAATTTACCTTTCATTCAAAGGGAAAAAGATAAATTATGGACCCGCAAGCCCAATTTTTGTTCTAATCCAGCTTACCACGTGTCCCAAACCAAAAGGGGGACCCATTTTTCAAATTATTTTCCCGCCCATTTGTATGGATTTGCTACAAACTTCGAAGGGGCATATCTTTTGACTCAGGGATCGAAATATTGTGAATCTGACACCATTGGAAATATCTCAACCTCACCTATGCCATGGAGGTCTAAAACTTTAATTTTGAGGAGGTTAGGTAAAGGAAAATGGAGGAAACATCTTCAGCCTTCAATGCAGGATCCATCTGTCTCAACAACTAGATCGGATTTGATTTGTTTCCATCGTTTCCTCTTCTTTCAAGGCACCGAATCAAGGATTCATGCAATAAAGATGAATTTGGGGGCAAATTTTATCAGAAGCATTAACAAAGCAGTGGTTGAGTTTCAACTTGCTTTTCCCGCTCTCTCTCTCTTTCTTCTCTCTGATCGAATCTATAAATATGGGGGCGTGGATTCATTGTAAAGGGTTGGAAATTCCTTGTTTTGCAGTGATCTCTTCTCCTTTCAAGTAAAAGGATTTGTGGGGTTCAAGCCTTCCATTAAAATTGTAATATGTTTATGCCTTTTGGCTACTTTGTAATGAGTCAGTATCAATCTATGAGCAATAAAACACGCCTATGATCGATCTTAGATCCTTTCTTGTCTCTTTTGCTTCTATTTGGTCTTCCATTACAATCCGCTATCTCGTGCTTGTTTATTGTACGCATTTTTTGGTTTGTGTCTATTGGTAAAATAAGTGTTCATCATTCCTTTGGTACATCACCCGTAATTTAGTTATTTCTTATTTCCTATACTCTTTATCCCTATATTATTGGCAAGTCTTAGATTAGGTATAGAAATAGATCCTCTACAAATCCTTATGTATGCACCTAAACAGAGGGATAAGGAACCAACCTTTAATTTGGAGAGCTTTTCCATTTTTGCAAGGTCCCACACCTTAGGAAAAGCTCAAGTTATGTAATCACACCAAATGACCCTGCCTTACAAAAGAAGATCCATAACTCATTTGGGGGTGTTGTGATTTCGCACTAACACAACCCATGAGCCATGCCGTAACCCTTGTAGCCATATCATCAATATTTGTAACTTTGAATGCTCGAACTCCCTTCTTGTATTTAAATGTAGCATTCTTTCCATTAATGCCTTCATCATCGATAAGTCCCAAGTAATTTCTCGGCCGAGTCGCGTAAGTCGATTACACTTCCCAATCGCTTTAGTGGTAATCCGCATCCTTCTTCCCACAAAATAGAAAATATCATTATGTACTCACGACATAAGCCACTAGTACAATTGCTCGAGCTTCCTCAAATATGGAAGTTCGAGGAGTTGCATGACCTTGACACTTTCCAAAAAATTCTTCACAGAGTTGTCCAAAACCCTAACTCCATCCGCCGTCCTCCGATTGGTCTTCGTAATGGTCTCGACAGGAAATATCCTTCATAGCCTTATCAGTGTGATGATTGAAATTAGAGATCTTGCACCTGGTTATCTTTTTTGTCCATGGCTGCCCTTCGATCACTCCCTCAAGGTACAACATCTCGACTAACCATTTTTTTCATTGCTTCGCAGCCTCTTCATCAACAACTAGAGCTCGACGTGGTGCCATATTTCCTTTCTTGCTACCAGGGGCATTCAACAACTACTAAAATATCACCTTTTCCCTTTTGCGTAACCCAAATGCGAACTAGACCCTTAATCCATCAAACCCTAGCTAGAAATTTGCCTTCCTCACACCCTAGTCACATGAACCCACCTTGAGCACACGCACCACCACCTGAATCATAATTCTACACCGTTGAATGCTAACAACAATATGTTTCGATCCTATCCGATTCATCGATCCAGAGTACTCTTCGCCCTTAGCTCTTCTTTTCGCACTTCACACTCGATAGCTCAACAATGCAAGGTAATAATGACATTAAAGACACTGACCTTGTAGAAATTTTTAAAAATTATTCACATTAATTACTCCCAACCACCACCATGCGTAGCATTAATGATGAATCCACACTTGTCCGCGCATCACGCAACTAAAAGTTTCATGCCTCATACATAACCTTCTGGCTCGCCCACTACTTCTCTACCACATATCTCCTTTACCCCGCGTCCCTGTGTCGAAGTACCTATCAAATGTGACTCTTTTCAAGTAGTCTCCAACACTGCAGCCTACCTCGTGTTATATTAAATGTCCATCCTTCTGCACATGGTCTTCAATCCGAGTAATTTTCTTTAAAATGATATTCTTAGATCTATCATTTCTTTGATCACATGTTAGTTTGTTTTTACCATGTACTACAATCCGAAGTAAGGCACCAGTCACTCCTTCTTTAGCCACCCCACACTAAGGGTATGCGTAGTCCTCTACTCATGAAAACACTTAGATAATAATCAGCTTTAGGCGCACAAGCGCGCTTATTACACAAAACAATGAACTAAATTGACAAAGCATAAAAATGATGAAGGAAACACATATAAAGAGAATGCATTAAGGAAATCTAATCTAAGTGGAAATATTGTCTTATTATAAACACCAAGAAGAATTATTTATGGTAGGGCTTCATCCTACTCCCGTTGAAGTAATCGGAAACCATGTTCCATCCAATGCCTCTAAATGGAAAGTGCTTGAATCAAGGATATAAGTTATAACATATGGTCCCAACCAATGCACCTTAAGCTTTCTAGGGTGGCGCAAAAACTTTTAATCATACATAAGTACCATTTTTCTAACTTCGAGCTTTTTATCCTTAATGTGCTTATCATGCCATGCCTTCTGCTTGGCTTTTTCTTGCTTATGACTCCATCTTGTTATATCACACCTTTCATCCAGTTGCATCAGTTTGTCAATATGTTATTCAAGTGCTTGTTCATCAGCCAAACCTCCTATGCACACAATACACAGAGAAGGTAATAGGAATTCCACTGGTAGAACAACCTTTGCACCAAACACCAACTGAAAGGGTGTTGCTTTATTCAACCTCTTGTAGGTTATCATGTATGCCCAAATTATAACAAAGACTTTATCATCCTAGTCTTTCCTTCCAACATCACAAATTTTGGTTAAGGTATGGCTCAATATCTTGTTGAAGGCCTCAGCAGTTCCATTTTCCTAAGGATGATAAGTTGTTGTTTTATGGTGTGTAACCATAAATTCATCCAATAGTATCCTAATGGTCTCATTAAGAAAATGAGTACCCCTATCACTTGTCAAACTTAAAGGGAATTCATACCTACTGATAATATTTTCCCATAGAAACCTTGTTGTCATAGTTGTCATGCAATCCTTTGTAGGTGTCACTTCTGCCCACCTATAAGATAGTCTATACAAGTTATAATGTAGCGCGATCTAGTCATGTGCATGGGTGGGGAAATAGGACCCACAAAGTCAATCACCCACTTTTCAAAAGGTTATACACTATCAATAGGCCTCAAAGGCATTTCATCTCTATGCCTAGGCTTTCCAAGGCACTGAAAATGGTCACATGCCTTACTAATATTTTTTGTAATCTTTGTATAATGTTTCCCACCATAGACTAGCTAATAGAATCTTGTGTGTGGTGGCATCCCCGCATAGTGTCCACTGCAATGTTGCCATGAGACTCCTCCATAATTGCTTCCCATTCATGCTCAATTACACATCGATGCAAACTTTATCCCGACCTAGTTTGTATAAGTATTCATTGATCAACATGTAAGGCGTGACGCGAGATAACAAGTTGTTTCTTCTCGAAAGTCTTCATACCTTCGGTGCCACACCCACACTGTTCGGAAAAGATAGAAATATCCTCTAAGTTTGAGGCCACATGGTTCAATTTGAATAGTTTTCGGAAAATTTTAGTGGTGAATATTCATTAATTCATGAATATTCCAATTTTTAAAATTTGAAATTGGCAAATTTTTCGGGAAGGGAGTAGGCCTGGGTCGCCAAATTTTTCTGGGTACAAGTTAATTTTAGGGGTTATTTTCCATCCCCACAAAAGAGAAATTCCCAATATTCACCTTAGTATTGTCGGTTGGTAGCATAAAATATGCTATCATCCAAGAAAATATTTTATGTTGTCGAATCGACAACATAAAAATATGTTGTCGACCGGTAGCATAAATTATGTTTGTCGGATGGTAGCATAAAATATGTTGTCATATTGTAGCATAAAATATGCTACTGATTAGTAGCATATTTTATGCTACCGACCGACATCATATATTTATGGATGTCGGTCGGTAGCATATAAAAAAGCTACCGTCCGATATCAATAAATAGACAAAAAAAGTATGGGATTTTTTTGCTTGCGCCATATTTTGGGAGGATAGATTTCTCATTGAGATGATCATTTTAATTGCTAACATCAAAAAATTTCAAAAAAAAAAATCCCATACAAAATTAGCAAAATTTGTATTTTTCACAAAAATCATTTTATTTTATTTTATTTTTTTGTTTGCGCCATATTTTGGGAGGATAGGTTTCTCATCGAGCCGATCATTTTAACAACTATTCTAAAAATGATTTTTAAAAAATTACATATATTTTTGCCGACATCATATACTATCAGCTAACAACATAATATATGTTGTCGGTTAAGTAGCATAAAAAATGCTACCGACCGACAACATATTAGCGCGAAAGTCAATTTTCCTAGATTCGCCATTACCACGAAAGTCAATTTTCCCATATTCACCTACGAATTTATACGATTTTATTTTGGGGTCTTAAAATTTTCCTTGATAGTTGTATTTTCAATCTCTTCTTTTACCTTGACACGCAGTTAGGATTCATCCTGTAAGGCCTCTTCCTAACCGAGTGTGCATCTTCCTTTAGCTTGATTCTCATCTCACCCAAAGATTCATGTACCTCGGTCAATTCATGATAGCCCCTAGGAAACAAATCCTAGAATTCACGTAATAACTCAATGATCTTAGCAACTTCGAGTCGGACCAATAATCTCCAATGATGGGCTCCTTAGGTTCAACATCCATTCGAATGTGAAACTTAAAAATAAGAGACCACCAAAGAGATTGAAAGCTCAGGGATAGTCCATTTCTAAAACAATCTCTAATCTAGATGAGGTTTGGCTTGAGAATTTCCCAAGCCTTCAAAGGTTTTAACTAATTTAAATAGCACACGGGTAATAAGAAAAGAGCACAAATGAATTCCATTATAATCTTATGGTCATAATGATCTCCTTAAAGATGCAATTTATCGATGAGCATTTCCATACATCAAAACATTCCAAGCCTTTGATAATCTCTTTGACACTTAGGGCATGAATTTGAAGTTTGATGTCAATGAAGCCAAACACTTCAACTTCCTTGGGTCAGATAGCCTAGATTTTACCACCAATAGCCCAAGGCACGCTTACATCACTTAGCTTCGAACCGAGCGCTCACTCAAGCGTGCAAGGGTACCAAGTCCCTCTTTAGAAAAGCTTGTTCAAGATGTTAGCATGATTGAATGTATAGTTCAAATCCATAATAGATAATAAATTAAACCACATTGCATAAACCAAATCTAGATCTTAACCATGTAAAGAGTAATTAAACAATCACTATAATCAGATTTACCATACAAGATCCATGCTCAGTTACATCCAACACCAATATCCAACCAATAAGTCCCATTATATTAAATACTACAAAACACAGAAGCTTCATACACCATACATACATCTGATGTGGTCATGCACACTCATAAATTCGAGTATAACACTACATTAACATTGGGTCACTAAACTGCAAATCAATACATATTTATAGGGGTGAGGAATTTTCTTTCACCGCTCATACACCTTCAAAAATAGGCTACATGTTAATAATAGCCATGCACCCTTACATGATAAATATGAAAGCATGCAAGCTCATTAATAATAGATTACCTAATAATACACAATTAGTATAATCCTATTAATAGCTCCAAAACTCGCATGGCGCTCAATCTTCTACTAGTTGATTTATATTTCCTCAGCCTCATGATCATCATCTATATCATGGCTTCATTTTCATTATCACTACTTATGGTCTTCAAGTCTTTTATCTCATAATATTTCTTGCACGTGCTCCCCGCACTTCTCCACTTACACTCAGACAATCTTGGCTTGATTACATAGGGGCACGTTAGATCCTGATCATACTGATATATCATTTCCCATGTTGTTTGGTTGTGTTTTCATTTGCAATGACTCGTTTTTTGGCTATTCACCAAATCCCACTTGTTGGTATGCATATGGGTGTCCATTACCTCCTTTTAATGATGAGGAATACGCTACGGAATCTTATAATTTATGTCTCAATGGCTCCTTGTTTGATCAACTTGACACTATCGTTTATCAAGTTTCAGATGCTTCACCATTTGGTTTTGATCATGAAAATGATGACCTCTTAGATGACATTACTTGATCACACTCATCATCACATACTTAGGGGGCATCACACTTATTCCCCCCTTCTAGCATCAACAAGCATCTTATTTTCCCATCACTTCACATCTAGTCTATCACATACACCATATACATCTTGATACATTAGTATTGTCATTTCTTGATGATGCACTCTTGTGCTTTGGTTCACACTTGACTATTGAGGGCATCCTATACACATGAACCTCACACACACCACACTACACATCACACTACACACTACACACTACAATACACATCATCTTATTTCTCACACATATTCATCACAATCAACACACATACGAAACCTTCTACCACACATTCAACATTACATACTACATACTCAACACACAAACAATACATATTTCTTGAACTCAACACATCAACAAATAACACATACTCTCCTCATTTGCAACACAACATACCACACACTTGACACATTTACAACATATCTCTCCTAAATCACACAACATGCATCCCTTACATCATACAACACATCTCTCTTGCATACAATCAACACACACCTCTTGCACGATCTACATATCCACAACACACTACCTACTCGATACTTTCACATGTGACACAACCTACTACAAACTCGACATATTTGCAATACACAACACAATAGACAAATTCCCAATCAATCTCTTACACAAGCAACACATTCACAACATCTTTCTCTCATACGCAAACAACAACACACATTGCACATTCGACATATCTCTCACACAAATCAACACAACACACTACCCTATGATGCACTCTAGTTCCATAGTCCATACTTAATTGTTGAGGGTCTACATCTCAAATGGACCTTATCACACTCACACATTCAATCACTCACTCATTCACTCACACATTCACACTCTACGCTTTGTGCTTTAATGATCACATCTTATTTGTATACACAATTTAAACCATTTCCCGATGACACACTCTTATTAACGGTTCATTCTTGACTGTTAAGGGGGCATGTATAAATGAACCTCATCTCATGCATACACATCCACACTCACTTAGGGGGCATGTGGCTCTATCATACTCATACTACATTCCATTCCATCTCATCCACATCATACTTCATATCTTGGTCGCATTTACTCTTGTTTTCTTATGCTTACATGTACACTTTATTACACATGCTAGATAAATATCTTGTATGTCATTATTTTTCCATACACACATGTGCGTTTAATTTCTTTCTAGTTGTGATTTCATATTCTACGAGATCTATACACAAATGGAATGTGTTCCCAATAAGATTCATCCATGAAAAATGTGCATGTAAATGGGGTTAATGGGGGTTGTTCATGTGAAGGTGTAGGGGATGGATCAACGTCCATTGGCTGGACAGGCCCCGATAAAGAATCATAGAAGTAGTAGAAGTGGGTGGAGGAAATGGTGTAGATGAGATAATATCCATCATGTAAATAACACCTTCAAGTGGTGGCAAATGAGGCAGAGTATCCATAGGTCATGGCTCATCAGTAGTATCAATTCTTGGAGTAGGAAGTGTAGTATTGGGATCATGGTCACAATATTTGAATGGGTGACGATCACGAGGAACTGTATACTTTATGCCCTCATGTATGAATTTGACATAGTGATGTACTATAGAAGGAACTGCTTGCATGACATGAAGCCATGACCTACCAAGTAAACAATTATATGAAATCGGGAATTCAATGACAAAGAAAATCATATTAAGAGTTTTTGGTCCAATGGTGATAGGTAGAGTAATGTGACCTAGACATGGATGAACAGAACCATCATATGCATGAAGAGAAATACATGATGGACTAACATTAGTAGTAGAAAGACCAATCTTTTCAAGGAATGACATAGGAAAAAGATTGAGTTCAGATCCATTATCAATTAGAGTGTGTTTGACACCCACATTATAAATGTGAATCATGATGTGCAAAGGTGGGTCATTGTCAAAAATAGTAAGATCAACATTAGGATTAGACAGAAAAGCAATATGCTAAGAAAATGCATCGAAAAATGTTTGATATACTATATCTGGATGAATATTAGCAGGAATGCGAGTGGTAGCTAGAGATTTTTGATTTTATCTCTTAATTCAGGATTGATAAGTAAGAAATCATTAATAGAGATACTCATGATGAAAAGATCCTAGAAAGATAAGAACAATGGAAGTATGAGGATCCTAAGAGCATTCAAATTGAGTTTAGGTTCACCAAAATTATTAAGCAAAATATGAATAATATGCCTAATCTGATTGCTATTATAGCAGTAAATAAATGCAACAATTAAGTACATAAATTAACTCAAGCAAACTAAGCAATAAAATGTGAAACCCTAATTGCAAAGAGGGTAAGAAGAGCCTTAGCTAATTCGCAATGAAACTGGATTGTGCCAAAGTGTTGACCCAATGAATAGAGAGGTAGAAGCGCCGCACAGGGGACCCTAGAAAATGCATATCTAGAGAAGTAGGCTCGAAAAAGTGTGCCTGAGAAAGGGGTAGGGGTGCCCATGGGCGCCGCATATTGAAATAGGCACATGTGACCGTGAACATTTTCAAAAACTCATCTTTCACTAGTCGCAAGGTGTTCATTGTCCTTCGCCTTTGGTCCTTGGGTATGTCACATGATGATCACCGAGCTCGTTGAAACCTGCAATGAAGTATTGACTTGTAAAACCCTCAAATAAACATCAAATCCTAAAAAAAGATGTAAAATGAGGGGTCAAATTGTCCTCAGTTGTCACAATGGTGATCTTACAACTGAGCATTTCACTACATCTCAAAACCAATGTATTTCTATGTGTGTGTGTGTGGAATCGTGCCCTAGGTGGCTCTTTAGCGTGTCGCACTTGATAGAGAAAATTAGCTAGATGTATAGAAATGTAATAGACATGTGCATGGAATAGAATAGACTCCCCTTCTATGAAGCGCATACAGAATAATGCAGTTCCTTTCCCTTAAATGGATGCTTTAATGCTCTTGAAAAGCCTTTAGATGCAACCTTAGGTGGTGATAGATAATGCTTAATGTTTGGTCGCTTATCATGGTCACATAACTTTATATTTATATGATTCCCTTGCTTGAATTTCATAATTAACCCCAAAAATGCTAACTACTAAAAATATAAGATGCTCAAATGGCTAGAAAGGACCCAAAAGATGTGAGTAAAGTACAAAGAGGTCAAGAGCGCCCAAAGGGGACAAAGGCACTTGACGATGGCATCTGGTACTGGGCGTTGGTTTCCAAACTCAGAGAAACTGAAGTGTCGGAGGTAAGAAGGAGCAATAAAGAGTGCAAGACCAAAAGTGGCAATAGAAAGAAAGCAAAGATGGCCAAAGACATGGGTTAATTAGTACTTTTATTACTTAGGAATCATATGAATAGTAGTATGTAATCAGGACTAGATAATTACCCAAATTACATGATTTTGTGTCTACAGGGGGCGCCCCATCAAGGTAATATTATAGAGCTCAAATTCTCTCAACGATGTAATCCTACGCCTAGAACACAATTTTGTAATGTTCCACAAATGTTGAGGAAATTTTAAGATGACTGGTAAGATAGACATAATCAATTTGTATGGCCTTAATTTGTTCATTCACTTGTTTGAGTCTATAGAATTAAAAAAATATTAAGAGGCACAATTTATGACTTTGAGCCAATGCATTGAAGCTTGGATTTGAGTTCCCTTGAGAGCATGAAGTTCCACTTAAGCCCATGTTTGAGCTATGCGCAACTATGGCTTACAAGTTTGGGTTAAAGAATCATATTTTAGTTATGAAAAAACTATTTGCTATTTTTTTGTAAGAACATCATCGAGTTCATTTGCCAACCCGACACTTGCTTACCATATTGGTAAAGAAAACAAGTGATGAGATTGATTGTGTATTCCACCTCCTAGTCCAACTATCAACAAATAGAGGACATGGAGCTAAATTATATAATTATTGTGATCAAACAAATAATATTGTTGTGGCACAAAAGTGGTGTACATAGAGAATTGATTATAGGGGAATTTAAGAAGGCCACTTCTCCAATCCAATTGACAAGTGATAAGACTATGATTTGATACAACAATCTTTGAGTGAACAATTGAGTGCCCTCTCGAAAAGGTGAAAAAATAACATATGATGTTCATAGAGCATGACATGATCAAGGTCATTTGAGAACTCGATCAACACCAACCTAATAGTTTGACCATGTGAACCATGGTTTATGGGTTAATCTCAAAGTGAAAGAGAAGGTCCGACAAACCCCATCAATATTTTAGAATAGTATCATGCCTCATGTTCTCTAAAATAGTAACAAAGAGACAATATTTATGAATCTTCATTGTATTAAAGTCAACACAAATGAGCCAATTGGAAAAAGACAAATTATTTGCTAACCAACACCAAAATTTAGATTTTTAGGTTCATCTTAGGAGCATAGATATTACAAATCCCTAAAGAATGACCATTAATACCCAAATGGCTTGATGAGATGGGTCTTATCTCAATGTGAAAATAAATGACATAAATTTTGGGGAAATCATAATACCACTATAACAACCATCTTCATGCAAAGTGGAAATGTGTGTGATGTTTGGTGAGATACACTTTGTAGGGTAGTTTACAAAAGGAAATCTAAAATCTCAACCTCCTATAAAAACCACATCTAAATTATCAAAACATTGATAAGTGGAGCACATAGAGATTTTTTTAGGAATTTATAAGACTTCAAATGTTCCAAGAGAATATATTCATGTGGAGGAATCCTCCATTTGTTTTTCTCCTTTTGGTCTTCTACATCTACCTTAGATCCCATAATTGTGAAATTATTGCTCAAGGTTGGTTACTAGTTTGATGAAAAAAGAACCTAGTGCGATGACATGGCTTTTGACCCCATCAACTTCCTTAGATGTCTTGTTGCCACCGCAAGATTGGTCGCATGAACACCATAGGGTATGAACACTAAATAGTCTCGACACTAAATCCGACAATCAACATGTTAGTACCTTGAAAAGTTGGGCTTTGCATAAGATCGTGAAGAACATGAGATTGAGAAATATGAGGTGAGGAGGAGGCTCTTTCCATAGGATTCTTAGACGATAGATGTTTGTTGGACAAGTTAATGTAATCACATTAGGGTTATAAGACCCGACTTGGAATTTCTTGCTAGAAAACCTTCACTTTTGTCTCCTACAAGTTATTTACTCATCAGAGGTTGCTCGGTAGAAGCCTAGTCCAAACTATGAGGGGGAAATCACATATTATGTGGTTTGGTGTTTGGAACCAAAACCAAGTGTTGGGGAGGCTACTATAAACAATTTTTGTATAAAGCATTCACTTCCAACCTGAATGATGGCACACTCTTTTGGGTCTTTTGACAAGACCACCTTGACATATACACCTTTCTTGCCCGCATATAAAAGAATGTGTTACTTGTGACAAATGTCACACCAATAGGGCCAACAATTTCATTCAAAAAGACCCATAAGGGGATAGGGAGACCAAATAGCTCGACCTAGACATAGACTCATATGATCACTTGGACAAAATCACAAAAGGTCATTGCTAAGGTAAAACAATCATGAGGGTATTCCTAAAGAACCAAGCATGGAATTTTCTAAGAAAGATTTACACTGCGACAACTCTTTAAAGGAAAATAAAAACATCCTTTGTCATGTTATGGATATCAAGTTACTGGACCTTAAGAGTCTCCCGCTTTTGTTTCAATTAGGGCTTAAGGGAACCTTTTAATGGTACTTGACTAACAAAGTAAGTCATCAAATAGTTACTTACATTTAAACAAAACACTTTTTCTATAGCATCAAAGTACAAAAAGTATTAATTTGAGGAAGGGTTTCATTCTCTCTTTATTGTAGACCTTCACTATAAACTTGTGAGCTCATTTGAATGTCATTCTCACCACCACTAGGAACAATAATTACAATGAGTTAGTTGAGGGTTATTTAAATATACTTAATCCACCGAAAAAATAAAATTAATGTTAACTTAAATGAATCTTTTTCTCTCTCGAAGACCAATACAAACATCAAGGCCATGATAATGCAAATATTGTTGAAGGAGATGATTTAGGAGATGTGGGAGGAAAATTATATATGCAAAATATTTAAACAAATTGAAAAGCAAATGGTCTTTAGAGTTTAGGTTTATGAAGTCAATAATTTACATACACCAAAGCATGAAGGAGATCGGATGCGAAGTTTTGGGTAGATATATATGTAAAATGCAGAAGCATGTAATTGGAATATGAATTGTTGTATGTGTTATATCTACAATATTTTTATTGCAACATGTAGATGTATAAACTCATGCCATCACCCAGAATTAGTTGAATACAGTTATTTGATTCTTGTATAAATACTTTTCAAAATTGTGTTGTTGACGAGTTTCATTTCATTTTATCGAGTGATGTAGTTTTCAAAAACATTGTAAGCATATGTTATAAATACTCAACTAATTCATTGAAGAATATGATCAAACAAAAATGACAGATTTAGGAAAAAAGTCTAAGATGTAGAAAAAATGAAAAAACAATATCAACACTTTATATACAAATACAAAAATTTGCATAGCTAATGTGCACAGATGCCTCGGAGGGCATATATTGTTAAAGAGGAAATTAACCATCAACAATGATGTGAGCTTTGGACACGAGAAATAAGAATTCAATAGAATAATATTATTGTTCTCTGCTTTCAATATATATGTACAAAATGCTAAAAGAGAGGAATATATAAATTTCTTAAGAAAAATAATTGCGAAGTATTGAAAAACACACCCACCAAAAATTTGAAAAAAACTAAGTTTGAGCATGACATCGTGCATTCCGGGAGAATAGCCATCGCCAACATATAATGCCATGCCCCTAATTATATATTTATTATTTAAAATTTAGAGTTGTTCCTTCAGGTTTTATCTTTTCACCTTTGTTGGTCATAGTAAGATAGGATAGTCATCAAGATATTGAAAATGCCGGCTAAATTAAAAGGTAAAATAAAATCCAAACAGAAAGCTTGCTTAGTCAAGTCCAAGTTCGTCACCAAGTAGTCACCAATAGCACCCTCAAACCTCCTAACCAACCACCATGTATAATGGCATTTTTTAGAAAAATCCTAACTTCTTGTTGCATTCACTATACTTAACACCTTTATGATCCTGAAACACAATGGTTGTGGGAAAATATCATATGCCTTTGAACATAGCAAAGGTATCATATCACATGCCTAGTTGCGATCCACGGGCTTAAGGTTTATCGAAATAATAATCAGGCGACTTAGGCTAGTGAGTGTGGCCCTATTATAGCTGTCGAAAGGCGTGAACTGCGGGAAGAAGCCCCTCTCGATCGACAATGATGGAGACACGGACGGTGTTGATGAAGATGTCGACGAAGCACGGCAGTTTTTAGACCTTACAGTTGGCAATGAGGTGGAAAGGATAAGGTTCCTGTCACGTTGTTGGAACTTCGAGAAGGAAGAAAAACCTGCGCAAAGGAGGGAGATCCATTCCCGAAGTCAGAAATGGAGGACAGAATACATTGTCCTGTGAGGAGGTGGACACACATCTTCCATTACTGAGGACAGGGGAGAATGGTGGCTCCATTTACTGCCAGTACGTCTGAAGGCTGGAAAAAGGGAAAATAAAATCTTTGCAAGCCCTGCAAAAGTATACATATTGTAATTACCTGCCGTTTAGGGCTTTTGTGTTAGCTTGCCTGTTGTTGTGACCCGAGTTGGAAGAGGGCGGCGGATCCCTGTTAGCTTGATCTCTCTCGGGATTGCATTCTTGATAGCACTGACTCTGGTTTAAGGTGGAGAGAACTTGATTAGAGGAGACCATACAACAACACAACTGACATTTGAAAAACAGGGTAAAAGTTTTTTGCATCCTTTTTGTAGGCTACAAGTTAATTCATTTGCAAAAAAAATTGTTGTTATTTACTGGTACTGATTTCTTATCTCTGCACTGGTTTAGTCATTAAAGGTTAAGGCAGCCCTACTACTGAAGGGGGTTTGAACCGGGTTGAGACACTTACAAATGTCGACCACTATGATTATACAAGTTTTAAGTGTTTTTTGTTATTGTTTCTTTTTTCTATTGTTTTTATGTTTGCCCTGGTTTTATTGCAGAATAAGTCTCTTGTTAGTTTAAAGGTTTAGTTTTGCCTTAGTGCCAAAGGATATATCGATTTTGCCAAATTCAGCTGGGGATAAGAATCCTTGCCCCGTCCTTCATATCAGGCTGTTGCTCTCACTAAGAATAGATCCCTGGCTAGGGTTGAATGAAATTGCCATCATTAGTTCTCTGTCCTATATATCTGATCCAGTACATATTATATGTTTTGAAACCATTTTTATTTTATTTTTGTCCATTAGATAGTTTTGCTTTTAAATTTTTACTATTTAGTTTTACGTTTTTTTACCAATTCTGGTTTTTTACGGATTTTTCTCAGTATATCGTTTTTCTTTTATTTTTCACTCTTGGAGCCATTCCTTGGATTCTGAATGAATGTTCAGAGTACGCTTTTTAAAATGTATTTGTCCAACATTTTCAGACATTTTAGGTATTGTATTATTTTCCTTAACGACAGATAGTTTGATTTTGTTCTCTTGTTCAAAGGTGATATAAAAGCTTATATTCTGTAATTTTTTCCCCAAAATTTTATTTCATTGTATTGTTTATGCCCACTTTGTTGAGGAAGCCCTTAGTATTCATAAAGTGACAAATTTTTTCTTCTTAAATAACATGTTAGAATTTAAAATTCTACATTTGGCGGCATAACATAGCATAACATTGTGTGCTATGCTAATTACTTCTGAGTTTTTTAACGAGTGTTTGTAGTTTATAGTTTTTCCTATGCTTTTTATTTGTGGAGCCATTTCTGTGGTTTTTTAGCAGTATTTAGAACTGAGATTTTATGATAAAGTTTAGCAATGTTTTTGTTCAACTTTTCGTGCACCCCATTTCCCCCTCTGCGAAGCACAAAAAACCAGGGCAAAAATGGCAGGGCTGCCTTTGCTCAAATCCACCTCCACACATATTCTGGGGCATGCTGTCTTGAAGTTTCTATCTGTCACCTAATGTAGGGAAATGTATTTTCCAATCACCTAACCCTTACTGGAAAGGAAGAAAGGATTTTTGCACTTACAGAAAGCTTTGTTTGGACTTTTCAGTTTGTATTGGTTTGGACAAGGAATACTAAACTTATAAAATGTTTATTACTTTACTTATATTGGTTTGGATGAGGAATACTAAACTTATAAAATGTCAATTACTTTATGAAAGTGTGTCATTTACTTAAATCGACTAGCTGTATTCCATTTATAATTGTTTTCCAAAGCATTAGAGTTGAATCTTAGCCAGAGTATGCTAATGTATTTTTGCATGTTTCTAAAATGACAAACAAACAAATTTGGCATTTCTTTTTACTGGTCCAAATAATGCTATGTTATTGAGAATTTTAGCCACAGTTTGTCTATGACTTCTGGCATGTTTTTAAATCAACAAACAGTCAAATTTGGGATTCCTTTTTAATTCTCCAAAGAATGCTACATTGCTGGATTCACTGTTGACCCCATTTCATCGGGTTCATTACTCAAGCTACACCTGGGTTCATCAGAGGATGAAGCCGGGGTGCATCGAGGGGTGAAATCACAGTAATTTCACAGTTTAAAAAAAAATTAGTCTTTTTTATTGATACTAAATACAAAAAAAAATAACATTATTTTATACTCCCTATGGCTCTGCCCATGTTTTTATTTCTTTCATTCACAATTTCTTGTCCTCCATTCTCATAATAGTTTGTATCTACTCCTTTTTCAATCATTCTGTTTCTCTGCAATTCTCATTCCATTGCTTAACTGTGGATACCGCTGTCTGTTCTGCTCCTGCATTGGCTAAAATTCTCAATAACATAGCATTATTTGGACTGGTAAAAAGAAATGCCAAATTTGTTTGTTTGTCATTTTAGAAACATGCAAAAATACATTAGAAACAAGAAAATTGTTTTCCATTTTCATCATTGGGACTTTGTGCGCTGCAAATATCTATTGTTTATGTTTCTTGGGTCTATTTGAACTTTGCTTGTAAATGTTTTTTATATCGGTTTTGTGTGTATCCTTCACTCTTCATACAGGGGTCCTTGGTAGATCATCTATAGCTTACTTCCATAGTATATGAATCAATACAAAGTCGAGTCTCGTTTCTCAAAGTATTGGAAATTTATTTTCATGTTCTGTGAAAGATTTCAGGTTGTGTGGGTATTAAATTTCAATAAGTATGTAATGTATGAGTATTGAATTTCAGTTATTATGCAAATGCTTTTTTAAAGGCTATCTGTACGCTATTTTCCTTTGTGGCATGGAGAATTCCATAATAGATCGTGTAGAGAATTGGTTATTGAATATGTTTTTTTTTTCCATTATTTCCCGTTTACATTTTCATAGATTCTTACTTGTGTGGTTGAAGTTGTCTGTCTACAAATATGTTATTGTTGTATGTGCTGCATAAAGAAAACTATTTCCTGCTTTCGGTATTCAGCCACGGCATAGAGGGGCAAGTGCCTTCGCCATTGGCAGGATTCGGTGTGTGTTGAGGGGTTTTAGCCCCTGGGAAGCCTCATCGAAACGCCCTTTGTTGGGCGTTTGACTGCTCATTGGAAAGGTTTTTAAAGCTTCCTGCCAAAACAAACATCGCCCAAATATTTGTCTTGGAATCCTTGTTTGTGCTCTGCAACCAAAAACTATGTGTTTTATTTCCATTTCCAGCATTGTACTTAATGCGGTTCGAATAACATCTATGCATTTTGTCTTTTTGCGATTTTATTGTTGTTTGTTGCTTGTGGGTTTGCAGCAATGAAGACTCGCAGTACAGTTGTTGTTCCTCCGCACGGTGTGACAATCACCACTCCGCACTTGGAGCGGGAAGATTCTTTCAACCGGACAAAGTTTGTTGTTAATGTGCTCCACTGCAGGCAACCAAAGCCTGCAAAACCTATGATCGCCGAGCTGGTTAGAGACCGTCTCAGGTTGCATCCTTCCTGCCCTCTGTATCTTTCCAAGTTTCGTACGGCGGGCTTCAACTCAAGGGGGTTTGGACTTGTATATGATCGTCCCCAAAGATCTTTGTGAAATACGAACACAGTCCTGGCCCAAAAAAGATGGGCATAGCTGCAAACAAAATACATACTGGAGGGAAAAAATCACATGCCGCAAAAAAAATTGCTAATGTCACCAAGGGAAAAAAACGAGAAGCCAAGAAAAAATGAAATACTTTCAGGACGTACTCTGTTAAACTTATGTACATAAGTGTGCTTTAGGTAGCTATATATTACAAACATCTACTATGTTCTCTTTTTGTTCCTCGTTCGAAATAACACTATGTTATGTTTTTGATAGCTCTTGCTCGCGGTCACGAAAATCGATAAGGGTTTTTATTGTAAATCTATGGTCCTGGACTTCTATACACTTCGAATCTGTGTTTTGGAGAAATCAGAATATGAATCTGCCTTTTGTATTGTTCGTCGATCTCAAAATACATAGAATGTTGGGTTCTACTTCTAACAAGGTTTCAACTTCCTTTTGTCTTTTGTATTGAGGAATTTCCCTTGTTTTTGGGAAAGAAAAGGTACATATCGTTTTAAAAAAAAGCTAATGCTCGGATTATGACAACAGTATTGCCCATAACTGGCAGCTCTTGCCTGTTGCACTTTCTTGTAAGCTCCCAAAAACTGTGGGATTTAGCTCAGATTTCATTTAGGCCATTCTTGATTTTTTTTCTATACTTGGTTGGAATTAGGTGTGAATATGTATGTGGTCTGTTTTGTGTTTATCAAACAAGCATTTTGTTTTATGCATGAATTAGATTTATGGATATAGGCGTATCTAGAGGGTAATAGGAGTATCAGATATGTATACAAAGATTCGAAGCAATGATGAATTGTGGTTATGTTTATTTGTGATATTTATCTTGGGCATGTTTTTTCTTGTATCCAATGAGCATTGTCTATGCATGAATTACCTATATGGATCAAGGTCTCTGCGATTAGGAAAATCGGATACGAGATGTACCTACTGAGTGGAAGGGATGATATCGAAATATAGATTCAAAATTTGAAGCAAGAATGAAATCTCTGTTGCCTCTCGAGTCTCTGAAAAAAGTCTTTCCTCTTATTTGTTCATAGTACTTAAAGTTAAGGGAGCATAAGCCACTTTTCATCACGCTTTTGGCTCATTGCATGTGATGGGACTTATAACCTACCAAGTAAGCTCTCACTGGATCAATAGACTCCTTTAGTCAACACTTTAGATTTGAGTGCTCCTTGAGTCGTGACTTCCACTTACTTTCTTAATTACATTATATTATTATTGTATATAGTCATTCACTTTATTCTTTTAATTAGGATTCAACACAACGGATTGAGTGCTCTTAGATTGAATGGTGGAATGCATTCATTGATTTGTTTACCCATCCTTTCAAACCTTTCTATGCTATATCTTGTTATATAGACACATTTTTGCTTCAAATCTATCTAGACTATGGAGTTCCCTTAAACAAATAAAATTTCCTTAGCCCAACTCCATATACTAGTTGCAAGCTAGCTTTTGATTTTTCTCTAATAAGATAATCTTTAGAATGGTGATTTATCTCTTTCTACATCTATTTAAGGGTCAGGCAAACAAACATATAAATAAAAGTAACATTTTCTATACCATAAATTTTGCAAAGTCACGTTAAGGTCTACTCAGTGATTTAAAGTTTGTTTTCTTTTTAGTACCGTGTTAATGAATTTTGTTACATCGGCAGTTTTTTGATTTAATATTTGCAATGCTATTTGTAGTTTTAAATGCCTACGAGCATTAAAATTTTATTACTTTAGATTGACTTGGTGGTATGAGATTTCATCGATTTGTGATTTTATTTTCTTTTTCAATGTGTAGTAGTACTTGATATTGTATTGAAATTAATTATTAATCGAAGGTATTTTTGTGGTTATTGTGATCTGATTACTTTAGATCAACTCAGTTATGCGATTCATTGAATAATGATTTTATATTTGTTTTACAATTTGTACTTGATATAGCACTGGGAGTTTTATTATTAATTAATCTATATGCCTTTAATAACACATTTTTGATATGTTTTCAATGGGCCAAGTGCTAGGTCTGTGGCAAATCAGAATCAGTATTAGTCTAAATTATTCGGATGAAGACACCTTCCCCCAGCATTTTCACTCTAAACTTCAATGGTGCTGCAAGAGGCAATCCAAGTGCTTTTGGGGCAGAGTATGTCATCTGGGACTGTTCTAGCTCTACTATAAGAGCTGCTTCTCTGAAGATGGTTGATGAATCCATAGTTTGCATACTTGTACGAGGCAAATACTTGGAAGATCATTAAAAATTTGACTCGGCAATACTTAACATCTTCAAAAATACCTAAATGTTTTAAGAAAACATAAATTTTATACGAAATACAGTATTGAATGAGTATTGATGAGTACTCACCACGAGTATTGGTGAGCATGGGAAAGTACTCTCCACGGTACTCTTGAAAAACTTGCCCAGATTCACAAATTTTAATGGCAAAAACTCACTGTGGAATTATTTGGGCGAGTACTCTTAAGCTTGGTGAGTACTCGCCAAGTTTGTAAACATTAGATGAATCAAATAATAAAGCTAGAGCTTAGGATCTTCTGTTGGGTGTCATGGACAGGTTGATTCTTAAAGGGGACTCTACGAGAACGTTCAGTGCAAGATTGAATTAAAAGATCCGATCTTACAAGTTTTGTCCTAGTTGTTTATCGTAGAGGCCATCTTGTCGAAGTGATATGTATTTTTTTGCTTCATCCAATTTGATTTAGAACTTCGGCCACTAAAAATTTCCTTTTGTTGATCTAATACTATTCTATATTGAAATGACTCTTTTAGCAAGTCATTTGGTATTCTACCATGTACCATATTGCAATTGAATTTTCTTAGATTAATTGTGGGTTTTAATACTTTGGTCTTATGTGGATGATTGCATGCACACTTCCATCACTCTTTCCATGCACATTACCATCACTCTTTCCATGCATCTTTGAAATGTGGGCTCTTGTTCTCTTCATTTCTTGTATGAGTCAACATAAGTTCAAATGCGAACTTTTATTATGTGTCAAGTGTTTTTACATCCATTGTGGAGAGCCATTGATGCATTACTTTTGGGGTTTGTCTTATATTATTAGAGAGTGTATTTTTACGAAGAAAGTGTTTTTTTACTTGTGAGGTTTTTTTAGCTTTAATCATTTGTGTATATTCCATTTATTTTTATATTCACTTTTTGTATATTTCAATGTGATTTGGTGCTTATTCTATTTACTTGTTTCATTTCATCAAAATATTCAAATGTTGTATTTGACTCATTGGTTTGAGGTTCTCTAATGGGAAAGATTAACATTTCCATCTCGGGTTCAATACTTGATCTTGCAAATTTTGTTCAACCGATTTTATTGTAGAGACCATCTTACGGAAGTGTAATGTATTCTTTTCTTATGCTTAAAGCCTTAAATCGGATTTGCTTTAGAATTCTACCCCGAAATCTTAAGTGTTTACCTAATGTATTCTATAGTCAATAAGCTCTCTTAACAAATCATTTGAATTCTATTTCAAATACCTTGTATTTGAATTTTCTTGTATTAATTGCCATCTTGTAAAACTTTGAACTTCGGGAATTTTTGCATGCACACATCCATCACTCTTTCATCACTCTCTCAAATCATAGTACCATCACTCTTTCCATACATCTTTGAGACTTGGGCAAAATTGTTCTTTTAAAGTTTTTAACGATTCTAAACCATTTACCATTTACATATTTTTTTGTTGTTGGTGTCATATGCTTTGGTTTTGTCCATTTGCATTTGTGCACTTCCTACGAGTGCTTTTTTAAACTTTAGGTTTCAAGATTTTGTGTGGTGGTTGTTTTGAAATAAATGTAAGAAATCATTATGTGAATGTCTTAAGTAATAAAATAAAAATCTTTCGTAGTGATCTTTGTTATTATTAATTATTATTACAAATTGGTGAGGCAAATCATGAAAAAGAGCTTAAGGCTTTTCAAGATGAGCATTAAATTCAATGATGCCAAAGAAAATTTCAATGAAATGATTCATTATGACATTTTGTCTAATGATTCACTTGTTTTATACATGCCATTTGGTGATTGGATAATTATGTTATCCTTGGATCTCAAAATCTTAAAATCTTCAACTTGGTATATATTTTTTACCTTGGAAGCGTAAGGGCACCACATTGTATACATGAATGCAGGTTCCATTGATAGGGCGATCGGGATCTAGTTTTTTTCGGCTTTGTTTGTTGTTACATATTAATTAGGAGAGGGAAACTTGCACTCATAATGAAAGGATTGATTGCTGATTTAAACATGGTTCATAGCTTTGTGGAAAACTCTTTGATTTGTAGATCCCGATCCAGTGTAACATGAATGCATTACTGGATAGACATATTTCTATATGAAAATGTATTAAGGAGTGAAGCCAAACTCACGACTCTGTCGGCATTTAAAAATGTATGTGACAAAATGAACATAGAAATCAATCAAACTTGGATGTAAACAATTTTGTCTTTACTGATTGGTCATCTTGAAAAACTTCATTTTTGTTGAATTTGATCATTACGGGTCTGTTGCGATCAATTCAGATCGAATGTCATTTAATTTGGCTTAGTGATATTTGAGCCATAGAGACTTCAAAAAAATCATATGATAAGTGTGAAAGGCTTATGGCGGTGCAAATCTTGGAGACTACAAATTAGATTGCAGCATGTACGCAAATTGTTTGACAAAATGTCTAAGCGACCTGTGATTTCATTAATTGCGAACATTGTTAATTGGGCTCTAAATTGCTTGTTGATAATGCGGAATTTTTTAAAAAGTTAACGGTGGGTTGAATCAGACTCATTATCCGTTTGTCGGGTGACTCGGCATCCTCTTTCCTGTGCCCGAGAAACATGGACCTCCCATCCTGGGATAATCTATGTTCAAGGCAAATGATGTGGAAGTCGACTTTGAGGCAAATTTTGAGAGGGTTTTTGAAAAATGTGTTTTTCCCCATTTTCGTTTGAGAATGAAAAAACAAAAAAAAATCTTCTTCATTTTACGCCGTGTTTGAGATGTTAGGATTTTGTCCATATGAGGATCGCGGTAGTCTCCTTTTCTTTATAAAATACTTGGTACGGATTATAGTTATCGACCCATTAACATAGATTTTTTAGAAAGAGATTTCAATCTAACAAAAAAAAATACAACCAAAATTTTGGAGGTAAACTATAAAAAGATTCCAACTACATGCAGGCTCCACATGCCAAAATCTCTTAAGCACGTGCTGCATACTCTTAAGGCATCCCGTACTCCAGATGCTGCCTCCAATTTTATGTTAAGGTGAGATTCTAAATCTAGCTTTACCTAAATTAAGGTGAGATTCTAGTTTGGATGGGAGGAGGTCAAGTCATAAAAGCAAATGGGCTTTTCAAACCAAATACCCAAATTCAAATTCCAGGGAACCTGAATAAAGTGTTAAAATTAGGTGAAATGCCACATTCAAAACACTAAATGTAGCATACCTAACAGACAAGTATGGGTGAATTTGACATGAGAGATAGCCTTGCCCGTGGAAACTAAGATTAATGTCACCCCTCTTTCTAGTAAATGAAAAAAACAAGAAGTTGTTGTAATGAAATGTGGCTAGATGAATAATGAAAGGTGCTGGATTAAATCTGTTTTAAAAGATGTATGTATCGTCTGGAGGTGGTTATCAAAGCTTGCCTATGCAGTATTTAATTAAATAGATATTTGCTAAAAAAAAATCTAAAATTTAAACCATGAAATGATTTGATTATTATAGGTTGTTGGACCAAAAAATTTCTTTCTTAAATTATAAGTGTTTTCTATTAGCGAATTTAATCATGTGTTTGTATTTCTATTAGCGTTCGATTTTACACTCAACGAGTTCGAACACAAATTCCTTTGCATACTTTTTACTTTCCTGCAAAAAAATATTTAGAAGAAGATTGCCCACTTTCCAAATTCTTTTCACGGAGTTCACTCTTGGTTTCATACCATACTGAGTTAATTTTACAGACCCTGAGAATTTTGTGGTTTGCTTTATAATTTTGTATTGTTCAAGAAATCTCATTAGCTTCGTTTTAGTCAGCAGTCTTAATGCATTATGTCCCGCAAATTGCAGTTTAAAATAAAAAAACCTTATGGCACTATATCATTTATAAAATTATTCATCTACATAAACCTTTTTATCTTTCTTACACTTTCTTTTGTCGTTCCACACACTGTCGAAGCAAATAATTGTTTCGTTGGGATAAATGTAACCGTTAAGGTTTGTATTTATTTTGGTTTTCCGCCAAATTTATAAGTATTGTGGTGCGGACTTGTTCGCTGTGCAGGCGCGCATTTTGTGTTAAACAACAATCTTCGTCATGTCTGCACCTTTGACAAATGGTGGCATCTCCATGTTGATTGAGGGGAGTGCAAATGCAGAACCAATAGTCCAACTTCTCAACATTTGTCCCCTTCAATCTGCGTTGAACACCGAGCTCCAACATCGCGTGCATCTCTCCGATGGTGTGCACTTTCAAAAAGCTCTTTTGCCCTCGAAATTTGCAAGCCAGATTTCAAATGCTCGGTTACAACACGGAACCATTGTTCGCTTGTGCAAAACCCTTTGCAGAATGATAAAGCATGAATTGTAAGCACCCATTTTCCTTTGTGCCTGTATGCTCCACTTTCGTTTCTTTTATATACACTGAAATTTTTGTCCCTTTTTACTTTCATCCTTTGCAGGACTGTTCTTGTCTCCGAGGCACGGAAGTTGTGATACTGAAACACATCCACAAATTGGTGCTCCCACTCCTCTTCTACCAGTGTCATTCGCGGAAAGCAATCAAGCGATGATGCACACCATGGAGCCGTCGGAAGTGCGGTCCCATGCAAACACCTCCCGAGAAAAAATAGGCACACTAACAATTCAAGAATGCCTCTAAAAATAAGTGCACTGAATACAACCATGCGTACATGGTCTATTGAAGGTCGTGCCCTTGGGAAAACAACACTAAGGGAGTATGCTAATGCAAATGGCTCTGGCTCTTATTTCGGCTTTGATTTTGTGGATTGTGAAGGTGGGGAAATACGCATTACATGCTTCAACGAAATTGCAGCAATGTTTTTTGGACAAATTGAGGCTGGAAACTTATACACCATCACGAATGGAAGGATAGGGAATGCAAAACCAGGTTACAACCACCTTAACAATGAATTTGAGATATTCCTACAAGCTTCTTCCACTATCTCTCCGTTGCTTGTCGATAATGCCACAATTCCTTTGCATAACTTTCACTTCACAGGAATCAAAGATATACCTGCAAAACCTGTTGGTTCCTTCATTGACGTTATTGGCATTGTTTTGGCAATCTCTCCTTGCTCCACTATCAGTAGATGAGATAACGGTGAAACTAAGCGAAGAAGCTTGCATTGAAGGACATGTCGGATTTGAGTATTCTTTGTAACTTTATGGGGCCAGCATTTACATGATCTTGCTCAAGAACTTGAGGAGTTCCTTTCTATTCCACAACTCCCAGTATTGGCTTTGAAGGCGGCACGTCTTTGAAGTTTCAACGACTTTCCATAGACACTTTGTCTCCCGGCACAAAATGGTTTGTTGATCCTCAAATTCTGAAACTAAAACAACTTTGCCTGCATTTGGGTTGCCTCTGAAAATTACCTTTGTTGAAACTCATACCTAACGAACAAATTTCTAGGTCCTCCTCAAAGCTTAAAACTGTGGCAGCAATTGCAAATACTTCAAATGGGCAATACTGAGAGAAGCAATGAATGGGCTACGCTTAAAGCTATAATTGCAGGACATCGCATGGATAACTTCTTCTACATGGCTTGCCCCTTGCGATCGGTGACAAATAGTGCTTGAAAGAAAGAAAGTGAAACCAGTAAACAATGGCTCATGGTTTTGTGCGAGTTGTAAGTCTCATGTGCGTCGATGTGATTACGAGATATGCTCTCCATATAAACTTGCAAGATGACTGCGGAGAGCTACTGATCGGTTCTTGCATTTGACACATCTCTGAAGAAATCATGGGTGTCGCAGCGGTGGACCTCCAGCTGTTATGCATAGGCAAGGCAGCAAACGAAATTGCAAATCAGATAATTGGCCGTGAATACAAATTCACTCTATCTGTGAAAAAAGAAACTTTTCATGGAAATACACACGGTGAAATGTGTCATACTTGATTCCCTTAAATTGGACGAATCGAAAGTCATTGATTGACTTGGCCTCTCCTGGGCACCATAACACTTTCCTATATTTTAGTTTCTTGATTTTTGCTCATATCTCCCCTGTAATATGGTTTTGTCATGAGATACATTTGTAATATGCTTTTGTCCGCATGTTATAATGGACTATAACTCTCAAGTTTTCCATTTAATGGTTGTTACTCTTGGTTTGCATGCATCTATATCATGAAAAAACCTTTTTGTAATTGAAAAAATGTATGGTCAATGTCTATATATATATATATATATATATATATATATATATATATTTTAGTTTTGCTAACATTATGGAACACTTTATTCATTTCTTTACTTTTTGTCTATATTTCGCATGGATTTTTATTCTTTCTAGCTTGTTCCTTCTTAGTGCCTATATAAAAAAATGAAGCCATATCTATATGTTTTTCCTAATCAAAATCTCGATACACACCCTTCTAATTCTTCCTTTGCTTCCTTAAAAATATATCACAACAACAAATCGTTTTGCCTTTGTTTTATTGCCTTTACTACCAAAATATAAAACATTTACAGCGAGCTAGCATTTACTGAATGGTTTTGCATTCATTTCCCCTTATGCACATACAAAATGTAGCACTCTTTTAATCTTCTCTTATGCCACCTTTATTTTGTGATTTTCGCAGATTGTTTTATGCCTGATACCTACCCAGAGCAAAGACAAAGAAGGAGAGATATTTATGCCTTGCCTGAAGAAGAAATCAATGCTTCCCAGACGTGAGGCGCTATCGCTTGACTCCAGCAAATGCCTTGAGTTCTAACCCCTTCCAAACTAGTCGCCACCCCCTTTCATGACTTCCCTGCTACTTTCCCCTCCACATCGCACATGAATTCTCCTTTTCCTCTTTGCATTAACCGCGCCGCTTGTGTCGAACTACTGACCCTCTCCATCGCTTCTGATTTGTCCTCCATTTTCACATTCTTGAACGTGCATCCCCTTCCACCCAAACTCTTCGCGGTAATCACACCCAGGATTCCACCTTCCCTATGCCGCTCCACAGAACAAACACTTGGTGCCTTCTTGGGCGGATGCCCAACGTGATCCAGCCGAAAAGGCTGGATCTTTTGTCACAAATCCACACCTGCTCCATTTGTCTTGAGAACTACCCAGGCATACATACTACTTTCCATGAAGGCAAACACATGCATTAGATGCAAGTCCGAGAAAGAAATGGACACCGCTTCTCCTCTTGGAACAATATGGATCTGGCATTGACTGCCTTCTCAAATCTTTAACCCAAGTTGAAGAAATGTTGATTGCTCGCATTAATCCTATTTTGCAAGTCACACAAATGCGCGGGGACAATATAAATATTCGGGTCACATGATAAGTTTCCCACAAAACATTTCTTCCATTGCGAATACCTTCCTCGTCGGCTTAGGAGATTTGGATCTCTTGTTGATTGAAAAATGGAAGTCAACAAACAAAATACGACTTCTATGTTAGTAGGTCCCGTGTTTGGAAAGCGCTTGATATAAAATTATCCATGACCCCTACTATAAGGATGTTCTTATTGACACCGAGGCTCTTTCTTCTCTCCCAATCGGAACAACAAACATATCCTCCTCCCTTAATTCTATTCCTATAGACCTTCCACCTCTCACTTCTCGAAGCACGGGATAATGACAACCCTCCTTCCAGACCCCTACGAGTATCCGGAGGAGTCGTCCTCTTTTGTTCCTTCACACCCAAACAGCTTTGAAAGAAGAGTTGATCGAAACAGTTACCTTCTTTCAAATGGTGGGCTGCGCCTTGCACCTTGGCTTGGCAAGTGGAAATTCGCCAATAAATGAATACACCATTGAGGGCCTTTTCTCATGGCTTTTCCAACTTTGTTTCCAAGTAGTGCGGCATTGTTTAAACAACCTCGCATGAAGGATGTTCAAATGCATGAATATGCCCTCCACCTTATGCGCTTCTACCATGATGATCGTTTGGATCGCACCCAGGTTCGGTATTTTTACTTAACCTTATTATGAGACATAGGAGCGATCTACGACTGAGTTTTCATGAGGTTAAACCTCGAACATGGTGTCCCCCTACTTATAGGCCAACTACGACAACGTCTACATGATTTCCACGATGATTGCCTTCCACGAGTTTAATGAGATTTGGAGCCGACTGCGAGGGACCACGAACATTTTGGTCAAAGAAGCGGAGGAGGTCTCGGACATGATTGAGCAATTAGGGCACCTACACTCTTCTTCACTCTTAGTGCGGCGGACACAAAATGGCCGACTTGCGTAGCACCATGCCGAGGTTTTCTCTGCTTTGAGGCCCGTGCTTGGCACAACAATGGAGGACCCAAACATTGTTAGCCACCCGCATCGTCGCTTTTGCTTACTTACATCGAGAGATTCACAATATTAGTGAAGAAGTGTTAGAAAAACATCTTGAAGCCAGGACTCTTGAGTACGGTACATTTCTTCATTGGTCTCTACTTTTTTTTTGCTTAAATACATAACGTTTAACATTCCTTTACCGTAGGTATGAATGGCAACATAGAGGTTCCACACATGTTCATGGTTTCTTGTGGCTTGGAGATGCTCCCGACGTTGATCGCATCGACTGGTCAAATAATGAATCTGTGGACAAAGCAAGACAATTCTTTGATACCTATATATCTGCATGGAATATGCGCCCTCCTTCCATCCACTCGGAATTTGTTCACAGGAATATCCAGGATGACCCTTGCCTTTTAGTTTCGTCTCAGATCCTTGCAATTTCACCATTTACAAGATTTGCGGGAGTTGATAAATCGAGTGCGACGCCACACAAAGTGCTCAGAAAATACTTGCCTCCGGAAAAAAAAATAGCCACCTCAATGCCGATCTGATGCACCTTGGGAGAGTAGACCCGCTTCTCTTTTGTTTGTTGATGAGACTACTTCTGTTAAATACCTACCTGCCAGGAATGATGATAGATTGAACACACACAATCCAGCAATGTTATCCATATGGAGAGCGATATCGATTGTCGACTGTCTTTATCTCGCCATGTTTGTCCTCAAATACATTGCTAAGTATGCTTCAAAGCGAAGCAAAGGTCGGAAACATACCACCAATGCTTTCTAGATTTTCGTCAAATTTAGATCTTGATCAGCCAGACACATTTAGCCATAAAGAAAATGTTAACTGAGAGTGTGGTTGAACATGACATTAGCGCACAAGAAACATGCCACATGCTCCTCAAATTGCCACTTGTAATGTGTAGTCGCACTTTTGTATCGCTCGATGTGGCGAAAAAATCTTAAGAAAATTGGTTGAAGCGAGAATGTGAGGATGCGAGAGACATCCCTCCTTTTAGATGCATCTGAGTCCGACCTTGAAACATGGAAAGCCTTCCACTCATTGAAGTGCGCGCGATTGGAGTTCTGACAAAAACACCGCGAACACGATAGATGGAAGAGTCGTCCCGTCTTAAATTTGTTGTTCGAGTGTTCCCTAGGTTTGATGCATTCCATCTAAGGATTCCCCCTCTTTTGAACTTTTGTTTGGTCGAACTCCTTCTATACAAACCTTTCCATGACATTTCTCACGATATTGGTTCGACACCTCGAGAAACCATTTCTAGATGGAGCTTGTTCAAATACAATTATCATTACGGCATATTAGGCGGCATGAGTCAAATCCATCACCCCCTCCGGCGGTGACATCGACTCGGAGGATGAGCCCCCTGCTGTTCAGAATGCATGATTGGCAAGTTTTGGCTCGATACCACGAGGGAGCGCTTCATTCCTTGACGAACTTACGATTGTTGGGCCTTCGTGAATTTGACACCCTTCACAATTGGAGTGCACAGAGTTCTGTTGCTCTCTGATCTCTTGGTGCCACTTTTATCGAAGACAAAAAAGGCGAGTATGTTTCTTCTTCCCTCGTGGACCAGATTGCACCCTCCGACTTCGGGTTTATCTCTGAACAACAACAAGCTTTCAACATAGTTACTCAACACTTCGCTCAAAAAAACAGCCTGCCTCCACTTGAGGCTTATTATCTGAGAATTTCTTTGATGCGGGAAAATCATTCCTCATTAACATTTTAAAGTCTTCATTTGCTTCTTCATCCAGTGAAGGCCTTTCATCTCTCCTTACTACTTGCCCCAGGGGGTTCTTTGCTTTGACATTTCGGGTTCAACAATGATGCATGACCTCAAATTCCCATTAAAGAACTCAAACCCTTAGAGGGACAAGCTTTGTCGTCTCTTCAAGACTCCCTCAAACACATCGAGTACATTTTGATTGATGAGATGAGTTTCATCGGGCCAAAGTTGCTTTCCAGAATCGATTACCATCTTAGGGAGGCTTTCCCGCACTTGAAAATTCTACATTTGGAGGAGATCTATGATCCTTGTTGGAGACCTCGGTCATTGCCTCCAATTATGGACATTCCTCTTTATGCCAGTGAAGTCTTACGGAGCTAGCCTTTGGCAAGAATTCAACATATCATTGCGCTTCATTCATTTTAAACAAGGCTCGAGATCCGGCTCGGACATCATTAAGTAACTTGCTTTGCTTAACATTCGTAATGTCGATGCCTGCAGTGCGGGTAGGAAACTCTTATGTCTAGATCCGTTTCCTCCCTTTCCGAACAAGAAAACATTGATTTTAAAGATGCGCCTCATCTTTTCGCTCAAAATAACCTTGTGGACTCGCACAACCTTGTTATGTTGAAATCCCTTAACTCTCCTATTGCCAGGTCAATTGCCGAACATACCAGACGCTCGGCATCGGGCGACACCGAAGATGATCAATTGAACCCCAAGGTTCTTCTCTGCATCAACCAGAAAGTAATGCTTTCCGCAAACTTATGGGTTGACAAAGGTCTTGTCAACGGTGCTACTGGTTCTATCATCGACATAGTCTATGGGGCTTCCTCCGGACCTCCTGCTCTGCCTCTTTTTGTCGTCATCAAGTTTGATCGTTACACAGGACCTCCACAGGGGATTGAACAACCCCTTCCATGTTCCTATTCCTCCGATTTCTAGAGGGGGTCGCAGGCAACTACCGCTCAAAATGGCATGGGCTTTTTCTATCCACAAGTCTCAAGGACTTACATTGGCACGTCTTCTGATTGACATTGGCGGGCGAGAGACAAGGCTTGACGTTCACCGCTGTATCGAGTTCCGTCTCTTTCTTCACTCCGTATTTCTCCAGCATTCTCTTTCTCCCGGTACTCTCGCATGTCCTCCACCCCACTTCTGCAATCCAGGCTCATAGAGGAATCTCGCCTTCGCTCCCTTCCATCGTCTCTCCCACCCCTCCCCCAACACTCGCCTTAATTCCTTCTCCTCTTCTAGCTTTCTCGTGCTCTGACTTCCATTGCTGCAACAACTTCTTTATAGCATCATCGCATGTACATAGCAAACACATTTTGTATCCTTTTCACTTATTTGCGAATGTTATATATATGTCCAACTACTTTCAGCACTCTATTAGAAGTTCGCTTGCCTATCTTAAATCTTCCAAAAAAAAAAAAGGACACTTTGCTACTAATGAATCTATTATAGCAAAACCTTTTCAATTAACTCCCTGTTATTCTTTTCTATTTAGCGTTCACAAACATAACTCTCCTCAATTTTTCTTTGCGTTTCAATACCTTCTACGTCTTCCCCTTTTCCTCTTTCGGCATTTTCATCGCACCCATCGTGTGCGATAGTCCATGACTGATAACATTTATACTTGGTGTGGTTCAAGCAAGTTGTTGACAAATCCCATTCATTTACAAAACGAAAAGCACCTGCACTGCAAAATGAACAAATAAAAAATGTCACACGCAAGGGGTTTGCAACTGGACAACTGAGATAAAGGCTGTGACTATATTTCCATCATTGCAAAGAAATCTATGGAAAATTGGCAATTAAAAGTAGATAGAATCTAGATGCATAGTGCTTAAAAGAATGTGTACAACATGTATATGATACAAAATTGTTTTATGAGGAAAAATAAAATAAAATAGATCTTTGCTTTCCTTAAGCTACATGGGCGAGCTCTTTGAACCAACACAGAGATTTTCAATTTTGTGATTAGCTGTGCAAATGAAACAAACATGGCCTCAAAATGAAACAAACATATGGTTAGCTGTCATAACATTCTCTCAAGTCAGCGTATAGGTTTTTCTTGGCACTGGAGCAAGTGGTGCAACTATTTTTGTTCTGGTAACTATTTTTCTTTCAACCCACCGTCGCCATCGGCCGGCCCTATCCTGACGTAAGTTCGCAGGGATAGTGAGTTGGCTTGTGGCCACCTTGTCCACCTGTTTAACGGAGCAAAAGAAAAGTTAACGGACCCATGCCTTATCAGCGCCTCCACCGATCCTCCACCAACCCAAGTCATTTCAACGCCTCCCTGCCCGCTCTCTTCGACCATACGCATTTACATTTATTGTTTTCAATATCTTTGCGCCATTTTAAAGTATTGAATACGCAACCACTTAAATTATATTCATTAAACTATTTACTCCATTTTTGGCGCCATTTTCGCTTTTTTTTTATTATTTTTACATAAATGATTTATTTAAGTATTGTAAAAAGAACAGGTAGTCATATTTCATTCAGATTTATGGAAGTTGAAGGAGATTTCTTAAGGTTGGCTATGGAAGTTGAAGGAGATTTACGAAGGAGATTATTGCTCATGACGGGAAAATTTGGAAATAATCTCTACATTTACAAATCGTGCAAGAACATTATATTTT